>QODF01000330.1:91567-107929 GCA_024372805.1 Oostethus manadensis | reverse complement strand
CGCTAACAACCGCCGTTTTGTTCGGTCAGAGATGGAAAAGATTCAATAGCAAATGATTTTGATTGACATTTGTGACCATCTGAGGACAGAGGTCTTCTGCTGGTTGCCCGCGGAAGCACGAGCACATAGCTGCCGTATATCTGAAGAATGTCAGGCACGGGCTTCGTTTAATGCTTGAGCGATAAGCAGACAGTGCGGGGAGGGATTAGCCGCTTGCTGTGGTCCTCGTGTGGCGTGAATCCAACACAGGAGCTGTGAAGATAACTAGATAACTCGCGATGACAGCTCGTACTGGCTGTGGCAAGGGAAAAACTGGGTTCCGGTCCCTCTCAAAGAACCATGGCGTAGTTATCGGGCCAAATTGGGTCTTCTGGGAGGGTGAACAAGTTTACTCCTTGCTTGTTGAAAATGCTCTCCGCTCCAGACTTCGGAAAGAGACTGCTTCTAGTGAGGAAAGTTTGGCAAAAGTCAACCCACCTAGAAGAGGAATTATGTCATTTTTCTTTGTTGTCACTTGAAGTATTTCACCGGGAAGGTCAATTGCTCGCAAAGAGGGCGTCCCGCTAAGCCAGGACCGATCCGCCCTGTATTTGTTCGCCGAGTAGACGCCGATTCACGGTTTGGCATTTGCGCCCTTGCGTACGTGTGGGTTTGTTTTCTTCTCTGTAAATGGTAATAATGAATTTTCATGGAGAGTACCTCCGGTAAAAAGAGGTTTGATGGCACTATCTGCGGGGGGGAAATGTTTGCGCTCCGCTACAAATGTCAACTTTCTTCCCGGAATATTTTGACTTTATTCCCGTTGTATTATAACATTTCCCCAACCTCATTTTCTGGAAATGCACAATACTTTTCATTTTTTTGCAAACTGCTTCTTGAGGCCAATGTGGTAGCGATAACTTTTTTTCATATGTACTTTTTCAACTTAGATTCAAGTGTAGGTTTTGCACACCTCGCGTCGAATTGTCACCGATAAACTTCATTCGTCGCGAGCCCTCATCGGCGAACGCAAGCCGCTGCTCCGCCCTTCATCTTGTTTCTGCCTCAGACGTTCTGGAAGAACTCGTCAGACTGGATTGAAATCCGTTTGGTGGCCATGACGGGTTTGAACCCATATTTTTAAAAGTAGCTTCCGATATTATTGCTGCGCCATCAGCAGGGATTTATCCAACCTGTTATTTTATTTGGTTTGCTTTCCCTTCTGACAGTTAACTCACTTTATTGACGGCAATCGTGTCCTGTCAGACCAGCAGTCAGGATTCAGAACTGGCCATGGATGCATCACCGCTACCCTCGCCTCCATGGACATAAAGAGGTCTGCGTAGGTGCTTTCTTGTCTAGCACTGGCCTGTCTAAGAGTTGAACTAACTAAGGGAGGTTTGCAAGCTCCCTCTAGAACCCTCCAGCGAGTGGAGTCGGAAAGTGTTGTGTCTGAACCACTTAAACCCTTCAAAGGTGTGCCCCAAGGTTCCATCTCAGGCCCAACCTTGTTCTCGTTTTACATAAATGATGTGGCCAAGTCTATACACCTCAGACTCACGTCCATGGGAAAGTCTTTTCATGGTCTTCATCCGTGTCTCAATTCAAAGAAGACCAAATGTTGTTATTTGATTGGAAAAAGAGGGTCACTTGCCCCCAAAGATTACCTACAGCTGGAGTGGGTCGGCTCCTACTTATGCCTGGGTATCTGGTTGGACCACTCACGTTCTTTCAAGGTTCATATCAATAATCTGCAGGCCTAAGTTTGGGGTCCTCTAATGTAATAAAGCCCTGGTGTGAAGATGACCATACTCCCTATGTCTGAGCACGGTGACATCATCTATAAGATGGCCTCCAAGTCACGCCTACCATTCATCCGGCCTCTGGTGCACCTTTCCCAAACCAGCATTGTGAAACTGATAGGCTGGCCATCTCTCCACACTTGGCGACTTCTTTACAGGTTTCTACTTGTTTATAATACCCTTCAATGGAAAAGATCTCAATACCTCACCAAGCTCTTGCACCTTTCCCATGACAACTATCACCTGAGATCCAGTCACGTCATTACGCCGTGTCTTCCAAAAGCCTGCACTGTCTTTGGCTTGACTGGAACTCCCTTCAACACACCCTTTGACTTTCAGCTCTTCCATCTCTTCACCCCTTTGGACATAAACTGAAACAGTCCCTAGCTGACTGGTGTAGGTGTTGAGTCCTCCTAGTCTGGATGTACTTGAGCATTAAGATATGTTTTTTTCCCCAAAATGAGAAGATGTTCTCAAAACTGGTAAAAACCTGGGGGTGAGACTGACTGGGACAAATTGGGATGTGGCCAAGTGTACCTGTTGATTTGTCCTAACCAAATATCCTGACATTACTACTACCCCATCACTACCATCAGGAGAACCAGAGCATAGAGTGGGGAGGAGCCGCCTGGTGTGGCCCAGCAAAGGGTACTGTATTCAGGTAGACGCTCCAAGCAGCCGGTCGGGAGAACCGGGCTATAGAGCAGGAGCAGCCGCCTGGTGTGGCCCAGCAAAGGGTACTGTATTCAGGTAGACGCTCCAAGCAGCCGGTCGGGAGAACCGGGCTATAGAGCAGGAGCAGCCGCCTGGTGTGGCCCAGCAAAGGGTACTGTATTCAGGTAGACGCTCCAAGCAGCCGGTCGGGAGAACCGGGCTATAGAGCAGGAGCAGCCGCCTGGCGTGGCCCAGCAAGGTGCTGGTAAAGTTTTTTGTGTGCCTGATGGGTTTGTTTCCCTCCTCATTGCGGAGCTTTGTCTTTGTCGGAAAGTGAAGGTCACGGGACCTCAGGACAGGCTGAAAAAGGAGCGCTTGACTTGTTCATCCACACGGTATCGTAGTTATGGATGTTATTTTTAATGTTACCGGATTTATTGGTACGACATTGTATTCAAAATGACTCTAACTTTAGTTGTGACACAGCATTAAAAACAAACATTTAAAAATGTATTTCAACCCTATCCTTTTGTGTCAACGCTAGCATCTGTAGAACAAACGGCTGGCGTGGAAAACCGCTGGGCCATCTGGATGAGTAGAGATTAGCAGGTAGTCCTCCTAATCCAGGTAGGAAATGAAGTCGAGAATGAATGAAGTGGAAAATGTTTGCCTTTGAAGGCTTAGCTTCTGACACACACGCTGGTCTTGTGCAACATTACAGAGGCGTCCATTCACGGAGGCCATTGCTCCTCCCGCCAGATGATGAACGGTGTGCTGGCGGCCAACTTGGCTCGCTTTGGCGTCCACGAGTAGAATGTCCGTGTTTTGTTTTTCGCAGTGGAAAAGATTTTTGAAACATTGCTCATTTTTGCACGATTGTTTGTGCGGTCTAGGGTGTACCCTGCCTCCCGCCCAAAAGCCAGCTGGGATAGGCTCCGGCATACCCGCGACCCTGATGAGGATACGTCTCTGCACCAAAACCAAAACCATCCATGTTTTGTGTTCTGGCGCTTCGTGTGACCACGTTTTGTGTTACGTTTGTGGGTTTAAGGACTCATCCGCTACATGGATTGGTATTTCCGTGACCCGACTACATCCATCTGTGTGCCTTTCCTGATGACATCCATCCATCCATCCATCCATTTTCCTCCGCTTATCCGGGTCCGGGTCGCGGGGGCAGCAGCTTCAGTAGGGAAGTCCAGACTTCCCGGTCCCCAGCGACCTCTTCCAGCTCCATCGGGAGGACCCCAAGGCGTTCCCAGGCCAGCTGTGAGACATAGTCCCTCCAGCGTGTTCTAGGTCTTCCCCGGGGCCTTCTCCCGGCTGGGCATGCCCGGAACATCTCACCAGGGAGGCGCCCGGGAGGCATCCGGACTAGATGCCCGAGCCACCTCAACTGGGTCCTCTCCATGTGAAGGAGCAGCGGCTCTACTCTGAGCTTCTCACCCTACCTTGGTTCTTGGTTCCAGATGACATATATCAATCTAGCTGTCACGGTCTGGGTTTTGAGTCGTGACAGTTTTTCCTAGTTTCTTGTGTTTTCCTTACCCTCTCCTAGTTTTCGTCCTTTGGTTAATCACGCACCCTGTTCCTTGTTTAGTCCTCGCTATTTATGTTCAGGTGTGCGCGCCAGTCTCTGTCGGATAGGCTGGGATAGGCTCCAGCATACCCGCCACCCTAATGAGGATAAGCGACGTAGAAAATGAATGAATGAAGGACGGTAAACGTTACCCTCGTAACACTTTGATTTGGCGTAAGCCGATCGGTAGCGACACTAAAGTTATGATGATGTGCATGTTTGCGTTTTGGTTGTCTTACTGTTTCGGGTCTCTGTGAACGGAGCAGGAATCGGGAGGCGTTTGCTTGTCTGCCCCGTGATTGACTGGCGTCCAGTCCGGGGTGTCCGGGGTGCACTGCCCAGTATCCACGTATTTATTTACTTAGTATTCACAGTCAGACAGGTTGAAATTTTGACCAAAAGGTTACTGAATCCTTTGGGATTGTGTGGTTCTAAATGGACCAATATCATCCTTGAATGGAATGTGCAACCACCAATCGTGGCACAAATCGAATGGTTGGTAAAGCAAATGGTTACACCGCTAGTTACGATGTCTTTTACGTTTGGTGTTGCAATGCTTTGCGTTACGCCATTTTGCAGGAGGATGTTTTGTGTCGCCATGTTTTTTGCTGTAACGTCACGTTATTAGAGTTGAACTCTTAAGGAAAAATTGACATATTTTTTAAAGCCCTAATGGTATGAGACAAAACCAATGAATTATGTCGTCATTTTTGGAAAATTAGTTTGGAGGACAGATTTAAATATTAGGCGAATAAAGTCAAAATATTATGGGAATAAAGCCAAAATCATTATAAAAAACTGAAGTAGTTGGAAAATGAAAAAAAACAAAAGAACAGCAAAAATAGAAAAATCAGCAAAAATGTTACATGAATCAAGACAAAATACTGGAATAAAAATTCATTTGACGGAAATAATGTTTTAATATGATGAAAAATAACATCATCAAATATTAATAATAAGTAATATTATGAGACACAAACAAATAAAGCTGTCAGGGAAAAATGTAATATGGTAACAAAGTCAAAATATTAAGGGATGCCATCAAGCTGAAGAAAAAGTCCTATCAAGCAGTTTTGGTCCACGGGACTCTGGAGGCAGCTGACAGGTACCGGGAGGCCAAGCGGTCTGCGGCTCTGGCAGTCACCGAGGCACAAACTCAGACATGGGAGGAGTTCAGAGAGGGCATGGAAAACATCTTCGGGATGGACCACCACCCGCTGTCTCAGGAGGGTGAGGACGGTGTGCTGCTGAGCTCGACTCGAAGCAGTGCCTGGGGACTCTGAGGCGGGTTCTCCTATCTCTGGGGCTGAAATGACCGTGGTGGTCAAAAAGCTCCTTGGTGGCAAGGCCCCGTGTGTGGATGATTTCTGCCCGGAGTTCCTTAACGCCCTGGATGCTGTGGGCGTTATCATCTGCAAAAAGCAGAGACCGAATCCTGCGGCCACCAAACTGAAACCCCTCAACGCCCTGGCTGCGCCTAGAAATTGAAAGGAATGAACAGATTCGGTGACAAAGCGGAGTCCGACTCTCACTGGAAACGGGTCCGACTTATTGCCGGCAATGCGAACCCAACTCTGACACCGGTCATACAGGGAACGAACCGCCTGGATTAGGTAATCCGATACCCGATTTTCCCGGAGTAACCCCCACAGTATTCCCCGAGGAACACGGTGGGATGCCTTCTCCAAGTCCACAAAACGCATGTAGACTGGTTGGGGAAACTCCCTTGCACCCTCAAGGACCCTGCAGAGGGTATAGAGCTGCTCCACAGTTCAGTGGAAACGAAGTCCATTGTCATTGTGCATCTTTGGGGTCTATTGAGCCCCTCTTTGTCTGGTCCCTCCCTTAGTTCCTGTTTGTCATGGGTGACCCTACCAGGACCATGACGGCCTTGCAGGCTAACTTAGCTCCTGGGATCATTGGGACACGCAAACTCCTCCACCACGATAAGGTGGTGACTCAGGGAGGGGCCAATTAATCACTTCCAGACCATAATAAGCACACATTTAATACATGCATTTATTCATTCATCCATTTTTTATGCCGCTTATCCTCATTCGGGTCGGGCCCACCGTGCGGCCCGACATGACTTTAATAAAGTCAATAATAATATCAACACATTTGATGGAGAATAATCTGCGTTTGCCATGCAAATATAGATATGAATGACATATAAAGTTTTTTATTTCTTTATTAGCGCTACGGCAGAGTTGAATTCATTTCAAACGGACTGTACTTGCCAAAAAGTCTTCGTTTTTGCCGTTTTTTCATCCAGGATCCAAGTTCTTGTGTGTGACACATATCATCCCGATGAAGAACGAGGAGGGCGTGGTCATGATGTTCATCCTCAGCTTTGACCACCTCCTGGAGAAGGGCAGTCGCGACTCGCTGGAGACGCAGAACCTCGCCTCCCCATCCAAAGCCGACCAGCGTAAGATGTGTTGTGATAAAACTGCTGCTGCCTGAATACCCGTCACAGTCTGTCCAATACGGCAAAATGAAGTCCAATACAGATATAAGGCATTCAGACGATGCATTCAAAGACGTTGTGATGATATGTAGTATTATACACTGGCGGGTGAGACACACAAGCACCAGACCTGATTGCCGGAAGAACTGACTTCTATCGCAGGTGGGGTGTTCCCACAACAGGCACGATAATCGCTAACCCTAGGAAGCTAAACCTCAACTCTGAACCCCTCCAACCGTGTCACTTCCTGTCCACACCCTACTCGGCTCCCCTAGCCTGGGAACACACTTGTAGCAACACACACACTGTTTCTCTAGTGATGTCAACTGTATTGGGTAATTGGAGTGTAAAGATAACTATAGGGGTGTTATGTCACATCTAAAGGGCTCTAATGATGTTAAAAGGTGTATTTAGAAGGCCTCAAGCGGGTTTTCTAAGGTGTAGCAATGATATTATTCCATTTATAAATAAGGAATCCTACTTTGCGGTCGGGCGATAATGAGGGATTACTGTCTCTCAGTCCATTCTGAGCCAGGACCTCCAACAGAGCCAGCGGAGGTCCAGGGCCAAGCCCCTCAAAACAGACAGTAGCTTGACTTGCTGATGGCCGAAAGCTGGAAGCCAATCAGAGTACGGCAAGAGCGGTGTGAAGAGATGCTTGAAAAACCCAGGAGGTGTCGTGTTACTAATCTAAAGATAATGCAGCTCCGTGGAGTAGAACCTTTTGGGCTGGTTGGGTAGATGCCTTTCAAATAAGTCCCATCCAATTGACCAATACCAACAACCGAGACTGGGGATTGGCATCCGCTGTTCTGGCGAAAGCCCGGTGCCGCAGAGTTTGGGCTTTGGGAACAACTCTTGCGTTGGGCCGATCAGCGTCCCTGCAATTCTGTCGGTCCGTAAATCACGTCCAGTTCCTGTGCATCATCAAGTGATGCCCTGACCTCAACCTTCTACCGATTTCCCAGCTGATGTTTCATGAAGCTTTCTTCTTTCTTTGCAGGGAAAGGCAGGTTCTTCCATTTCCGTTTCCCGGTCTTGACGCTTCTGGGCTTCGGAAAGCAGTCCCTGCCCCCGGAAGATCCCGATGCGGTGACGGTGGACTCCCCCCGGCACAGCGACAGCTCGGCGGCAACGCGCGACCGCCGACTCCCAAACCCTGGCGAGAGACGCAGTCCCTCATATGCCAACGACACCGGTTCCATACCCGTGTCTGACCCGTTGGACCCCCCCTCAGCCAAAATCCCTTTGGACACGTTCAGCACAGATCGGGCTGCTGTCCGGACCCCTGAGGAGAACCAGGAGGAGGCGCTTGGTGCTGCTGCATCCAGCCAGAGTGAATGTCGTATGCGGAGAGCCTCCTCGCTACATAACGTGGACGGCTTTAGAGCCACCTTCAAGACAACGTTCAGGGATCGGCATGCCAGCGAAGGTAGGATTCCTTTCTTCTGGTGCGCCCCAGCAAGTAGGGCCCGCTGGTCTTCGGTGCCGATACGGGTTCTCGTTGAGATTTTTAGAATGCGCCCGCCTCGGAACTCCGGACCCGGGGTGTCCAAGGTGCGTCTGGGCTTACTGGCCCGCGGCCCATTTGGAAAGACCAAAGTGGACAAAAAGCTACCAGAAAACTGCAAAAAATGGGAACAAGCAGTTTGTACAAGAAACTGGTCCAAATGTTGCCGTTTTAACGCCGTAAATACGCCTCGTTAGTGTAAATCTTAATAAGGTTAAAAATAAGGTCGTGTTTTTAGCACGGACTTGAACCTTTAAAGAAAAACCACACATTTTTTAGAGCCCTACTTTTATGAGAAACAACCCATGAAGGATGTTGTCATTTTTGCTCCAAATATTATGGGAATAAAGTCCTAATCAATAAAAACATGAAATATTGGAAAAGGAAAACAACAAAAATATATATATATATAAAAAACTGCAGTAATTTTATGTGCATAAAGTCCAGATACTAGAAAGAAAATGAATATGAGGAAATTTGAGTAGAAATATGAAGGAGCAAGATGTTTTTTAAGGGTTCATGTAACAACTCAAGCTGTCAGGGAAAAGTATAATATGGGAATAAAGTCCAAATATTGTGGGAATTACACATAGTTGGGAAAAATCAAGCAATGAAAAAAATCATTTTATGTGTGGGTGGGGGGGCGCCTCCCGCCCCGAGTCAGCTGGGACAGACCCGAATGAGGATAAGCGGCCTAGACAAGGGATGGGTGGGAGTGGGAGTACTGGGAAAAAGTGTCTTGTGGGGAGAAGAACCGGTCATGTCACAGGAAGCAGAACATGACGGAGCTCACATGCACGGTTCCTCAGCTTTATGAAGGTTCTTTCAGTATGGGGCCCTCGGCGGGAAAAGTTTGGAACGGGATGGAAGCAGAACGCGACCAAAGCCGCTAGATTAGGTTTGCTCGCTGGCACAAGGTGAGGGGGGATTATTTCACNCCCCCCCCCCCCCCCCCTCCCGACATGGGATTTGTGAGCGTGTTCACGACGAGTCCTAACCTTGCTTTTCCCTTCCCGATTCCCGCAAGCGTCGCGCTCCCGGATGGTGGGTCTCGAACTCCTCCGCCTTCACGATGCCGTTTCTCGCAGCGGCAAGCACCGCAGCCCTTCCGGTGCTGCGGTGCTTGCCCATTAGGCAGGGCTTCCCAAATGGTCTCAAACTGGGACACGCATTCTCCACCTGCCTTTTCGCCCGGAACATTCTGTGTTTCGTTGTCTTCTTTTTTCCCGTTTGCAGTCCGTTTTACGTTTTATTTGTCGTCATCTTATGGACTTTTTGACAAGTCATTTGAACGTACTTTTCGTTTTTCATTTACACATTAAAGTGATGTTTTAATTTTTTTATATCTTTTTATGATTTATTTAAAAATCACTTTAAATTTTTTTTAATTGATTTTTAAAATGTTTTTAATTTTTAATTGAAGTCATTTTCATTTCTTTTTGTTATTTTTATACTTTCATTAAAGACCTTTTTTATGTATTCATTGTACACGTCATTTTAAAAAACTTATTTACATTTTTTTTACAGTTTTAGTTAAGTCATTAATTTGTTTTTACACTTATGTCATTTGAAAGTTTCTTCATTTGCATTTTTTTTTTTTTTTTACAAATTTTTGTCCTTTTAAAATTTGTCTGCAGCATTTTTTCCCCCCACTTTTGTTTAAGTCATTTTTCATTTCTATTTTAATAATTCTATTTTGCACTTTTAATCAAGATTGTTTTCATTTTAATCTGCGCTTTTGTCACCTTTTATATTTTGAAGTTTATTTTATTGTATTTGTATTCTTTTTTTTTTTACATTGAATTCACTTTTAATTTTGTATTTATTTTAATTGTAATGCTTTTAATCAAGTCATTTTAAATGTTCATTATTTGTATTTTTTAAAATGTGTTTATTTTTACATATCAAAGCAATTTTTGTCCTCTTTTTTTCATATATTTTGATACTTTTATTGAAGTTGTTTTTTAATTTTGATTTTTTCCTTACTTATTTTATTCCATCTTTGGACACACAAATAAACAGAATGAATGTCCAAAGTACATTTTAGAGGAAAACAACATTCGACTTCAAATGAAGTCAGCCTTGAGTATTTGCCGTATTTTAATGTCATTTTTGACTTCCTGTTTGCAACGCACTCAGAATGGACCCACTTTTGGGTCCCGGCCGGCCCACCAGTTGAGAACCACTGCTGTAGGGGACTAAACCAGGGATTTCCAAAGGCACATTCTAAAATGATCCCTTAATAAACAAAACTGTTTTTAAAAAAATGTTATTTTGTGAGAATAAAGTCAAAATATGATATGAAAAAAGTCCATTTTATTTTGTAGCTAGAAAAAAGCTTTAATTGTTAAACTTTCATTTTCTGTACCGCTTATCCTCCTTCGGGTCGCGGGATTCTTAAACTTTAATTCACATTTTTTATTAGAATAAAGACGTAAAACTATGAAGAACGTTAATTTCGTTTCAATAATAAAAAAAAAAAAACTGAAAATCATTCCACAGAAATAAAGTTGAAATATTAAGAGCAAAACTTTGTAGTAACAAGAAAAAATACAAATACATTTATGAGTATTGCGCAAAGTATCAGTACTCGTTCCTGTGCGTTAAGTCTGACTGGACCGGGGGTGTCCAAAGTGTGGCCCGCGGGCCTTCTTAATGCCCCGCAGCACCGTCTAAAAACATAATTAGTCAAGAAAACGAGTAAAATCAAATAAAAACTGAAAAAAAAAGACAAATCATCCGTAATTTTACAAGAATAAGGTAAAAAAAAAAGTTGTAAGCTAACAAATATATATATTATATTTTATAATATGAAAATATTATATTATTTGTTGGGGGGACTTGACGGGAATAAATATCATAAGGAAATATGAAATAGGTCATAAAGCAAATTTACAGACGAAAAAATGTTGAAATAATCGGAAAAAACCCGACCCCCCCCCCAAAAGAAAAAACAGCAGAAATGTGAAAAAAAGAGTAAATAGCAAAGTTCATGCTAATAATACACATTTTCACCCCCAGAGAGGCATTTTTTTCATCTTTTTGCAAAATATCAATCTTACGAAATAGCAAAGTGGCCCTCGCATCCTTGGTGGAAAAAGTTTGGACACCCCCGGACTAGAGAGCATCACTCCAGCTAGGATCCCCCCCCCCCCACCAGAGAGGGGAATTCCACGCACCCAGAGGTAGCTTCCGTAGCCGAGGATCGGAGCGCCGAGGTTTCCGGCTTTGGCCGCCGCCCAGCTCGCTCGCACCCGACCCCACGGGCGCCTCCCGCGAGTGCTGAGCTCCTGGGAGGTGGGGGGGACCCGGGGGGACCCACCCGCATGACCTTTTCAGGCCCCGTCGGTGCAGGATGCTTGCCATTGTGCCCCACCTGCAGGCCTGGTCCCCCCGAGGGGGGCGCCGGTGACCTGCGTCCATTGTTCTTTATGCTCATTGGGGGTCTGCTGAGACCCTCTTTGTCTGGTAAGCTGGTAATATTACCGGGGGAACAAAAGAGTTCGATTTTTCCAAAACAAAGTCGAGTTTTGCCCAATTAGGTTGGTGGAAAAAGTCATCATATTATGGGAATCAAGTTATAATTAGGGTGAAAAAAAATACAAAAAGAAACATTTAAAAATAACAAAAGTTAATATTACAAGAAACAAAGTCAAGTTTGTTGTAAATTGGAGGATGATGGAGATAAAGTCAAACAGCATCCAGAAGAAAGTTTGGGGGAAAAACCTGCAAAAAGCAAAGTTGATGGTCATGTGACTCCACCCCCGCTGACGTCCGCCCCCCTCCTCCCACTCCAGGGCCGCTCAGGCGGATCAAATCCAGTCTGCTGGGCTCCACCTCTGACTCCGACCTCAACAAGTACAGCGCCATCCACAGGATCCCCCTCATCACGCTCAACTTCACGGAGGCCGGCAACCAGAGGAAGTGCCCCCCATCCCCGCCGTCGTCTGAGAAAACCATCATCGCGCCGAAGGTCAAAGACCGCACGCATAACGTCACCGATAAAGTCACGCAGGTACGCCTTTTTCTGGGGGCCGACATAACGGCGACGGGAAGTCACCACACCCGGTCACGGTGCGACCAAAAGTTAAACACACAATGCGACCGCGCCACAAGGCATGCTTGGTAACTTCCAGTTGACTTCCAGGCCCCGGGGGCCATTTGCAGCCCGTGGCTAATTTTGTTGGCCCCTTTCTTAGAAATATCATTTCACCCAAAAAAATAAAGAAAAGAAAAGAAAAGAATGAGAAAAAGGGCAGAAAAAACAAATTCAAAAACAATAGAAATAAAACCATTTTAAAAAACGGCTGTAAAGTCCAAATTGTACTTAACAAGAATAAACTCAGAAATATCAAAGAGAGTTTCAATATTGAAAAATATTATCATATTATCACCCATACATTTTTGGAACATTAGGTTGGGGAATATAAGCTCTAAATATTATCAAAAGAAAATGTACAGGAAGAAAAACTGTTGAAA
Organism: Oostethus manadensis; assembly: GCA_024372805.1. Taxonomy (NCBI): domain Eukaryota; kingdom Metazoa; phylum Chordata; class Actinopteri; order Syngnathiformes; family Syngnathidae; genus Oostethus; species Oostethus manadensis. Next base: position 95,456 of record QODF01000330.1, on the reverse strand, counting down.
CATGAAAGAAAAAAACACAGAACAGACGACTTTTTGTTATTATTTATTACGCCAAATATTAAGAGGAAAAATTGTATTCAGATAAAAACTCATAAAATTATGGGGACAAAAGCCGCCTTTAGGTAAATAAAGTTGGAATACGAAAGGAAACATTTTTATTTTTTGTTGTACTTTTATGAGAGGGCCGCACGGTGGTCGAGTGGGTAGCACGTTGGCCTCACAGTCAGGAGGTTGAGGGTTGGAATCTCCGTCGGGCATCTCTGTGTGGAGTTTGCATGTTCTCCCCGTGCGTGTGTGTGTGGGTTTTCTCCGGGTACTCCGCTTTCCTCCCACATTCCAAAAACATGCATGTTAGCTTCATTGGCCGCTCTAAATTGTCCATTAGAGTGTGAATGTTTGTCTATATGTGCCCTGCCATTGATTGGCTGGCGACCAGTCCCGCCCCAAGTCAACTGGGATAGGCTCCAGCATCCCCGCCACCCTAATGAGGATAGGCGGCATAGAAAATGGATGAATGAATATTTTGAGAAATAAAAACAAAACTTAAATATTGTTATAATTTTTGAAAATTTCATTCATTCATTCATTTTCTATACCGCTTATCCTATTAGGGTGGCGGGGATGCTGGAGCCTATCCCAGCTGGCTTTGGGTGAGAGGCGGGGTACACCCTGGACCGGTTGCCAGCCAATCGCAGGGCAGACAAACAAACATTCACACTCTAATGGACAATTTAGAGCGGCCAATGAAGCTAACATGCATGTTTTTGGAATGTGGGAGGAAAGCGGAGTACCCGTAGAAAATCCACACACTCACGGGGAGAACATGCAAACTCCACACAGAGATGCCCAACGGAGATTCGAACCCACAACCTCCTGACTGTGAGGCCAACGTGCTACCCACTCATCCACCGTGCGGCCATGAAGGGAGTAAGGTCCGGATGTTATGAGGCGAACTTTTGCAAAGGAAAGTTGCAATAATCGGAAACAAAACCTCAAGTCCAAATATTAAGAAAAAAAAAATCTAAGTTTGTATGAGAATAAGCTTGTAATATTATGAGAAAAAAACAAAACAAAAGAAAGTTAGGTTGGAGAAAAAGGGAAACTTTTATGGGAGTCAAGTCATCATATTACCAGAAAAAAATGACGAGAATAAAATACAGAAATTAATAAATAAATCATTAAAAAGAATACATTTGGGGGGGATTTGTATTATTATGCATATTAATATATTATATATACTGTATTTTTCAAACAGTCAAAGTTCGGAAAGCCTCAGGGTAAAAGGAGAGCGGAAAAATAATATATTACAAAAATAAAAGTTTATCTTTAAGAAACGATGAAAGAGTCTTAGGAGTCCGGACCATATCAGGCCTGAACCCACGGGTCCTAGTTGTCTGTCACCAGGTTCTCTCTCTGGGCGCCGACGTGCTGCCCGAGTACAAGCTCCAAACGCAGAGGATGGACAGGTTCACCATCCTGCACTACAGCCCCTTCAAAGCCGTGTGGGACTGGCTCATCCTGCTGCTGGTCATCTACACGGCCATCTTCACGCCCTACTCCGCCGCCTTCCTCCTCCACGACATCGAGGAGCAGAGGAGACAGGAATGCGGTTACTCCTGCTCGCCGCTCAACGTGGTGGACTTGATCGTGGACATCATGTTCATCGTAGACATCCTCATCAACTTCAGGACCACCTACGTCAACGCTAACGAGGAGGTGGTGAGCCACTCCGGCAAGATAGCCATCCACTACTTCAAAGGCTGGTTCCTCATCGACATGGTGGCCGCCATACCCTTTGACCTGCTCATCTTTGGATCCGGGTCAGACGAGGTGAGCTGAGGTTCTCTTTGGGTGTGACCAGGATGGACAGGATCAGGAATGAGCACATCTCAGGGACAGCACATGTTAGAGGTTTTGGAGATAAAGAGTGAGATGGTTGGGACATGTCCAGAGGAGAGATAGTGAATATGTCGGGAGAAGGATGCTGAGCTGGTAGAAGGACTCCAGGCAGGAGACCAAAGAGGAGGTTTATGGATGTAGTGAAAGAGGACATGAAGGTGGTTGGTGTGGGAGAAGACAGGGTTGGAAGGAGGCGATTGATTGGCTGTGGCGACGCCTGAAGGGATACGCCCAAAGGCAAAGAAGAAGAGGAAAAATCGTGTTTTGGTAGGAGAGAGATGGAATATGAAGACATTTTCTTGAAAGTGCAACAAAGTTTAAAGTGGTAAATATTGCAAAAGGAGCTTGGGGGAAATGTCATATTTTGAACGGAAAAAAGCCAAAAAGTTGGTTGTCGTCAAATTACAAGCAGGAAAATGTACTTGCTTAAAAAAAAATGAGCAAAAATGGGGAAAAATAGCAGAGAGTGAAGTCCTTCAGCGTGGACACGCCGGCTGTTGGCCGTTCCAGCCGACCGTAGCTCAGCTCTTTGGTCTTTCCCGTGGTGGTGGAGATGCTTGCATGGGATTAGGAGTTCTTTACTAAAGGCGCTGTCTTGCATCCCAGACCACCACCCTGATTGGCCTACTGAAGACAGCCCGCCTCCTGCGACTGGTACGAGTCGCACGCAAGCTGGACCGCTACTCCGAGTACGGCGCCGCCGTGCTACTTCTTCTCATGTGTATCTTCGCCCTCATCGCTCACTGGCTGGCGTGCATCTGGTACGCCATTGGGAATGTGGAGAAACCCTACTTGGAACACAAGATTGGCTGGCTGGACAACTTGGGCGTGTCCATAGGTGACCTTGAATTTGGCTTGTATTTGGTACGGGGACCTTCGCCTCGGTCATTCTGCGCTTTTCCGCCCTAGGGAAAGAGTACAACTACAGCGACCCGAGCTCAGGGCCATCCATCAAGGACAAGTACGTCACTGCCCTGTACTTCACCTTCAGCAGTCTGACCAGCGTGGGCTTTGGCAACATCTCCCCCAACACCAACTCTGAGAAGATCTTTTCCATCTGTGTCATGCTCATTGGATGTGAGTAGCGGAACAGAGTTTGCTGACAAAGCTCTCGGGTGTTCGCGGCACCAGTTTTGGGTGACCGTCAAGTCAACACCCCTGAGTTCCTTGGCGAGTCAGACGTGGGCTTACTTTGGTCTTGGCTGCGAATACTTTTGACATCACAAATGATTTCAAATTTGGAATTTCAGCGAGACACTTGTACCGATTTCTCAATAATTTGGTGGGTTCGTTTTTTTACCTTCAGACAGAAGAAGAAGCAATTCGGACAGCAGAGGCGGGCCAAAGTAAGCCAGCGTTGACTTTCCTGAACACGATCTGCGTTTGACTTGCTGGCCCTTTAACGGACGATATATACACCGTATGTGTACATGTGTTTATTTTTGCACGGCCGTTTGCCAGGGACGGAACCGTTTTTGCGGGGGCTCACCGCGTTCGGCCGTCAAGTCTTCAATCTGTGGCCCGCTACAATTCGTTTGTTAATGCGTCCCATTTGGCCGGTACCGGTACCTGGCAATGTGACCTGGGATCTCGTGGGACCATTTTGGACATGGAATGTTAGGTGCTGCAGTTCTGCGCGGACGCGCTACGTGCCGCCCAAGGACCCTCACCTGACTCCGCTTTTGTCGCTCAGCCCTCATGTACGCCAGCATCTTCGGGAACGTGTCGGCCATCATCCAGAGGTTGTATTCCGGCACGGCCCGCTATCACCTCCAGATGCTCCGCGTCAGGGAATTCATCCGCTTCCACCAGATTCCCAACCCGCTGAGGCAACGGCTGGAGGAGTACTTTCAGCACGCCTGGACGTACACCAACGGCGCCGACGTGAATATGGTACGGGAGGAACCCATTGCAAAAAATCCACAATTGCAAATGTGGCCGTGTGTTTACTCCGGGTATGTGTTTTCAAAATTCCGATTTTTTTGGACCG
>QODF01000330.1:52059-77234 GCA_024372805.1 Oostethus manadensis | reverse complement strand
TATATATATATACGTGTGTATATGTATATGTATATACGTGTGTATATATACGTGTGTATATATATATATACGTGTATATATATACGTGTGTATATATTGTGTGACAAACATGCAAAAGAATACAAAGTCAGGGTGGGGGCAAATACTTTTTCACACCACTATGTACACGTATATATTATTTACGTGAATAATTATTGTATACTGTGGATGGTATATCACGTACTATCATGATATTATTATTTGATTGGTGTAATCAGACAATCTGACTGTGCTCGCGTCGGCATCAGAGCGTGGACCAGCGAAAGCGAAAGTGAAAAGACCTTGCGTGCAGGTCGGTGTACGGCGACGGCGTCAGGGCTAAGGTCTCACCCATTGAGCTGATGGCCTGGATCATCTCGTGCGGCTCGACGCTTCCGCTCCGGTCCCGGTCAAACATGGTGAAGTTGTGCTTCCAGCCGCTCAGCGCCGAAAACAACTCCTTGAACTCGCTGAAGCCCATCTTCCCGGACTGGTCCGTCTGCGGCGGCGTGGTGAAGGTCCAGTGTTGGCGAGCGCGGACGCGTAGGGTGCGGATAGAGAACGCTAAAGGATACGTCCAGCATGGCGATCATGATCCTGCAGGTCTCCAGGCTGAACGCTGCGACACGAAGACAACGTTTTGCCGAGATCAGCACAGCGTGTAGCGAAGCCCAGCGTGGGCGGGGCGGGGGCACTCACGACTGCACGTTCCGGTGATGCCGGCCTGGGTCAGGCACCTTTGCAGCTCCTCTGCATCCACCTCACCGTCCTGCAGGGAGGCGGGAACACCTCATGGCGGCAGTGTCTGGGAATGCACTGGGAATGCACTGGGAGGGGGAAGGACCTTACCTGGCCAGCAACCGCTGTGAAATAACCCCACATGGGGTCAGTGGCAGCGGGGGGTGGAGCGCCGTATGCACCCGGGTAGCCTGCTCCGTAGGGGGCATATCCAGCACCTCCCATCGGTCCTCCGTGGCCATACTGAAAGGGAGCGCGTGATGACGTCACCGCCTCATTTGCATAATTAGCTGTTTGTCGACACAAAGGGTGCGGTGGGTGCCCTTCTCAGCGGGTACGAAGTTCCAAAGAGTGCGACACAACCCGAACCCGAACCCGAACCCGAACCCGAACCCGAAATGTACTCAAAGTCGACCCTGAGACGGAAGTTAAGTGGCGCCCTTTTTCCCTTTTCTGCCTTTATTTCCCAACCCGGAAGTCAGCTTTCCCGGGTTTCTCGGGTCTTTCCGACGCAAAGGGATGCCCTTTGTTTTGGGTTCGTGCGCGACACGAACGCTTTCAGTAAAACTCGAAACGGCTTAAGAATTTCGTGACCCAGTCCCGGAAGAGGAAGAGGCGCGCAGCAGCCGAACGTGTTATGTTCGACTCAAAGTCACTTCACTTAGGTTTACTCACCCCGCCGTATCCCGGGTAAGCCATGTTACGTTAAAGTGGAAAAAATGGCACTAAAGTTTGGCTCAGGAAGGTTGTCGGAAGCGCTAGCAGCACTATTCCTTTGAAAGCGTCTTTTCTACTTCCGGGAAAGCAGTTGCTTTTTTTTCCTTCCTAACTTTATTGAAAATGACAACGCAGACAGGGGGTACGTTGACAACGATATAACATACATAAGTAAAACATAAACTATAGCCAAACGTGTGCGACATTAATGATTCATGATATGCCAGGCGTTTTTTTTTGTTTACGTCCTCAAAAGAAAAAAGGACAGTTTCACCGTCGCCGTTCGTGACTTTCCGTTTTAATTCGGCAGCCAATGACAGAAAGAGGCATTGGGATGCCACCCGCCAATCAAAACAAAGGAGAAGAAGAAGGCGCCTGATTGGTTCTTTGTGAGGGGCGGCCTTGTAAACAGGAAGTTACCTGCGTTGTGGACAATTGGTTCTTTGTGAGGGGCGGCCTTGTAAACAGGAAGTTACCTGCGTTGTGGACAATTGCAGCAAGACTTTCCCAAAAAGAATGTTATGTTATGAAAGTTATTGACTGATGAAAGGTGAATTGATTAACATTGTAGACCCTTTTTGTAATATAAAGTATGGGTTAAATGAGCTTAAAACGATCAGAACTGCAAAAGCATACTTATTAAAGAAGCTTCCTGTGTGTTTATTTTTTGAAACAACTTAAACTCATTCATTCATTTTCTCTACCGCTTATCCTCATTGGGGTAACTGTGGACAAATATTTAGTCATTTGCTCAAAGCTTTCTGGATTGGTCCCCCCCCCCGGCCAAACGTTACATGCAATATCATTAAGTGCTGATAGTCCCAGGAAAAACCCCAAAGGTGCTTATAAAAACACTTTACTCTTCCATTGGGAGCAAACGTGTTCACCGTCACCTATAAGGGATGGGCTTTAGTGGCAGGTAAACGGCACATTTCATCTCTTCAAACAAAGCACGCCGCATTTGTTTGCCCAGGATGGCCACTTTCAGGCCAACAAGTGACGGAAATGGTGTTTATTCCACATGAAGATAGACCTTTTCTATTTGTTAAGCTTTTAACAGCCTACTTACCACTTTTTCCTTGTTCTTTTCACTGGTTGTAACATTTAATGTGACCAATCGTCACCTCCGGCGTGAAAGAACAAGGTTTTTTTTCGCCCCCTACATGCCAAGGAGTGACCTAATTTACTTCGTTTACACAGAGTGGAAAATAACTATTTTATCCCCGAGCAGTTTTCTCTTAAAAAAGGAAGGGAAATCCTGACAAAATACATGAAATAAAGTTTATAAACTGTGTTTGGTTAAGTGCAAACTGTGACATAAAATACTTGATGGGGAGTTCATTTATTACAATAATTTATTACATTTATTTAAAAAATATTTTAATAATGTACCAAACATGTAATAACACATTGGATCTTTGCCTTTGGGCGTATCCCTTCTTGGGTCGCCACAGCCAATCAATCGCCTCCATCTAACCCTGTCTTCTCTCACACCAACTACCTTCATGTCCTCTTCCACTACATCCATAAACCTCCTCTTTGCTCTTCCTCTTGGCCTCCTGCCTGGCAATTCAAAACTCAGCATCCTTCTACCAACATATTCACTATCTCTCCTCTGGACATGTCCCAACCATCTCAGTCTTTATCTCCAAAACCTCTAACATGTGCTGTCCCTCTGATGTGCTCATCCCTGATCCTGTCCATCCTGGTCACACCCAAAGAGAACCTCAGCATCTTCATCTCTGCTACCTCCAGCTCTGCCTTCTGTCTTTTCCTCAGCAGCACTGTCTCTAAACCAAACAACATGGCTGGTCTCACCACAGTTTTGTACACCTTTCCTTTCATTTTAGCTGAAACTCTTCTATCACACATCACACCCGACACTTTTCTCCACCCATTCCAGCCTGCCTGCACACGCTTCTTCACCTCTTTTCCACACTCTCCATTGCTCTGGACTGTTGACCCTAAGTACTTAAAATCCTCCACCTTCTTTATCTCTTCTCCCTGTAACCTCACTCTTCCACTTGGGTCCCTCTCATTCACACACATGTACTCCGTCTTCATTCCTCTCCTTTCCAGGGCAAACCTCCACCCCTCAAGCTTCTCCTCCACCTGTTCCCTGCTCTCACTACATATCACAATGTCATCTGCAAACATCATAGTCCATGGAGATTCCTGTCTAACCTCGTCCGTCAGCCTGTCCATCACCATAGCAAACAAGAAGGGGCTCAGAGCTGATCCCTGATGGAGTCCCACCTTCACTCGGAACTCCTCTGTCACACCTGCAGCACACCTCACTACTGTCTTACAGTCCTCGTACATGTCCTGCACCGCTCTAACATACTTCTCTGCCACTCCAGACTTCCTCATACAATACCACAGTTCCTCTCTGGGCACCCTGTCATAAGCTTTCTCCAGATCTACAAAAACACAATGCAGCTCCCTCTGACCTTCCCTGTACTTCTCCATCAACATCCTCAAAGCAAATACTGCATCTGTTGTACTCTTTTTTTGGCGTAAAACCGTAATGCTACTCACAAATGCTCACGTGTGCAGGCCCACCACCTGCAGGGGCAAGCATAAGGGTCTGGTGCAATGGGATTTGGGCAGTGGTCGAGGGCGGGTGTCCGGGCGACCTGGTCTTCGGCGGCCAAATCTGGTTCTTGGGACTTGGAATGTCACTTCTCTGGTGGGAAAGGAGCCCGAGCTTGTGGAAGAAGCGAAGACATTCCGACTAGATCTAGTCGAACTCACCTTAACCCACAGTTTGGGCTCTGGAACCAAATTCCTTGAGAGGGGCTGCACCTTGTTCTTCTCTGGAGTTGCTGCAGGGGAGAGGCGGCGAACTGGTGTGGGCTTATTAATATCCCCCCGGCTGGGTGCCTCTGTGCTGGAGTCATCCCCAGGGAACGAGAGGGTTATTTCCCTACGCCCTAGGGCTGGGGAAAGGGTCCTGACTGTGGTTTGTGCGAACACGCGGAACAGCAGTTCAGAGTACCCAGCCTTCTTGGAGTCTTTTAGAGGGGTTCTGGAAAGCACCCCAGCTGGTGACTCTATAGTTCTACTGGGAGACTTCAATGCCCATGTGGGCAATGACAGTGTGACTTGGAGGGGCGTGGTTGGGAGGAATGGCCTCCCTGATCTAAACCCGTGTGGTGTGTTGTTGCTGGACTTCTGTGCGAACCACAGTTTGTCCATACCAAACACCATGTTCGAACATAAGGATGTCCATAAGTGCACTTAGCACCAGGACATCCTAGGTCGCAGGTCTATTATTGACTTTGTGGTCGTATCATCAGACCTGCGTCAACTGACCACCCCAGGGTGATGAGTTGGATTAGATGGCGGGGAAGGATGCCGGACAGACCTGGTAGACCCAAACACAGAGTGAGGGCGTGCTGAGAACGTCTGGCAGAGTCTCCCGTTCGTCGAGTCTTCAACTCTCATCTCTGACAGAACTTCGCCTGTATCTCGAGGGAGGACCGAGATATAGAGTCCGAATGGGCCGTATTCCGTTCCTCTACTGCTGAGGCAGCCAGTCGTAGTTGCGGCTGCAAGGTGGTCGGTGCCAGTCGTGGTGGCAAGCCCCAAACCCAATGGTGGACACCGGCGCTTAGGGCTGCTGTCAAGCTGAAGAAGGAGTCCTATCAAGCATGGATGGCTTGCGGGACACCCGAAACAGCTGACAGGTACCGGCAAGCCAAGCGGCACTCGGCTTCGGTGGTGGTCGAGGCAAAACCCCGGCCGGGTTTGGGAGGAGTTCAGTGAGGCAATGGAGCACGACTTTCGGTCGGCTTCGAAGAGGTTCTGGCAAACTGTCCGACACCTCAGAAAGGGGAAGCAGCCCCCAGTTCACACTGTTTACTGTGCGGACGGGGGCTGTTGACCTCGACTGAGGATATAGTTGGTCGGTGGAAGGAATACTTTGAGGCCCTTCTCAATCCCACTGGCATGCCTTTCGTAGAGGAAGCAGAGTCTGAGGATACGTACGTGGACAGTTCTATCACCGTGGCTGAGGGATTTGAGGTAGTTAAAACACTCCCCAATGGCAAGGCGAGTTTCGCCCTGAATTCCTCAACGCTCTGGATGTTGGGGGACTGTCTTGGTTGACACGCCTCTACAACATTGCATGGAAGTCGGAAACAGTATCCATGGACCGGCAGACCGGGGTGGTTCAAGTATCTCAGCGTCTTGTTCACGAGTGAGGGAAGGTTGGAGCGTGAGGTCGACAGACGGACCGATAAAAAAGCATAAAAACATGGCTTTTAGTTAAATAATAAAAAGCAAATGTCAAACAAAAGCCAAAAAACATTTTTAATGTGAAAAAAAGATTAGTTAGTATTTGAGTGAAAAATACATCAAAAAAAGTAATAAAAAGGTTTTTAAAATGTGTTTCTAATGTAAAAAAACTAAACAAATCATATATTAATTAGTATTTGAGTGAAACAAAAAAACATTAAAGATCATAAACGGAGGAGTATTTGAGTGATTGACACATGAGATGAAGGATTGATTCCAATAAACTAAGTATTTCATCCCAACACAAAATGCGGCTTGGTAGAGAAATTGTGGGGGGGGAATAAATAACAACACTTGGGTAATAATCGATTAGTATCGGATCGCGTGAAATACAAATCGCAATGTCGTGCTTGGCGGGGAAAGCCTGAGTTGAGCGCCATTTGGCTGTCATGTGACCCCGGCCCCCATTCTGCAGTAATTCCATTTTGACAAAGTCAACCAAACCACAGAAAATGAAGTGCAATGAAGCAAATGATGAAAGGTGCCTCACTGGAGCGGCTTCAAAGAAAGAAAGTCCCTTCTTCCGAAGCGGACTCAACCTGACACACTTTGCTCTGCTCTTTGCACGTTTATTGTGCTAGCGATGAAAGCTCAGCTAATATTTAACAGCAAAGCTTGACGCACGCACGACTAACAACCCGACGCCGCTGTGGTTTCTTTCCTACTCAGCTGCGGCTGGTTCTCTGTGTCCTTCAGTTATGGTTAGCTGATGGAGGAGCTCATTGTTCTTCTTGTTTTTTACCCCCACGCACGAGTATTCACGGGCTTTGCTCCACTCAGGTCTCCATTGGCAAGGTGGTCCTGGGGGTCTTTGGACTGGGCGTGGTGGTGGTTCTGGTCACGGTGCCCACCCTCATTTATTTACAAGGTAAGGCTTTCATTGTCAACTCTCTCCTTCTTTTTTCTTTCTTTTTCCCAGCAAACTCTTCCTGCTTTTTTTCCAAGGCGTATACAATTTCAGATTAAAGTGCCGTCCCCTCCCGTCTTTATCAGTGTTCTGGCTCGCCGCCCGGCCCCTCCCCTTTTTATGGCACTTAGCATAACGTCAAAAGCACACGAGGACATTTTTTTTATCTGCCAAAGTGACAAGAGGGATTTAAAGAACGAAGAAAATGTGCGAAAGTAAAAGTGACATAAACATTGCATAATGAAGCAAAAAACGACATCTCAAAACCACCCTATTGACTATTTACTATTCTGTTTTATTTTTATTTGATTTGATTATTTTTATTCTACTGCTATTCCGTATTTGAGCTGGTACAACTTTTAAAAATGTATTTTGTATTTGCTTAGTTTTGCTAAACAAAAATAATTTGAATGGCACAAAATTAGATTACTTTGAATACAAATCAATGTATTCAATTAAAATAAAATAATATTAATAAAAATTCCATTTAGTTGATGTTAATTAATGCAAATTAATTGAATGTTAATGAATGTCTATCAAATCAATTAGATTGATTACATTAAAAGGAATACAAATGAAAATACAATTTTGTAATTTAATTTTGTTCATACAAAAATTTATGTTAATACTGTCAATAATAAACATCTATTAATTAAATTAAAATAACATTAAAAAAATGTTGTAATTTAATTAATTTTGTTAATAAATCAATTTAATGACATGTAAAATGAAATAAAATGATTACAAATAAATGATAAACTATTGTAATTACAATATTTTGTTAATAAATGCAAATTATTGAATGCTAATGAATGTTCATAAAATAAAATCTATTTAATTAATAGAATAAAATTAAAAAATAATGAAATATTAAAATACAAGAATGTAATTGAATGAATATTGTTAATGAAATAAAAACTAATCAAATTTTCCCTGAAGGCACACGCTCATAACAGATCATTAAAAATATCTCAAGTATTATTATTTCTTATTATCCATACATTTTGTTGAATCAAAGGAAATGAAATGAGATGTGATTTCTTAATTGATATTCACTGAATAAAATCACTATGATTTCAATTTAAAATGAAATCTAGCCTAGTCTAGCCTAGCATAGCATAGCATAGGCTAGCACAGCCTAGCATAGGATAGCACAGCCTAGCCTAGCCTAGCATAGGATAGCACAGCCTAGCCTAGGATAGCACGGCCTCGCCTAGCCTAGCATAGGATAGTACAGCCTAGCCTAGGATAGCACGGCCTCGCCTAGCCTAGCATAGGATAGTACAGCCTAGCCTAGGATAGCACGGCCTCGCCTAGCCTAGCATAGGATAGTACAGCCTAGCCTAGGATAGCACGGCCTCGCCTAGCCTAGCATAGGATAGTACAGCCTAGCCTAGGATAGCACGGCCTCGCCTAGCCTAGCATAGGATAGTACAGCCTAGCCTAGGATAGCACGGCCTCGCCTAAAATAGGATAGCACAGCCTAGCCTAGCCTAGCCTAGGATAGCACAGCCTAGCTTATTTTAGCCTAGCCTAGCCTTGATAGCACAGCCATCCCGGCAGGCCAGAGTAGAGTCGTGATGGTGGACTTTGAGAAGGGGAAGTGTGTTAATTAACGTTGAGTAGAAGTTGCAGAAGTGAGAAAAGGAGCGCGAAGAACTCCACACGGCTTTCTTGTTTCAGAAGAGCAGGGAGGAAGCGTTGACAGGAGGACCTTTACTTTGGCGGACGTCTTCAACAGTTCCCTCAAACCCAGGGCGTACAGTATGAGGTGGATCTCAGGTGGGTCCATCGAGACGGCTTCCTTCTCATAGCGTGTTAGCCACGCTTACCTTCCCGCGTCCTTCTCCACCTCGTTAGACGGCGAGTATCTCCGGAGGCAGGAAGGCTCCGTCTATCTTCACGACGTGGCCACGGGAGAGTCCTCCGTGTTCCTGAGCAGAGACAAGTTTGTGAGTCGTCGGGTGGCGGAAGGTTTGACGCCACGCGGCGTGGCGGTCGAGGGCGAAATGAGTTATTGCCTTGTTTACATTTACTGATGATTATGTAGGACTTGTTCATCTTACACACTTCTATAGTGTATTTGTTGGTATTGAATGATGTCATTGCCCAATATGAATACATTTATTATTATTATTATATATATTTATATTTCGTTCTCTGCTTTTTCAGATTCATTTTTCTATTAATTCATACAAACTTGTCCTATTTTCTTTACACTCACTATTTTGTCACACTATTATTATGCACACGTTTCTGTTTGCTGTAATGCGCATGAGTGCTCTTGACGTCAAAAGAATCCTCACTTATTCAAACTCAGGATGCAAAAGGCGCCACCGACTACCAGCTCTCGGCGACACGCGGATTCGTGGCGTTTATGAGCAACCACAGCAAGGTGAGCCGCGGCTTTCGGTCGGCGGTGCGTTGATGTGCTGTTTACAATGTACGTAGAGTGATGGCGCCGCTGTGTGCCGCCAGCTTTGGAGGCATTCGTTCACAGCCTCCTATTCGCTCTACAACCGCACGTCGGAGTAAGTGTGCAGAATGTCTACTTGGAATCCCTCGCACGCTTTTGATGCTGTCGTACTTCGGTCTCAGCAAGTTCCTGGAACCCTCGGACCTTCCTCACCAAGTCCAATATTTGGCTTGGGCTCCCGAAGGCGACAAACTGGTGAGTCTGATCGAGGGCTTTGATGTCCGCCTTTCCCAAACACTCCTTACCAGAGCTCTTTGGCTTTTTCCAGGCTTTTGTTTGGAAAAATAATGTGTACATAAAGACCAGCCCAGATTCTCAGCCTCAGCAAGTCACCTTTAGCGGCAAGGAGAACCTCGTGTTTAATGGAATTCCAGATTGGGTGTATGAGGGTAAGTGGGAAATAAACCTCCATCCTTTTCTGGAAACTACTGGAAACTTCACACTCACATTCCCACCTATAAGCTATTCAGAATCTCCATGTTTTTGGAGTACCCAGAGAACGTGCTAACTCCACACAGAGTGAGAGATTCATAGCCGCCGCATTCCCAGACCCTGAGGCAATAGGACTACCCACAAGACCATAACAGTACTTTTGTTTCCCCCTACCAGAGGAGATGTTCTCATCCAACCAGGGACTCTGGTGGTCCCCAGGAGGAAAATATGTGGCCTACGTCCATTTCAACGATACAGAGGTCCCCACTGTGGAGTATCCTTGGTATGGGGATAGTCAGTACCCCAGTACTGTTTCCATTCCATATCCAAAAGTGAGTACCCATCCGCAGTCCTCAGCCCTACCCATGGTCCTAATTCCAAAACCTTTACCCCAAGTCGAAGGTGAGTACCCACCCACAGTCCTAAACCCTGCCTTATACAGTATCCACCCATGGTCCTAATTCCTAAACCCTTACCCCTATCTAAAGGTGAGTACCCACCCACAGCCCTAAGATCTACCTTATACCCACCCATGGTCCTAATTCCTAAACTCTTACCCCTATCTGAAGGTGAGTACCCACCCACAGCCCTAAGCTCTACTTTATACCCACCCATGGGCCTAATTCCTAAACCCTTACCCCTATCTGAAGGTGAGTACCCACCCACAGCCCTACGCTCTACCTTATACCCACCCATGGTCCTAATTCCTAAACCTTTACCATTACCTAAAGGTGAGTGAGTACCCATACACAGTCCCACATCATACTTTGTACCCACTCAATTCTTAAACCTTTACCCAAATCCGAAGACAAATACCATTCACAGTACTGAACCCTTATGCCCACCCAAAGGTATTGGTCCTAAACCCTTATCCATATCTAAAGGTGGCTATCGATCCACACCTTTTAGCCACCCATGGTCCAAATTCCTAAGGCCTAATGCATATCTAAAGGTGAGTACCCACCTACAATCCTAATTTACATTTTTTGTTGATGGTATTTTCTTTTGTCCTCCTCAGGCGGGTTCCCCCAACCCAGTTGTGAGTCTATTTGTTGTGGACACCGACAACACAACACATGTTAGCGAAGTTCACGTCCCAGAACCGTTCCGCTCCAGGTAAGGGAACCGTCCCAGTTGTTTCGTTGTGTGTCGATCAAGCACGTACCGCCATCTCCGACCTTCCAGCGAGCACTACTTGGCCACCGTGACCTGGGGAACAGACCAGCGTCTTGCCGTCCAGTGGCTGAACAGACTCCAAAACCACCTCATCCTTCAGATCTACAACCTCAATGACTCCACTTGGGTCCCGGCTGAGGTAAAAAGTCTTTGTTTTGAAGGCTATCTTTGAGAAACATCTTTTGACACATTTTGTCCTGATTTGTGTAGCATCTGGACGTCCAAAGTTCCTCTGGTTGGATCGGACGGGTAAATACATACATGGCTTTAAGAGAAGAGCTGTTTTTTTTAGCTGCGTGTTTTCTTGCTAGTTTTCGCCACCAGATCCAGTTTTTTCTGCAGACAAGAAGAGCTTGTATTTGCTGATGAGTGACAGCAAAGGCTACAAACACGTCCATCACGTGGTGCAGGTCAGCAGGCAACGCTAAGGCTCCTGCACCACAACCGTTTTGATGCAACTTTACCTTGCAGGGCAAAGCCACAGCAATCACCATGGGAGAATGGGAAGTCATCGACATTCACAAAGTTACTGCAGATAGTGTGTAAGTTTCACTTTCACTTTCAGTCTGCGGTTGGGGGAAATTGATGTTGTAAGTTGAGTCCCTTAAAAAATACGAACGGCTTGATTTATTTCAATAGAGAGCGATTTATTTAAAAGAACTTTAAAAGAATTAAAAGAAAGTAAATATAAAAATATGTACAAGTATAATAAATACACTAATACCTTCCCCATAAGAAAGTACGTAAATGCCATTAATTGGTTCCAGTGCCCTCAAAAACCACACCAATTTTTATTGTTGATACATTTTTGAATACGAATGATGTGTGTCCACACTCAATTATCTATGAGAAACTTATATTAAAACATAATAAAAGAATGTGGAGAGCGGTGCAGGAGGTGGGAGTGAGATTTGGTACTAAAGTACGCTACATAATTCTATCCATCCATGCATTTTCTATGCTGCTTATCCTCATTAGGGTTGTAAACAAAAACAAAACAATGTACAGCGCCATTGTTGTTTCCGTGTTTGCAGTCTTAGCGCATGTGGGTTCGTAAAGGGGCGGAGCTGTGACACAAGCGTTTTCATAGATGTTGGGGGGAGGCCGTAACTATGGAGCTATGCTGTAACGCCATCCTCATATGTTTCCACTCTGGGACCCGGTTTCAAAAGTGTTCGTTTACGGACCCTGAAAACGCCAGCTTCGTATGGATGATAAAGTAATTGTGCATTTAAGCCTCGGATTGTCTTTGTCTGAATGGAGCTTTAATAGATGTTTGTACGCTCGCAAGTCACATCAAAGCTCGTATTCCAAAGCAAAATTTTGTCCGAGTAACGACTGCAGAGTCCGCATCACTGCAGACGCTGCACCAATCCGCCTGTCCATCTCGCGTTCCATCCTTCCATCACTCGCGAACAAGACCCCGAGGTACTTAAACTCCTCCACTTGAGGCAGGACCTCATCCCCGACCCGAAGATGGCACTTCACCCTTTCCCGGGCGAGAACCATGGACTCGGAGGTGCTGATTCTCAATCCAGCCGCTTCACACTCAGCTGTGAACCGATCCAGTGAGAGTTGAAGGTCACTGCTCGATGAAGCCAACAGGACCACATTATCTGCAAAAAGCAGAGATCGAATCCTGCGGCCACAAACCTGAAACCCCTCAACGCCCCGGCTGCACCTAGAAATTCTGTCCATGAAAGTAGTGAACAGAATCGGTGACAAAGAGCTGCCCTGGCGGAGTCCAACCCTCACTGGAAACGGGTCCGACTTATTGCCGGAAATGCGAACCAAACTCTGACACCGGTCATACAGGGAACGATCCGCCTGGATTAGGCGGTCCGATACCCCATAGGCACCCTCAAGGACCCTGCCGAGAGTATAGAGCTGGTCCACAGTTCCACGACCAGGACGAAAACTTCACTGCTCCTCCTGAATCCGAGATTCGACTATCCGGCGGATTTTCCTCTCCAGAACCCCTGAATAGACCTTACCGGGAAGGCTGAGGAGTGTGATCCCACAATAGTTAGAACACACCCTCCGGTCCCCCTTCTTGAAAAGCGGGACCACCACCCCGGTCTTCCATTGCAGGGGCACCGACCCCGATGTCCACGCGATGTTGCAGAGTCGTGTCAACCAAGACACGCCCACAGCATCCAGGGCCTTAAGGAACTCCGGGCGGATCTCATCCACCCCCGGGGCCTTGCCACATAGGAGCTTTTTGACCACCTCGCTGACCTCAGCCCCAGAGATAGGCGAACCACTGCTTCCATGTTGGAAGGTGTGTCGGTGGGATTGAGGAGGTCTTCAAAGTATTATAGCCCATGTAGACCGGTTGGGCAAACTCCGACATTCCCTCCAGTACCCTTGCAAGGGTGTAGACTTGGACTTGTTGCATTACAAGATCGTAATGCCGCCCTAACTACTGCTCTTCAAGGAGTCAAAGAAAACATGGAAGAAAAACACAAACTCATCAAGGAACTGCAGACCACAATTGATGACATGGATCAGAATAACCGAATGAACGATGTTATCAAGACGGGGCTCGGGATCAAACCCGGGTCACATGCCAGAGCAGGGAATAAAGAGGAAATAGATGAAGAAGACGTCACTTCCGCTGAGCAACAAGTTGTTAAATTTCTACATTCCAAGAAAGTGGAAGCAGACATCAACACCATCGGCACCTGCAGCCCACTGTATGGCAGGAACAGCACCAGTCCCGTCATCATCGTTATATTCACTAACAGGAAATTTAAAGTCGCACTGCTGAAGCAGGGAAGGAAGCTGAAAGGAACAAATGTCTACATGAATGAGCATCTGACAAAACGCAACGCTGGAATTGCCAGGAAAGCACGTGACCTGAGGAAGCGGGGAAAGATCCAAGGCACTTGGAGCGCTAACTGCAGAACTTTCATTAAATTAAATGGAGGATCAGAAACGGGAGTGCTTGCAGTCAAAGATTTTAAGGACCACAGAAAGCAGACTACCGTCAATACTTCACAGTTGGGAATGTTAATGATGATGACCTGAGGGACGTAGCTGAGAAGTTTAATAACTACTTTGTAAATATTGGACCAAAGCTGGAGGAAGAGAAGGAGAACCCAAATTCCATGTTTCTCCGGGATGTGAGCAAAGAGAAAATCATTGACACTGTACATAAATGTAAAGCAAAAACTTCAACTGGTTGTAATGGGATTGGAATGGATACGATAAAAATGGTAATCCGTGAGATCGCAGACCCGCATCAGAAATCTACCATTCCAGACGGGCAAATTCCCAGACAAAATGAAGACAGCTAAAGTAGTTCCGATCTTCAAGAATGGAGATGAACATAATTTCACAAACTACTGATTTGCAAATATGGCAACTACAGGTGTAGTTTGTAGTTGTTAATAAATGAGAATACTTTTACACTGTGGGCACCTTGAGGGGAGGCTTTAAATCTCCTTGTACTGTGCAAAAAGACAACAAAGCCTGTTTTTTCTATCCTATACAAGTACCTGCCATTAATGGGATGAATTATCCGCTAACTATGGACAAAGTTTTAATAGATTGACAGCCCTAATCTATACAGAATGTATCTGCATATCTAAATAATGCATCCTTTGGTCTTTACGTGCCATTATGCACCTATTAGCTGCACCACAATCTACCTCAAAGCAATTCTGATGGAATACTTTTTCATCCACAGATTTTACTCCGCCAACCAAGAGGGTGGAAAAGCCGGGGGAAGGAATGTTTACAGGTGAATCTACTCTTTGGCTTCATTTGCACTCGCTGGCGTGCTCGTCTAACAGCTCGTTGGCGTGTTTTAGGTGGACAAATGGAAGGGTCACATGTCTAACCTGCAAGCTAAGTGGCGGCGGCGCCGACTGCCAGTACAACTCGGCCTATTTCAGCCACAACGCCTCCTTCTACCTCTCGACATGCGGAGGTCAGTTCTTGTCTGGTTCATTTCGTGAAGCACGCCAACATTGTCTGACAAATGTGGTCTTTGTTTCTTTTATTTGTTTCCAAGGTCCCGGCGTTCCCTACAGTTCTCTAGTGGATACCCTGGACGGAACGGGTTTGTGATCCGGCCTCTACCTGATATTCCTTCCGTCTGATGTTCCTTCTAACCGTCTTTACATATCTAGAGCTGAAACGTTTGGAGGACAACAAGGAGTTCATCCAGCTGATATCGCACATCCAAATGCCCAGCATGCGTCGCGGCACTCTCAGGGTTGCGGGATACAGTGAGTTGGCATTCCGTCTTTTTTCTCTTAGTTCCTGTTGTTTTTGAAGGGGTCATGGAAATCATCTTGTTTTGTTGTTTTTACCAGATCTTTGGTACCAAATGTTTTTGCCACCAGGCTTTGACGAGTCCAAGAAGTACCCCTTACTGCTGGACGTGTAAGCGCCCCCCCGAACACAAAAATGCATATATTGTACAATAACGGCAAAAATTGTATTTAAAAATGTTAATACAGATAATATACTCAAACAATAAGACATACATACATAAATCTTATTTTAAATGAATTCTTTTACAGTATATGTATTCTTTTTTTGGTTATTTCACAACATTTATATTTATTTCATCTATTTTTTTATTTATCTGATAATAAATGTATTTATAGTCATTCGTTTTTTTAGTTATGTAAAATGTTATGGTAAACAATTATTTTATATTATATTCAATAACATACATAAATAATATGATCTAAGTAAATGTTATTTTTAATTTAGTTTAGTATTTCAGTGATTTTATACAAATTTGTATGAATTTTGTGTATATATATACAGTGAGGGAAAAAAGTATTTGAACCCCAGCTTTTTTGTTTGCAGTTTGTAAAATACTTTAGAATGAATGAATTGATATTGTTTTGTTTTTGATTTCATTTTTATGGTATTCTTATTTGTGTTTTTTAATACAATTTTCGATTCCATTTTTATTTACCTGATTTGTAGTTCTGTATGTATTTAAGAATCGTTGTTTGGTGTAATCTAGTGTATGCATATTGGATGGCGACTTGGAAAGTCATGATGCAGGAATGGTGGACTTTCCAGGTACGCCGGTCCGTGCAGCCAGAAGGCGGACTTCCTGTACAGGGTGAGCTGGTCCACCTACCTGGCCAGCGAGGAGAAGGTCGTCGTCGCCAGCTTTGATGGGAGGGGCAGCGGTTACCAGGGCGACAAGCTAATGCATGAAATCTACCAACGTCTAGGAACGTATGAGGTGGAAGACCAGATAGCGGCAGCCAGGTAAGAAGCCCGCGGGCTCTTCAGGTGGGGGAAAAATGCTTTGCTTTGACTTCCTTCTCTTTCAGGGAATTCATCAAAATGGGATTCATTGACAAAGATCGAGTCGCCGTATGGGGATGGGTACGTTACTCCCAGACTAGATCACTTTTCAGGCTGCCACGATCACTAGTGTGGTCGACATTCACGACTGGGGGCTGCACGAGTGCTGCCAGCACTGAAGAGCTGTGGCTCATTCAGGGAAACATGACATCCGACATGTACTGGGAGATTTTCAAGCAGAAACTGGGCCAACTGTCAGTTTTCCAGGCGTCCTGAAGTGGAAGGTTGAGGAGCACCAGGTGTCTAACATCCACCCAACCTGTGCAGCTTTGCTGAACTCCACCCCCAAGGGCCCTACACCCACTTTGGTGCTGCATCAGTTCTTGGTTTCAGGGGAAAGGTCCTGGTTCCAGAGTAAAGATCCAAGTGCCCAGATAAAGTTCTTTGTTACAGGGTCAAGTTCCTGGTTCCAGGGGAAAGCTCCTAGCTCCAGGGTAGCGGAACAGTTCTTAGCTAGTTCCAGGGTCAAGTAACTGGTTCCAGGGGAAAGCTCCTAGCTCCAAGGTAGCGGAACAGTTCTTAGCTAGTTCCAGGGTCAAGTACCTGGTTCCAGGGGAAAGCTCCTTGCTCCAGGGTAGCGGAAGAGTTCTTAGCTAGTTCCAGGGTCAAGTACCTGGTTCCAGGGGAAAGCTCCTAGCTCCAGGGTAGCGGAAGAGTTCTTAGCTAGTTCCAGGGTCAAGTACCTGGTTCCAGGGGAAAGCTCCTAGCTCCAGGGTAGCGGAAGAGTTCTTAGCTAGTTCCAGGGTCAAGTACCTGGTTCCAGGGGAAAGCTCCTAGCTCCAGGGTAGCGGAAGAGTTCTTAGCTAGTTCCAGGGTCAAGTACCTGGTTCCAGGGGAAAGCTCCTAGCTCCAGGGTAGCGGAAGAGTTCTTAGCTAGTTCCAGGGTCAAGTACCTGGTTCCAGGGGAAAGCTCCTAGCTCCAGGGTAGCGGAAGAGTTCTTAGCTAGTTCCAGGGTCAAGTACCTGGTTCCAGGGGAAAGCTCCTAGCTCCAGGGTAGCGGAAGAGTTCTTAGCTAGTTCCAGGGTCAAGTACCTGGTTCCAGGGGAAAGCTCCTAGCTCCAGGGTAGCGGAAGAGTTCTTAGCTAGTTCCAGGGTCAAGTACCTGGTTCCAGGGAAAAGCTCCTAGCTCCAGGGTAGCGGAAGAGTTCTTAGCTAGTTCCAGGGTCAAGTACCTGGTTCCAGGGGAAAGCTCCTAGCTCCAGGGTAGCGGAAAAGTTCTTAGCTAGTTCCAGGGTCAATTACCTGGTTCCATGGGAACGTTCACAGCTTGGGTAAATTTTTTAGCAAGTTGTACTGTAAAGTTTCTGGTTCCAGAATAAAGTACCTCATCCCGGGCCCAATTTCTGGTTCCACACTAAAGTTCCTAGTTCAAGGTTAAAGTTTCTGTTTACAGAGTAAAGTTGGTGATCCAAGGTCAAGTTCTCGGTTCTAGGGTAAAGTTCTTAATTCCTGCAGTGAAAAAGCAGCCTTTTGGGAAGATCCAAAGACAACCTCCCTGGGTACAGCCTGTCATGCACTGGTCTGACCCACCAAGTAAGAGAATTAACAACACAGCTGCTGCTTCGGTGTGGGACGAACGCTGTCAACCTATGGAAAAGATGGTCTTCAAAGCAGGTAACAAGGAGAGAAGGGAAGAGGTGCTGGCTGATGATGTCAAGAGAGTCGGGAGCACACAGTGCCGACTTTGGGGAGTTTCTCTCTCCAAAAGCCCCTCCTTACGTATGTGCAACTGCTGAGGAACCACAAGAAGCACCAACCAGGCTTCCTCCACAGACTACTCAAGTCGCGTTTAGGGTTGAATGGCTTGGATTTCCTCATGTGCTGTGAAACCAGGAGATCCTTCCCAGCAGGACTAATGAAACCCCAACCATTCTTCTGTGCAGTCTTATGGCGGCTACGTGGCGTCCATGGCCTTGGGATCTGGAAGTGGCGTCTTTAAATGTGGGATGGCAGTTGCTCCAGTCTCCAAATGGGAATATTATGGTATACTGGTTCTTTTTTTCTTGTTTTCCTGTTTGCCACAATATTAAAGAAAATATATTATATTATAAATATTATGGCCTTTAAGTCATAACTTTACAGAAAGAACATTTAGAAGAAGAACGTTGGAAGAGCTGGAGGACCGCAGAAAAGGAAAAAACATCATTTTAGCAGCATAAAGTTGAAATATGAAAGAAAAAAAATATATCATGAGAAACAAAACAACAAATAAAGCTGTCATTTCTGAAAGATTTAGGTTGTGGAAAAAGTTATATTATACAAATAAAGTAAAATAATTTGTGGAATGAAGTCATAATATCACAAAAAAACACAAGAAAATAACAACAAAGCTTGCATTTTACAGGAATAAAGTCAACAAATAAAATAAATAATCATCATTCTAACAACAAAATAAACTGCAATTTACGGGACCAAAATTGTGGGGCAAAATAACGTCATTTTATCAGCCTAAAGTTGAAATAATAAAGTTTCTTTTAGTCATAATATTAGGAGAAACAAAACAAAATCAAGTTGTATATTTTGGAGAATTAGGTTAGTCCAAAAGCTATATTAATATGGGAAAAAGTACAAATATTATGGCAATAATTCATTGAATTACAAACATTTCAAAGAGGGAAGTTGAAGTAACGGAAAGGAAAGCATAGCAAAAATGGGGGGGGGGGGTGATACCACGGGAATCAAAAAGCTGAGGTGGGTTTCTCCTTGTCTTGAAATACAAAGTACATCACGTCTTCCAAAATATCTGAGCGTTTTCACTGTGTGGCCTCGGCCCTGGTGTACTGTACGTCCTTTCCCTCCAGATTCCATCTACACTGAGCGGTACATGTTGAAGCCGGCTGACAACCCGGCAGCTTACTCGGTACGTCCGCTCCCTCACACACACACACACACACACACACACACACACACACACACTCGGCTGGTGTCTAAGTGCGACGTCCATCTGTGCAGAACTCGACAGTAACTTCACGGGCCAACAACTTCCATGCAGTGCAATATCTTCTGGTTCACGGAACCGCCGATGGTAAGTTTCCTACGGTAGCCGGATAGGCTGCTTGTGTTTGTGTCGCCATGGTAACTGCAGGTAGCTACATACACAAGGGCGGTGTTAAAGTCCGAGTTGTTGGAACCCCAAAGGCGATGTTCATATTCTCTTTTTATTATAATATTAGAGGTTATTCTTGTAAAATGACCCTTTCTGTCTCGTAGCTTTGGACTTTATTCTTGTAAAACTTTTTTCCTCTTCTGCTGTATTTCTTTGTCCCAACTCTTCCAGCTTTCCTCTTGTAAATGATCTTTCCAAAGTATTCCCATAATATTTAGAAAGACTTTTCTCTTTCATATTTCAACGCTATGCAACTAAAACGATTTTTTCTTCCAAATGTTACCGTGTTATTCTCGTAAAGTTTTGCTACCGCTTTTTAAAAAATGTTGTAATTGTTTTCTCCTAAGACTATTTTGACTTTATTGTTTAATCATCATGACTAAAATTCCAGAAATGACAACTTAAATTGTTGTCTTTGTTGTTTCTCATAATATTACAAATTGAATTTTTCAAAATGAATGATCTTTTCCTAATTATCTCCCAGACTATTCCCTGAATGTTTTTTTCAAAAGAACACTTTTTTTTTAATATTACGACATTACTGTAGTTTAATACTACTTTTACAAATTTATTCTTAAAAATTGTTGCTGTTTTTATTTAAGTTTTCCAACTTTCTGTTCGTAAATGTTCTTGTTGTAATTACTTTTTGTAATATTTCAAGAACATTTTGACATGTTTTTCCACGACCTAATTTTACAAAATGTACACCTTTCTTATAATATTGTGACATAAAAAATAACAGCCTTTTTTGTTTAATATTTGTATATTTATGAAAGGATATTTACAATAATTGTGCAATGTTGTCCTAAATGTACGACTTTATTCCTGTAAATGTCTGTTTTTCTTGTAAACTTGCAGTTTTTTTCTTGCAGGGTTACGATTTTATTCTTGCATGTTTTTGACTTTTTCCCCCACAAATGTACAACTTTATTCTCAAAATCTCCGATTTTTTTTTCTTCACCACAGCCCTAATTCTCAATTTATTTAAATATTTGAAAAATACATATTTTTCCCCTTTTTTTCTAATTGTAAATGTGCATGGAGGTATCTTCGCCAATGTTGATATTTTTACTACTCATGACTATTTCTATAGTCATTGCAAATATGGGGTTTTTTGTGGAATGTAATTTGATGTATGCAAATGACAGTTTATGCTGCTGTGTGTTTTTTAGAGAACGTGCATTTCCAGCAGGCAGCTGAGATATCTGAAGCTCTGGTGGAGGAGCAGGTGGACTTTGACGCCATGGTGAGCAACAGCGGTCGATGAAAGCGAGGCTTTGCGCGTAGAATTATTCCAAATTGTTGTCGTCCCGCAGTGGTACACGGACAAGGACCACGGGCTGGGTGGTTCTGCCAATCGGCACGTCTACACGCACATGAGCCACTTCCTGCAGAGATGCTTCGCATGAAGGCCTCGGAGCAAAAGAAGCCAACTGGCATGGAGAGGCTCTTACATCTGCGAGGCTTCATGCACAGTCGTCATCATCGTGTCCTTCCCGTCTTCCTGTCCAGTTAACCATATTAGTAATTCCATCAAATCATAAGGTCCATTTCAGATGTTCTTCTCGTAATTATGACTTTGTTGCCATGATAATTTGACTTTATTACGTATTGGTATTATGACTCCAAAAAACTACGTTTCTTTCTTTCTCATATTTCTACTTTTTTTCTCATAATATTTTGACTTCCTTCTCATAAAATGTTTTCCAACTATTTTAACTTTCTTCTAGAAAAGATTTTTCTCATAATTATGACTTTTGTTCCCATAATATTGTGATTTGCCCGCACAGAGGATGAGTGTGTGGGTAGCATGTTGGTCTCACAGTTGGGAGATCTGTGTTCGTATCTCATTTGGGCATCTCCAGGGTGAACCCCTGTGCAGCTGGGATAGGCTCCAGCACACCCGCTTAAATATATTTTTTTTTTTGCCAACTATTCCACCACAACCTTTTTTGTAATTATTTAATATTCTCATGCTATTTTGATTTCTTTTCATAACAGTATAACTTTTTCTGCATCCTAAATTTCCACAAATTACAACTTTGTTGTTTTGTTTGTCTCTTTTTTAAATGAAGTTATCTTGCTTTTCTTGTAAAATTATGACTTTTTCTTCTTAGATTCCAATTTGTGTTTTATCATGTACAATGTTTTTTGCTGACATTTCACAATAAAACATGACGGGATTCACAGGTTTAATAACACTCAAAATATGAAACCTTCTCGGCACGTTCATCCATCAGAGACTAATTTCTAATTCTTAAAGTGACAACTTATGAGGATAAATACTCTCTTGGCTTTGTTCTTTTCTTTCATAGCTTACTTGCTTTGGAGAGAATTCGTTCATTGTTGGGCTACTGGAATCACTCCCGCCGAAAACAAGAGATTGGCTCGCTTCCTGTCACTTATTTCAATGAGGAGGCGGGGCCAGCTTTCTATTGGCCGTAAGCTTCGTAATGACATGTCAATCATTGAGACGAGGCTGCGTCCAGGGCACAGTACAGAGAACCTTAGCTAGTTTATTATTATTACTAGAGCAACCAACATCAACGAAAAGCTCAGCAGAAAAATGTAAAAATTATAAAACACTCGTGATGTCATTTATAATTCCATAAACGTCAAGATTTTTACCCTAAACTTCACCTAGCTTGAAGCTAACATTAGCCACCGAGAAGGGTGCAAGTAAAGTTCCTCCAGCGCCAAAACTCCCTAAACATAAAGACAAAAACGTTAATGACGAGAAATCCTGTCTTACCTTTGCTCTTTTGTCTTCATAACTTAGTTTCATATGAAATAATTCGTCCACTGTTTGGCATTATGCCTCAAACGATGACGCTTTTAAGCTACTTCCTGTCACTTCGTGAAATGTGGAGGCGGGGTCAGCTTCCCATTGGATGTAACGACATGTCAGTCATGTGAGCTCAGCAGAATTAAGAAAATAATAATGAACGAGAATTCATGCACTAATAAATACAATTGACGGTGGTCAATAATTTAAAAAATGAAATAACATTAATACAAATAAAAAATAATAAATACATAAACTATAAATAATAAATAAAATAATAAACCAGTCCAGGGTGCCCAAAGCCAGCTGGGATAGGCTCCAGCACACCCGCCACCCTAATGAGGATAAGCGGCATAGAAAAAGAATGGATGGATAAACAAGATCATTAAAAATTCAAAACGTAAACACTCCAAAACTTTGAAGCTCCAGCTCCCCCGCGGGTGTCTAAAGTGCGGTCTGGGGCCGTTTGTGACAGTTTTTTTTTTATTTATTATCTAGCAGCACATTCTAGATATATAAAAAAAACTGAAACAACAGCAAAAATTGGGATGTAATTTTACAAGAATAATGTCAAAACATTGAGGAGAAAAAGGTAATCTTAGGGGAAAAAATTGTAATTTTCCGTTTATGAGGAAAAAAGAACATCAATTTAGTAGCATAATGCTGAAATATTAAATAAAAACAAAACAAAACAATATAACGTTTTATTTTTTACTTTTTGGACAAAGGTATTACAGTAGTGCTGAAAAAAATAGCAGTGGAATGTGACTAACCAGATGAAGTACTCTTATTAGTATATTTGTATTACTACATGGCAAACATGGCCGTTCAGCTAAAATAATCTCCAAAGTCTTAAAATGGAGAACAAAACCAGAGACACGTGGCAGAAAACGGAAGACAACTATCAAAATGGATGGAAGAATAACCCAAATGGCAAAGACTCAGCCAATGATCAGCTCCAGGATGACCAAAGACAGTCTGGAGTTACCTGTAAGTACTGTGACAGTTAGTTAGACATCTAATCTATTTGAATTGTGGAATGTTGTTAAAGAATGTTGGAGGGGAACAACAGCTGAGTTGGTGGAGTCCATGTCACACAGACGTGAAGCACTTAGAAAAAACGAAACATTACTTCACTCATTCACAGGATTGCCAACAAAAAATAGTTTTGTGTTTGTAAAGTCAACGGCAGACACTGCTATTTTTTTGACCACACCCCTTTCAACTAACTGGCCAATCACTGAATGCGGGGTCCTGTTTGTTTTCTGAGAATCTACTGCACCTACTAACTAGTTTGCCATGCAGCAATAAAAGCATACTAATAACAGTGATTCATCTGGTTGCACTACTGTATGATATAAGCATAAAGTCAACTTATTCCAAGCAAAAAATACACAACAGGAAAGATGAAACAGTTGGAACATTAAAAAAACAAAACAGCAGAAGTGAAAAGAGCAGAAATGTTATGGGAATAAAGTCAAAACTGGAAAAAAAACAATAATGAAGGGAAGAGGTGTGTGTTTTTTAAGGTGTGATTTTCAATGTTAAAACTTGTGGAAAATTAGCTTGGAGTCAGAATGTTGCAATTTTAGTAGGATAACGTACTATTGTGTAGAATAAGTATGTCATTTTAGTAGCATAGAGTTGAAATGTCATGTTTTTGAAGTCATAATGCGGAGAGTATGAGAAGCACTCAACGCAAAACAAGCGTTGGAATTTATAAAATAGGGGGTGAAAAATGTATAACATGGGAATAAATCCATAATATCAGGAGAAAAAATGTATGAAGATTACTTCACAGGAGAGCTCCAAGAATAAAGTCAAAATACTAAGAGCAAAATGTCGTATTTTAATGAGGAAAAGAACATAATCATAATAATAATTCACACCTATTGGGACAACCTGTAGTCCAAGCAACTTGATGGTTTTCCAAAAGAATGTTCAGAAAAGTCACTGATGACTCATTGATGGTGATGATGATGTCACGGTAGCCCATTAAACCCCCCCCTGCTGTTTGCCAGGATGACTGTTGGGTTTGTTTGAGCTTCACACCCGAGCGCCAGCTGGCGTCACGCGCCGATTGCTGCCCTTGTTGACGTCCGACCGCCGCCTGCGGCGGAGAGACTTGTCTAATGACTCGAGAGTAATTGGCCGTGCGGACGGAGGAAGAGCAGGCCGAGCGGACCGCCCGAGCGGACGCGTCGCTCCGCTATTTAAGGGCGGACGGCAAAAACAGGGTTGAGTAGTCCTGCAGGAGCTAGCCACGTTCTTCTGAAAGTGAAAGGGCAAAAGGTGAGGCGCAGTTCACTCTTCAACTTTTTACAGGAAGGAGTCCGGTTAGTCTGATAACCTTAAAATATCATCATCATAACAACCATCTCTTACTGCTCAGCAATAGTCTCTACATACCGGCGGTCTCTCCGGTCTTTTCTACCTACAGTCCGTTCAGTTGCATGGCTTTTCTGCTAAATGCTAAGCTACTTGCTGCAAAAACTACCACCCGCATGGAAAGATGTGTATCAATTAGCGTCATATTAGTATCACCATTGCAAAATATGTCTATCGTTGTTATCATTTTACTATCAAGGTCGTGAAATCAGTAGCAGCGTTATCAAATCAGTATCAATGCTATGAGAAATGTGTATCAGTATCACCTGTATCATCATTTTAGTGTCAAAGTAATGAAATTAGTAGCAGCGTTATCATTAGTATCAATGTTACGAAAGATGCGTATCAGTAGCATCGTTATCATCCCAGTGTTCTAAAATGAGTAGCATCGGTATCATTTTAATAGCCAGGCTATGAAATCAGTAGCATCATCATCATCATATCGGTATCGAGGTAACGATAGATGAGTATCAATAGTATCGTTATTATCATTTTAGTAGCAAGGCTGTGAAATCGGTAGCATCAGTATCATCCTTTTAGTATCACGGTTATCATTATCATCATGTAAGTATCAAGGTAATCAAGTCAGTCGTATCATTATTAGCAGTAGTGTGCGATACCGCTGACTTTGTTTCCGGTCCGATACCTTGAGAACGTCAGGCCAAATGAGAATTTTCCAACCTCGTGCTTTTCACGTCATTGCATCATTTTGCTTTAAGAATCCATTCCAGAGAACCGGCAGCTGGTATCGGAAGCATAGACGTTTCGGTATCAAAGCCCATCGTTATC
>QODF01000330.1:34863-46797 GCA_024372805.1 Oostethus manadensis | reverse complement strand
GGAACAGTACCTCTGGACTGGCAGACCGGGGTGGTGGTCCCCATTTTTAAAAAGGGTGACCGGAGGGTGTGTTCCAACTATAGGGGGATCACACTCCTCAGCCTTCCTGGGAAAGTCTACTCCAGGGTGCTGGAGAGAAGGGTACGACCGTTAGTCGAACCTCGGTTAGAGGAGCTGCAATGTGGTTTTCGTCCCGGTCGCGGAACACTGGACCAGCTCTACACCCTTGCAAGGGTACTCGAGGGTATGTGGGAGTTTGCCCAACCGGTCTACATGTGCTTTGTAGACCTGGAAAAGGCATTGGACCGTGTCCCTCGTGGTGTCCTGTGCTCCGGGAGTACGGGATTGATGGTCTGCTACTACGTGCCATTCGGTTCTTGTACAATCGAAGCAGGAGCCTGGTTGGCATTGCCGGCAGTAAGTCCAGCTTGTTTCCGGTGAACGTTGGCCTCCGCCAAGGCTGCCCTTTGTCACCGATTCTGTTCATAATCTTTATGGACAGAATTTCTAGGCGCAGTCAAGGCGTTGAGGGAGTCCAGCTTGGTGACCTTAGGATCTCGTGTCTGGATCTTTGTGGACAACCAGCATCATCTCCCGACAGAAGAGCACTTTCAGTGGCAGATTACTATCACTGTCCTG
Organism: Oostethus manadensis; assembly: GCA_024372805.1. NCBI lineage: Eukaryota > Metazoa > Chordata > Actinopteri > Syngnathiformes > Syngnathidae > Oostethus > Oostethus manadensis. The sequence goes on along the minus strand of QODF01000330.1, from coordinate 46,158 downwards.
CTCCACTGAAAGACTGAACAGATCATTCCTCTCTCACGCTGTGCGGCTTTTCAATGCAGCAGAGTGTGCGAGATAAAAACACACACACACCGGACTGGGCTTTTTACTTAATTATGTTTTATATTATCACTTTGTTATATTATGGTTTATATCATTATGTATTAATATGAATGATTATTTATTGATTAATATTGATAATATTATTTCTATTTTATTGCCCATATTTGTGGAAGTAAGTTTGTAACATGGCATTCTTGGAGAGCTGCTTGAAACCTAAATTTCTCTTGGAGATGAATAAAGTATCTATCCTGTCAGCTGGGATAGGCTCCAGCATAGCCTAATGAGGATAAGCGGCATAGAAAATGAATGAATCTTCTCCTGTCTATTTTCACCCTCGCGCTACCTGCAGGTCTTTAGATCTTCCAATCGCTGTTAAGCTTGGCGGTGACGTCACGCAGATTCCTCTTTCCAGTTGTCTCAGCAAAGAGGAAAGTAAGAGTGCAAGTAGGGAGTGAGCACAACGGAACTCCGCAAGGAAGTATCATAAGTCCAGTATTGTTTTCAATCCCGGTGGATGAAGTTCTGAGTGAAGTTTCGGCAGATTGTTTGCTCGGATGATGGAGCCGCGTGGAAAAGAGGATGGCAAGGATGGGCAAGGGGGCGGGGTATACGATTTTCTCTTGGGAAAACTAAAGTCCTGAATTTCCCTGCAAGGCAAATTCAGGAAGAGTTTCACATTAAAATGTACGGAGAAAATACAGGAGAGCTATTTAGGTATATGCTGTGACAAACGGGGAAACTGGTCCTTGCGCATTAGTCAAATCCGCAAAAGTTAAGACGGCAGTGATTTTCATGAGAGCTTTGGGGCTGGAAGAATAGTATTGAGAGAACATACAGTGGTGTGAAAAAATATTTGCCCCCTCCCTGCATGTTTGTCACACAAAAGGTTTCTGATCATCAAACACATTTGAATATTAGTCAAAGATAACACAAGTAAACACAAAATGCAGTTTTTAAATGAATGTTTTTATTATTTAGGGAGAAAAAAATCCTGTGTGAAAAAGTCATTGCCCCTGCACCTAATAACGGGTTGGGCACCCTTAGCAGCAAGAACTGCAATCAAACGTTTGCCATAACTTGCAACAAGTCTTTTACACGCTCTGGAGGAATTTTGCACAATTCATCTTTGCAGAATTGTTGTCATTCAGCTTTATTTGAGGCTTTTCTAGCATGAAGCGCCTTCTTAAGGTCATGCCACAGCATCTCCATGGGATTCAGGTCAGGACTTTGACTAGGCCACTCCGACGTCTTCATTTGGTTTTTCTTCAGCCATTCAGAGGTGGATTTGCTGGTGTGTTTTGGGTCATTGTCCTGCTGCAGCACCCAAGATGGCTTTAGCTTGAGTTGACCAACAGATGGCCGGACATTCTCCTTCAGGATTTTTTGCTAGACAGTAGAATTCATGCTTCCATCTATCCCAGCAAGCCTTCCAGGTCCTGAAGCAGCAGAACAAGCCCAGACCATCACACTACCACCACCATATTTGACTGTTGCTATGAAATGCTGTGTTACTTTTACGCCAGATGGAACGGGACACGCACCTTCCAAAAAGTTTTCCCAAAAGTCTTGGCAGTCATGGAGATGTTTTTGAGCAAAATTAAGACGAGCCTTAATGTTCTTTTTGCTTAATAGTGGTTTGGGTCTTGGAACTCTGCCATGCAGGCCGTTTTTGCCCAGTCTCTTTCTTATGGTGGAGTCGGGAACACTGACCTTAATTGAGGTAAGTGAGGCCTGCAGTTCTTTAGATGTTGCCCTGGGATCTTTTGTGACCTCTCCGATGAGTTGTCTCTGCGCTCTTGGGGTAATTTTGGGCGGCCGGCCACTCCTGGGAAGGTTCACCACTCTTCCATGTTTTTGCCATCTGTGGATAATGGCTCTCACTGTGGTTGGCTGGAGTCCCAAAGCTTTACGGTTTCCCAAACGGTTACTGGAGAAATGAGAGAGAATACCAAGCGTTAAGACTGAGCTCCAAAGACAACCCCGAGTGGAAATGAGTGAGGTTCTGTTGCAAATGAGGGGAGTCCAATTGGCAGCAACGGACTGGGCAAACTTAAAAGGCTGCAAGAAAAGACATCCAACAAAGAAATTGCCACGAGAAAGAGAGGAAATTGGTGAGGAGTTTCGGATGGACAATAGGGAATTTAGTCAAGGAATTCAACAAGGTGGGAATTATTCTCACCTTTTTTGGGCTCGCGTGGGCATTTTAGGCAACGAATTGGCAGATGGATATGCAAGATATGCAACAAGAAAGGCGGAAATAAATATGGAAATAAGTACGTAAGAAGGGAAGCTGGTAGAAGACAGGATTTGGGAATACATAACTAAATAGTTCTCTAAAAGTGACAGGAAAACACTCTTCTAATGAAGTAGAAAACGTGTTAACTTATTGTAGTAAGTGTAAAAGTGAAAGTGTAAATGACCTTGCAAGTATTTTCTGTACTGCGGATCGGTTCACAAATGTTTATTTTGTATTCTAGGAATGTCACAGCCGATGCTTTTATTTGGAAGGATGTGAGGTGCTGCCCTGTCGTAAAGCGGTAGCCACTGTCGTAAAGTACACCGACGCAGCGCGACACTCCAAAACGGAGAGCAGCTGAAATTGGAGTTAACATCTAAGCTGCCTGTGGTTCTTTAGCACCCGGACGATAAGCGAACAAGGTTGGTGCGGACGTGTTCTTGTTAAAAAAGGCATTTGGTTCGCATTTTGCCAATTGTTAAAACGCCAATATTGTCGCCCACTAGAGGGTGCTAGCGTAGCTGCTAAACGCCCAAGCTGTCTTTTTTCACATCATGGCGCATACAAGTGAAAAGGTGGCGACCAGGTACATAGTAAATGCCGTCAAACTGCCCCTTTAGGTAGTCAAACGTGTACAAGGTACAGTAGACGAGGGCAAAGTGTCCATAGGGTTTGCCTAGGAAGGCTAATAGAGGTGCTAATGCGGTTTTTGTGCGTGTTGTAGCCACAAGAAAAGAGGGCAATAAAAGACGGAGAGAAGCATCAGCCGAAGAGACGATCTTTTCAACCCGGAAGGGGAGTGAGGAGTGGAGCACGTGCTAAGGTTAGATTCAAAGCATGTGGGGTTTAGGGAAATACTTTAGACCAAGGATTCAATTAGTATTTCTATTAGGTGTGGTAATAAATATTGTTGTTGTCCTGCAGCAACAACAATATTTATTCATTCATTTTCCATGCCGCTTATCCTCATTAGGGTGGCGGGTATGCTGGAGCCTATCCCAGCTGACTTCGGCGAGAGGCGGGGTACACCCTGGACTGGTCGCCAGCCAATCGCAGGGCAGAAAAACAAACATTCACACTCTAATGGACAATTTAGAGCGGCCAATGAAGCTAACGTGCATGTTTTTGGAATGTGGGATGAAAGCGGAGTACCCGCAGAAAAGCCACACATGCACGGGGAGAACATGCAAACTCCACACAGAGATGCCCAACGGAGATTCCAACCCTCAACCTCCTGACTGTGAGGCCAACATGCCACCCACTCACCCACCGTGCGGCCCGCAACAACAACATAAACAATAACTTTGTGTATATTCTGTACATAACACTGGAGAAATGCGACAAACGTGCAAGAGCACCACAAGCTACCCAGCATGCCTTGCGGCAGGAATATATGGGTGCATGTGTGTTGTGCCCAGATGTGTATTTGTATGCCCGCGCGGTGCAGTGGGTAGGTTGGCCACTCGAGCGTGCACTGCAAGTCGTGTTGCTGGCTACAGTTTGGTTCTAAGTGGTTTGGAAATGCCTGGCGGGCCTGGGCTGGGCGGTTAACCAGCTAGCTAGCTGCCCCCAGAGAGACAGAAGAAAGCATGAGCCAGGTAAAATTGCAAACACAGATGGTAGAAGAGTGGATGGAATGTGATTGGCACGTGGGCCATCACACACGCTGGCATGGATAGGCTGGGACTGGGACTTGCTTTTCACGCTAATAAGGACAAAGTGTCAACGGGCGGACTTGATCCGGTCACACGTGCGCGAGTAGCTGAAAAATGCAGGGTCTCGCATTTTAGTCACAAAATGCGACGGGAGCCCCGATGATTTTTTATTTTTTTGCATGTCACCCTCTTCCACACAGCAATGAAGAATCTCATGGTTTTTCTGTTTGTTCAGAACACATGAGCCACGCTCACCGATGGCATCCGGACTTGGTCAGACCGGCTACTGCACGGGAAGAAGGGCACGTCCACGTTTGAAGTTCTGACCACCAAAGGCCAGGGTGCGCTCCCTTTTGAAGGAACCTTCCAGGTGAGTAGCACCTTTAGGCTAAGTAAGGCTACGTGAGTGTACTTTACATACACTCGACACTACACCCTACTAAAGCTTGTCATTAACATTGTATTATTATGGTATACACGTTTACGCTTGCACGCATTTAGCCTCCGTATTGTCGTGCAATTTGCTGGGTCATTTTTTTTAAATCAATGAAGACTGGCGTGGGTACGCGTTGCCACGACCACTGTCTGCCTCTGTGAAGCAGTTGTGGCATCAGGCTGCAGGTAGAGAATGTGCAAAGAGCAGGAAGGGGGGGGGGAAAGGGACAGAGCGGGGGAGAGGGAATCGGCTTGTGGCTTAATGATCACTCATGAAGAGAAAATTACAAGGGAGATCCAAGGAGCTACAGAAATTGTACATGAGAACTGCCCCAACTTTGTGTTCCAAAGTTTAGCCCATTGATGTGAACGAGACATGCAGAAGCACGCCTGCATTGTTTGCTTTGAGGTGGCATGTTAGGATTTATAAGTGGGGTGTCCCAGTACAGCTTGGTCCCCGTACGATACAGATTGTGCAGCCTGGAGTGGCGGCCGATACTGATGCTGATCCGAACCTCAGCATCTTCATCTCTGCTACCTCCAATTCCGATTATTAATCTGATTCTTACTCTGATTGTGATTTTGATTCTGATTGTGATCCCTGATAGAGTCCCACCTTCACTCGAAACTCCTCCGTCACACCTGCAGCACACCTCACTACCGTCTTCCAGTCCTCAAACATGTCCTGCACCGCTCTAACATCCAGACTTCCTCATACAATACCACAGTTCCTCTCCGGGCACCCTGTCATAAGCTTTCTCCAGATCTACAAAAACACAATGCAGCTCCCTCTGACCTTCCCTGTACTTCTCCATCAACATCCTCAAAGCAAATACTGCATCTGTTGTACTCTTTTTTGGCATAAAACCGTACTGCTGCTCACAAATGCTCACGTTTGCCCTTAGTCTAGCTTCAACTACTCTTTCCCATAACTTCATTGTATGGCTCATCAGCTTTATTCCTCTGTAGTTCCCACAACTCTGCACATCTCCCTTGTTCTTAAAAATGGGCACCAGCACACTTCTCCTCCATTCCTCAGGCATCTTCTCATTATCTAAGATCTTGTTAAACAACCCGGTCAGGAACTCTATTGCCACCTCTCCTAGACACTTCCATACCTCCACAGGTATATCATCAGGACCGAGTGCCTTTCCATTCTTCATCCTCTTCAATGCCCTCCTCACTTCTTCCTTACTAATCTTTGCTACTTCCTGGTCCACAACAGTCACCTCTTCTACTCTTTGTTCTCTTTCATTTTCCTCATTCATCAACTCTTCAAAGTACTCTTTCCATCTTCCCATGACACTACTGGCACCTGTCAATACCCTTCCATCCTTATCCTTCATCACCCTAACCTGCTGCACGTCCTTCCCATCTCTGTCCCTCTGCCTTGCCAACCTGTATAGATCTTTCTCTCCCTCCTTGCTGTCCAACCTAGCATACAAGTCATCATAAGCCCCTTGTTTGGCCTTTGCCACCTTTACTTTCACCTTACGCTGCATCTCTCTGTACTCCTGTCTACTCTCTTCAGTCCTCTCAGTGTCCCACTTCTTCTTAGCTAACCTCTTACTCTGTATACACTCCTGCACCTCCTCATTCCACCACCAAGTCTCCTTATCTACTTTCCTTCCAGATGACACACCAAGTACTCTCCTACCTGTCTCCCTGATCACAGTAGCTGTAGTTGTCCAGTCATCTGGAAGGACTTCCTGGCCACCCATAGCCTTTTTCAACTCCTTCCTAAATGTCACGCAACACTCCTCCTTTTTCAGCTTCCACCATTTTGTCCTCTGCTCTGCCTTTACCCTCTTCATCCTTCTCACCACCAGAGTCATCCTACACACCACCATCCTATGCTGTCTGGCTACACTCTCACCTACCACTGATCTCCTTCAGGTTACACCTTCTACACAAGATGTAATCTACCTGTGTGCTCCTACCTCTAGCTTGGCCATCACCTCCTCATTATCTGTTTCCTGCACCAACATGCCCATTAAAGTCCTTCATCCAGGTCTGACCAGAATTTCTCACATCCTACCTGTGGAGCATACCCACTAACAACATTGAACATCACACCTTCCATTTCTAGCTTCGGGCTCATCACTCTATCTGACGCTCTTTTTACCTCCAGGACGTTGCTGGCAAACTCCTCCTTCCAAATCAGCCCTACTCCATTTCTCTTCCTATCTACACCATGATAGAACAGCTGGAACCCTGCTCCTAAGCTTCTAGCCTTGCTAGCGTTCCACCTGGTCTCCTGGACACACTGTCTACCTTTCCTGTCATAGTTCCATCATTCAGTTCCCAACTCTTTAGTTCTAGAGTCTTAGCATTCCTCTTCTCTCTCCTCCTACGGACACACCTTCCTCCTCCTCTTCTTTTTTTATTATGAAGTGTTCACAGAGCTTAAATACATGGCATTGTTTGTATAGCAGGACTATGATCATAACAATCATAACAATATAGCACACGGTGCAGGGGTGTTCTTCTCCAGAATATGACTTTATTTCCTAATCCAATTATCCCCCAAATAACTTTATTCTTTGGTTTTTCTTCTTGTATTATTCACAATAGTTTTGCTTTGATATTTCAACTGTTCCTCCTAATATTCAAAGTTTATTCTGGTAAAATTGCAACTCTTTTACTGTTAGAAAAGGAATGTTTTGCTTCAAATATTTTGACTTTTTTTTTCTCCCATTTTTTTATGTTCTTTCTAAATGTTCTTCTTGTAAAACTGACTTTATTGCCATAATATTTATCACTTTTCCCCCAAACAACCTTTTTGTTTGTGTTATTAAAAATACTTTTTTGAATATTTCAGCTTTTTTATATATATATATTTGCCAACATTTTTTTCTTGCCATGATATTAAAACTTCCTTCCCAAGCTATTACAAAATAAATGTTTAAATTCTCTTAAAATTGCAACTTTTTTCACTGTTAGAAAAGGACTTTTTAGACTTCATTCTTATACAAAAAGATCTTTTTTCCATTTCTGCTTGTCATAAATGTTTTCATTATATTATGACTTTATTCCAAAGATCTTATGACTTTGGAATTTTTAGTTCTCACAATATTTGACTTCAATATTCGAACACTACGCTACCAAAACAACATTTTCCCCTTCATATTACAATCCTATTCTGGTAAAGTTATGACTTTTTCCTCATTTAGTTTGTTCTCATACTTTATTCGGGTCAAACACTGCCGATGATTTTTGGAGTTGTTAAATGTTTCCTGCACAATAAACATTCGGGCGGAACAGAAACATGAAATAAGTTTATTGAACGTTTTCTTGCTCGCTTCCTTCTCATTCTCAGCAAACAAATGACAATTTTACAAACTGGAGGTAAATCACAGTAAAATCACCAGTCAGAAAGCGCGTGGTTACCATCTATGAACATTTTAAGGCAAAGAAAAAACCCAAAGTATGATGAATTAGTGTAATATAGAGAGAAGCGCTAGTTGGACAACGGGAAAGAAACATCTACGCCAGGGAGTTATACAGCATATTACTAACACGGAATAAAATCTAGCATTGCTCAGACAGTTAACACATATTACAGGTTGCCCTTTGCTTTTTTATTTGTATTTTATTATTGCATCTCTAAAAGTACCCAAGGTGTGTTTGCTAAAGAACGGCAACAGCACGGAGGAGCGCATACGTAGGTCCGTGGACGTGACAAGATGGCGCTTTGTGTACAGGATCAGCCTCCTTCGCGTTCAAACCTCCACCAACACGACAGGTCGTAACAAAAGCAGTTTGCCGAAAGAGCTCCAAGCCGATCCAATTTCATGGTCCTTTTAGTGTCCCTAAAGTACGGACATGTTATACACTTACAGTAAAGAATATGTACAGTACAGTCATCCCTCCCTTCCAGGCCCGACTGTGATCGCTCAGTTTACACAAAATGGAAAACTGTACTCAGAAATGGAACATTTTGGTGGTTGGAGCAAAGAACATCATTAGAGCCCTCTCCACATGACATAACACCCCTATAGTCACCTTTGGGGTCCTATTACCCAATATAGTAGTTATGATAACAGAGAATGAGACATATTAGGCGTGATAAACCTGATGACCACCTTCTGAATACACTTTAACATTATTAGAGCCCTCTAAACATGAAATAACACCCCCATAGTCACATTTACACTCCTACTACCCAAGACCGTTGACATAATAAGAGAGCCATTTAAGACATACTGTTATAAACCTGTTTACCACCTTCTAAATAGACTTAACATCATTAGAACCCTCCGGATGTGAAATAACACCCCTATACATTCCCATTACCCCATATAGTAGCCATAATAAGCGAAAATAAGACATAAACATAGAGTTACACATGTTAGCATCCTTGTTGCTCTTTTCCTGTTCTGTACAGTGCTTCCTGAACGGGGCTTTTGTCTCATCATTGTAACATTACTGACCCCTGGTGAGCAGTGTGGGATACTACATGACATTTGCTTTAATATGATTTTTTTTTACATAAGAAGAGTTCAAACAAAACTGCACATTTTATTCATGAATGTTTTTCAAAAGTGAAGCTGTGAAATGTGAAGCACAAAATGGCGAGGGATTACTGTAGAGTATATAAAATACTGTACATATGTACTGTATGCCTAAAATACTGTACATATGTACTGTATGCCTAAAATACTGTACATATGTACTGTATGCATATCAGGGGTGTCCAAAGTGCGGCTGTTTACCTGGCCTGCAGCACACTCTGAAAAAGATCATTTCACGAAAAATACAAAAAACACAACAGCAGCAGCAAAAATGGGGAAAATATAAATACATACAAGGTAACAATCTGAGGGGGTGAAAAAGGAAACGCCAAAAAAAGTCTTCATTTCACAGGAATAACGTAATATCAGAAAACATTTAGTTGAAAAATTAAAAAACAAAATTAGGTTGTCATTTTTGCAAAATTAGCCTAGAATAAACTCACAATATTATGGGAATAAAGTCATAATATTAAAGTAATAAAGTCCTAATATTAAGGGAATAAAGTCCTAACATTAAGGGAATAAAGTCCTATATTATGGGAATAAAGTCCTAATATTAAGAGAATAAAGTCCTAATATTATGGGAATAAAGTCCTAATATTAAGGGAATAAAGTCAGAATATTAAGGGAATAAAGTCCTAATATTATGGGAATAAAGTCCTATATTATGGGAATAAAGTCCTAATATTAAGGGAATAAAGTCAGAATATTAAGGGAATAAAGTCAGAATATTAAGGGAATAAAGTCCTAATATTAAGAGAATAAAGTCCTAATATTATGGGAATAAACTCCTAATATTAAGGAAATAATGTCCTAATATTAGAAGAAAATTGAGAAGAAGGAAGTTGGAAAAGCAGCTGTGAATAATGTTTTTTTATGACAAGGTTAAAATGGTTGAATTACAAATATTACTTGTTACGATATTTGACACAATTCCGTGTCCTTTTTTGTTCCCGATGTGGCTGGAAAGCCTTTGAACACCCCGATATATATTGTACATACAATACAGGATGTGTATACTGTATGAGTACTGTACACATACTGTATGTATGTATATATGCATGTACATACAGTACGTATATACTGTACTGTACGTAGACACTGTATGAGTACAGTATATATGCGTGTACATGCATATAGTGTACATGATAAAAGTCAAGTTGTTCATAGTGAGCGGCTGGAGATGCTTTGTCTTCCTGCTTCAGCAGGGAATGACGACCGGAACGCTGTTGTGTTGGACGTCCAGACCCGAGGCAGCACGTTCTCTACAAACATCTAAAAAAAAAAGAAGCAGTGGTCGGAGCGGTGCGGCTCGCGTCCTCGGCCCGTTGGGATTTGTTGCTGGTCGGGCCCGGTTCTAGTTGGACCGTAGACAGCTTGCACACGGGACGGGTGAGACAAAAAGCAAGGAAAGGAAAAAATGTGGCACAGATTTCTCAACACAGACATGACATCACCAGCTTTGGTCACAAACTGGTCTCCCGCTCTAAACTCTTGTCGTGCCGCCGCCGTTTGTGACGCTTCTCGCCACTTCTGGGAAACCTGCCCGCAAAAAATCCAATCAATCTCCCGGGAACGTGGGACGACAACTACCGATAACACAACACAGTAGTGTTTGGATGAATACGTGGCACTACACGCCAACACCTCCCGTACAAGCCTTTGCTTTGAACTTCACATCTTGTATTTGGATGATGTACCTTCCATGCATTCTGTTCCTGTGATAGCCATTGCATTACTCTTCTCATTGTTCTGCTTGTTAGCCTGGCACTCATTGTGCAGGAAAAAGGAAAATGCACTGGGAATAATGGTTTCATTTTGTATTCATTCATTCTCAAAGGTATTGCAATATTAACAAACTTCTCATTTGGAGAATGCAGTTGCATTGTATGTTGTGATATAATGACAATATTGTGAGTAAGTCAGCATTGGATTTCACTTAGTATTATGTGGTAGATTTATAATAGTATATATGTTATCATTTTCCATTGTGAGCAAAGGTAGTACGAGAAAATACTGCGATATTCCAAAGCCTGACTAAGTGAAAAATGAAAAAGCAGCAAGAAGGAACGATGATTTTGACTTTGAAATGATGATTCTTAAGATTAGGGGTAGGGGTTAGGGTTAGTAGGGTTAGGGTTGGGGTTAGGGTTAGTAGGGGTAGGGTTAGTAGGGGTTAGGGTTGGGGTTAGTAGGGTTAGGGGTAGGGTTAGGGTTAGTAGGGTTAGGGGTAGGGTTAGTAGGGTTAGGGTTAGTAGGGTTAGGGGTAGGGTTAGTAGGGGTTGGGTTAGTAAGGGTAGGGTTAGGGTTGGGGTTAGTAGGGTTAGGGGTAGGGTTAGGGTTAGTAGGGTTAGGGTTGGGGTTAGGGTTAGTAGGGGTAGGGGTAGGGTTAGGG
>QODF01000280.1:213049-343702 GCA_024372805.1 Oostethus manadensis | reverse complement strand
AGGCGCATAAAGCCCCCGACAACATAGCTCCTAGAATCACCCGGGCACTCAAACCCGTCCACCACGATAAGGTGGTGATTCACGGAGGCGCCTTTAACATTCATTCATTCATTTTCTATACCGCTTATCCTCATTAGGGTCGCGGAGAGCCTTTAACATTTCAACTTTAAATAATCGCTGCGAAAATAAGATTACTTTTCCTCCTAATCCAAGTTCGTTCTCATGATTTTTTTGTTGTTTAAAATATGACTTTTTTTCTCGTAAAATTTGGACTTTATTCTCAATCTGTTTTTGTCCATTTCTGCTGTTATTGTTTTTATCTTCCAACGCACTTCTTGCACATTTTTTCTCATAATTATGACTTTATTCCCATAATATTATTCCTGAAATATTTTAATTTTTGGATGACATTATTTGGTTTTGTTGGTTTCTTTTGTTCATATTTTTCTAAAATGGAATTATTTTTTTTCCAGTTTGTTCTCATAAAATTGAGACTTTCTCCTAACATTTAGACTTTATTCTCATAAAATGCTTTTTTTGTTTTTTTTCCCAGCAATTTTAAATTTTGACTTTACTTTTGCAACACGTGTTCCCACAACCTAATTTTCCAAGAAATACAACTTTATTCATTTGTTTCTTATAATATTACAACTTAACAGAAAAGCATATTTCAACTTTATGCCACTAAAATGCTGTTATTTTTCTCTTAATATTTTGACTTTATAAATGTAAAATTTCAGCTCTTTGGTTTTCCCATTTCTGCTGTTTTTTGTTGAAATTTTCCAACTATTGCAGTTTTCTATTAAGTTTTGTTCTGGTAATTATGATTTTATTCCTAGTATAATTTGAATATAAGTTTTTCCACAACCGAATTTTCTTTTTTCTTTATTATTCTTTATCGTTTTGTTTCTTATGATATTACATGTTCAAAAAAATAAACTTTTTTTAAATATTTCAACTTTATGCCAGTAAAATGCCGTTTTTTCCTCCTCATTATATTATGATGTTATTTCGGCAGAATTACAACTTTTTCCTCCTAATATTTGGAATTTATTCTCACAAAATTACAGCTGTTTCTTTATTTTATTTTATTTTTATATTTTTTTAAGGAATGATAACAATATTCCCTAAATATTTTGAATTTATTTCCATAGTAATACACATATTTTGCAACCTGATTTTCCAAAAATTAAAACTTTATTGTAATTGTATTGACATTTTTTCTTTGATATTTCAACTTCATGCTAAGAGATTTTTCCGCATAATAGTGATTTTTTACATAATCATTATTTGAAGAATTATTTTTCTAAATGATAATAATATTATTAATAATACTAGATAATATATATAATTTATCTATAATAATACTAATAATGACAAAAATAATACTTTTACTGGCAATAATAATAATAATAATAATAATGCCAATAATAACAGTTATTGTTATTAATAATAATAATTTTGGGAAATAACTATCAAGGATAATTGTACATAAAATAATAATGATAAATATTATTAAGAGGACTATTATTGTTTTAATATTTACACTTCATGCATTTCAAATACAGCTGCAATTACATCATGTAAAATGACTACCGAATTTGTTATATGTAGTATTTGTTTAAAACGTCCCGTGAGGCAATAAAAAACCAGCCATGAGCCCCAAATGGCACTTTGGCCACCCTGCCCCAGTCAAAGCCATTTGTCTTATTTTATCAGCGCAGCAAGTTTCTATCCCAGCTCTTCCAGCAGTTCCTAATGCCTGGGGACGGGGTTACCTGCCCCCCCCCCCAACAGCGACGTCCGCCGCTATCGGGAGACGCCATCATTGTGAATTATTGTTGTTGGCCCGGGTAGAAAATTGTACTTTGTGGCTCGGTTTCCCTTGTGATAAATCAACCCATCACTTCTCGCGTCTCGGACCCCAAAGCTGCTGAGCCGGGGACTTCGGCGCCGCCAACGCATTTACTTTTCTTCCCCCGCCGCCGCGTTGACAAAGCTTCCTGCAGGTTGTTTGCCTTTTGCTTCGCTCCCATTTGTCAGCCGCCGTTCTTCGCTCCTTCCCTGATCAGCGGGCCGTAATTCACTGAAGGAAAAAGCCCCCCCCCCACTTCACCTGCTTCAAACGGACCGCCGCGGGCTTATTGCGCGTTATTACCTTGATGTGTGCGTTCTGATCACCGGGGCGCCCCTCCAACCTGCCAGGGATGATGAATATTAATAACTCGGCAGATGGGCGCGCCTATCCGAGCCGTCCTTCCCGACGTGGAGCCGCACCTTCCTGTGGGTGTCTGTCGCCTTTTATTAGCAGCAGATGAATCTCTTTTTCCACGCCGCTTCCAGACCGCTCGGTGTTTCCGGCCGTCTCCGGCTTACGTCGTCCCAGACGGTCAGGTTTGGTGTAAGTCGGGCCTGATGCCTAAATTACAGTCCAGTATCCATAAAAGCACCGCTTAGTTATTACTCTCGCTTTCATAGGACCGGAGGGAGTTTTTTCTTCAATAAAAGTATCAACTCGTAAAATATTTTTATTTTATTTTACTCATAACATTGCAATTTTTTCCTCATAATGTTTGGACTTTTCTTGTGTAGTTCTCCATTTGTGCTGTAGTTTTAAATTTTCCAAATTTTTCTTTCTAAAACTCATAAAGTAAAATATTTGTAAATGTTGAATTCTTAAATTAGTAATTGAAATATATGAAACATTTGAACAAAATAAATGTAAACAAATAATATGACTAAAATCCAAGTGTCTTTGACATACATATGACATATTAAATGTTTTCCTTTAATATTATTTTTTGTAATACTTGATGAATATCAAATAAGTAAAATAAATACCAAAAGAAATCAAATAAAATTTATTTTTAATGTATTTTTTGTATTTTGTCAATATTTTTAATAAAATAAATGTATGAAACATTGTAACAAATAAAAGTATAAAAAATAAGAACAAAACCAATAAAATAACATTTATTAATTAAATACATTTTTTGATGAGTTTATTTGGTTAGTACTTTTTAGTAATGTAACACAAATATATCAAACGTTTTAACAAATAAAACAAATGTGACAAATAAAACGACATTTATTGAAATAAAATATTTTAAATCATCTACAAATTAATATTTTAATAATTTTTAAGTGTGGTTTAAAAAGCATTTTATTATTTTTAGTAATTTAATACAAATATAGTAACCATTTTAACAAATAAAATACATGTTAAAAAAAAGAAGTAACAATTAATGATAAAATAATTTTTTTGGCTGTTTTGCAATAATAAAACAAATGTAAGAAAATAAAAAACAAACTAGTATAATATTTTACAAGTCTCTTTTTACATTTATTTTATTCTTTTTTATTTTTTATTTTCTTTTATTTTATCAAATAAAAGAAATGTAAATAATAAAAACAAAAAGTGTCTTTTTGTCTTTTTCTAATTATTTTATTTTGCTGTCTTTTTTTCCACTGTGCCGTAGGAAACATTTCAGCAAATAAATGGAAGAAAATAAAGAAGAATTGAGAAAATAAAAAGTCTTTTTGAAATAGTTAAATTTTTTATTAATATTATAAAAATACCAACAATTTTAACAAATGAAATAAATGTAAAAAAACCACACAAAATGAAAAAATAAAAATTTTCAACTGTTTTTAAATAATTTTATTTTTTTAGTAATGATATAAAAATACCAACAATTTTACCAAATTAAATGTAAAAGAAAATGAAAAAAAACAACATTAAAAATTAAATTAAATGTTTTTAAATTATTTTATTTTTTTTGTTTTTTTAGTCATAATATAAAAATACCAATAATTTTAACAAAGAGAATAAATGTGAAAAAAAAATACAATTTCATCTCTTTTTAAATTAATTTCTTTTTAAAAAATTTTAGTAATAATATAAAAATACAAACAATTTTAACAAGTAAAATAAATGTAAAACAAAATAAAAACAAAATGAAACAGATAAAATTTCAACTGTTTTTAAGTAATTACATTTTTTTTAATTTTTTTAGTAATATAACATTTCTGATTTTCTTACACTTTTGAGTAATATAATGTAAACATATGAAAGGCGATAGTAAAGGAAAAACTAACAGCTTTGATTGGATTTCTGGGTCCGCGGTGCCGTAACCCAAGACCCGCTTGTATTTCCTGGGCTTGTTTGCGTGCACAAGCGCTTTTCCCGGTGATGGACGAGAAGGTGACGCGCTCGCTCATTTGGTGTCACTTCTCTCCAGGTGACCAGCAAGCTGGACGGAGGCCAAGGTGTCAGAGCGGTCCAGTTTCTGAGAGGCTCCTGCCCTAATTACCGCACGGCCCGGTGCTAATCAGGTACCGCTACGCTCCAATCAGGCTGGCGTGAGGCCGAGCCGGCGTGCCTCATCTGTCAGCCGGCTGACCCTTGCCTCGGCGGGGAGGCGCGGCATCCATCACGTCACCTTAGGTAATGGCGCCGGGTAACTGCCGACTTCCTGACAGAATCGGCACCGCCGCGGGGGGTTGTGACTCCATTTGTCTCCCGGCGGACAAGGCTCGAAAGCTGCGATCCTTCTTCCCGCTGCCTGTGGAAAGCAATGAAGTCGTAACGTGGCGGCTGCAGGTGAAAAACGAGCGCGGCCCATCACCGCCGGTGTGAGGGAGGATTTTTATAAGCAAAAAATCATTTCTGCGTGAAGTCTTGGGACGCCAAAATGCCCCATTTCTGTTCCCGCCGAGAGGCTTCACGTCCGCCGCGTGCTTGTCACAGCCAAGCGCTTCTGGGCGGCGACTAGCGCGAGCGTCCCGAGGCTTTCAAATGCTCGGTTTCCGTATCGCTTCATCACGTCGCATTGCCTGTCCCAGTGAAACAAGGGACTTGGCCCTTTTGAGGCTTTATCCCAAGACGAAGTCCCGGGGGCAGATTTGGCCCGCCGTGGGCTTTTACGTGAATTACAACTTTTTTTCTTGTAGAACTACAACGTGTTTCTCATGAAATTATAACCTCTTACCTGTAAAATTATGACTTTTTCTCATGAAATTCCGACCTTTTTCCTGTAAAATCACGACTTTTTTCTCATCAAATTACTATTGTTTTTCTCATTACGACATATTACAATTTTTTTTCTTTAAAATTACAACTTTTTTCTCACAGAATCACAACTTTTTTCTTGTGAAATGACAATTTTTGTTTTTTTTAATTTTAACTACCACTTTTTTTATGTAAAATAATGCAATAAAAAAAAATCACGTTTTTCTTTTGCAATGTTAGAACTATTTCTCATGAAAATCACAACTTTTTGCTTGTAAAATTACATTTTTGTCATAAAAGGTTGAAATATTTCATGGAATATTAGCTACCACTTTTTTCTTGTAAAATAGCAACTTTTTCATAAAATTCCAAAATTTTTCTTGCAATATAAAAACTTTTTCTCATTAAATTATGCCTTTTTTTCTTGTAAAATTACGATAGTTTTTGTCAAAAAATTATTTTTTTTTCCAATATTACACTTTTTTCACATAAAATTCTAACTTTTTTCTCGTAAAATTACGATTGTTTTTGTCAAACAATTACAACTTTTTTCTAATAAAAATACTATATTTTTTCTTGTAATATTACAACTTTTTGACATAATATTTTGACTTTTTCTCGTAAAATTCCATAGTTTTTGTCATAAAATTACAACTTTTTTCTTCTAAACTTTCTTTCCTAAAATTTTGACTTGGTAATAAAGAAACTTTTTTCTCACGAAATTGCGACTTTTTTCTTGTAAAATTAAGATTTTTTTACTCATAAAATGTTATTATTTTTCTTGTAAAATTACATTTTTTCCTTGTAATATTATGACTTTTAGACCTGAAATCTCATCTCTATATGTTTTTTTCTGTGCCCCTTGATAGTGTGTGGTGCAAACATAACCAGAATAACAGCAAGCGTAATGCAAAAAGTGCTGCATTGCTATGCAGTAATGCCGTAGTAAAGAAGTACTATTACTACTTCTACTAGTACTCCTGTATACTTAAGTGAATGTGTGCACTTTCTGCGGCGTAGCATGTGGCTCTGCTGGTAGTCATCTGAAAGCATTGATGTAGCAACGCTACATTGACTCGCCACATGAAAGGCTCTTCACCTGCTCGTGAGGGGAGCGCCGCAATTAGGACGGTTGCCGGTTTTACGCCACGCATAAAACCAACGCACGAGTGGTCAAGTGGGGCCTTCTCGAACTGGCAAGCAACAGCTGGAAAGCTCCATCTGCTGGTGTCTTCGGCACTTGAACCACGAAGCGAGCACCGGTTGCCGCACACACACCGACGGCGGCCCAACTGGGAGGGCGCTCGCCCGTGTGTTTCCAGTCACGCGCGGTTTGCGCCGACACTGCTAATAGCCTCGCGGAAATGCTTTTTAAAGGCTCGGGCAGGTGGGGTGCGGTCACCGGGGGCTCCCGTTTACCGCCTCTGCCCATGTGCGAGACCCCCTTTGTGGTCCGCCCACACTTCATTAGGACGGCAGGGTGACGGCCAGCGAGTGCGCGCCACGACATCCCATTATCTGCGCGCAGAGCTCCCCGACCGCGACAGATGTCCGCTGCCGCCCTTCGCTTCCTGCTCGCTTGGCCACTTGGCTAACTCGGGGGTAGGAAGGGGGTAGGGGGGCGCATACCTCTGTTTGAGAGTAAACAGCTGATTTATGCCGCGTCCCTCCTCCGCAGCCCGGTCGTCCCAAAACCCAAATGATGTGTCACGAGCAGATGTTTGAGTGGCTGTTAGGGGTCCTCGTCAGCCATGAGGAGGGAGGTGCTGGGGTTGGCGGGCGGTGGGTGGGGGTTTTCATCATTTAGATGTGTGTTTGTGAGCTGGCGTTATAAAAGGTGTTATTGTAGCGCCGCTAATAGCCACGGGCCGCGCCCAGAGTGCTGTCAGCGCCACGCAAGGGGGAACGCCAGCGCCACGGACCGGGGCTAATGGAGGCAAAACAACCTGGAGATCCAAAAATCAGCATTTAGAGTGAAAACAGGGGCCGCCGTTTAGCGCCCGCGTGATATTATATGTCAATACGACACGCGCTTTAATCCCCTCATTTGAATATTCAGATGCCCGTGAGCGCAAGAACCTGTCGGCTGGAAATCGTTGTGCATTTCCTGACATATTTACTTAATCGGACATTTAAGCACGGCTTCAACAACAAATGGCGGCCCGGCCATTTAAGACCTGCGCTGTATTTGGAAGAGAAGCAAAAACAAATCAAGTCGAAATATGAAAAAAATTAAAAGAATAACGTTGTAAGGTAAAGTGATAATCATTTTAGTGGCATAATGTTGAATTTTTTAAGGCAGTAGTTCCCAAACTTTTTTTGCAGCGCCCCCCGCCTACTTCCACCCCAACCCCACCCGAAAAATATGGTAATAGTGAAAAGTGTTAGCCCCATGGGCCCCCTGTCATGACACCTCCCGCCCCTAGGGGGCCCGCCCCCCAGTTTGCGAAACTACTGTTTAAAGGTATTACTTTTACATCAAGTTGTCATTTTTGAAAAAATTGGTTAGGGAAATGTTTTTAATTAGTACTATTATTGTTTATAATATTATGGGGATAAAGTCGAATAAAATAGAAATAGGTTGAAATAAGTATAAAAAAAACAACAGAAATGGAAGAAAATTTAGTCATTTTTCAAGGCAAAATATTAAGATAAAAAATGTGTATTCTAAGATGAAAAAAACCCAATTTTATGAGGGTACACTTGTAATATTATGATTAAAAATAATGTTGTTTTTAAAAACTGTAATATTATGAGAAAAAAAACTTCTAATATTATTTTGAATAAAGTCAAAATTTAGAAAAAATGGTTGAAATATTTTTAAAAAAACTAAAACAATTTTTAAAGAATAAAGTCCAAAAAATAAAGATAAAAAAAGGCTTCTATGAGAATAAACTTGTAATATTATGAGAAAGAAATAATGTCTTTTTACTAGCATAATGTTGAAATATTAACAAAAAATGCATTTTTTTAGGTATGAAAAACAAAAAAAGTTTGGTTATAATGTTATGGGAACAAAGCAGAATATTATGAAAATAAAATTATGCATTATGAAGCTTATTTAAGAAGAAAGACATTTTTGGAAAGTTTGAAAAAAGAGCAAAAATGGGGGAAAAATGTCAACCATAAAATAAGAATAGGCTTTGCCACCAAATGAGATGAAATGCGGGATGCATCACTTTTTTGCATCTTTTCACTTTTCACTGTGTGGCCCTCGCTGGAAAAAGTTTGGACAGCCGTGGCGCAACAGCACCTGCCAGCGCGACGGGGCGCTTGCTAGGAGTCAATCACCACGGCAAAATGCTTCGTGGGTGTGTGTGTGTGTGTGTGTGTGCGGAAGCAGATGTTTTTGGCGGCTTGGCGGCGAGGCCAGCGGCAGATGCCTGTACCGGAGCCAAGGTTCAGGATCGCACCGAGCGCGGTCCTCGGTGAGCCGTAGGTGCGCTTCCCACCCCCCTTCCTCTGCTTACCCGCAGCGCTACCAGTTGTGTTTGTTGAATTATTCACTAATTCCATCACTTGTTTGTCCATTTAACGACCTGCCCGTAGGCTTGGCGCTGGAATGTTTATATCACATGACTGCAATTCACGTCTCCATGCTAATTGGTGCCACGGCAACCGATGACCTTTGCAGTCCTCCATCTCGGTACGTTGTTATCACATGACCCTCCCGGCAGGAGGATCTCTCCGAGCCGAACCGGGCAGTTCCCTCGCTGGTATCTCGTCGCTATCATCCCCTTCTCCCGTGCGTCTTTTGTCCAAGGTCAATGAGAGCTTCGTGTGTGTAAACCTTTTGTTATAAACATCCCACTGAGTAATGCTGGCGAGCACCTTCATCAGGAGGTGTGAGGTGGCGCAGACAATGAACATCCTTCCACTTCCTGACACAGGAGACACCCGTTGCCTCTCTTGACAGCTCCCGGTGTTTGCTGGCAGCACCGCCCGCCGCCAAGCTCTCCTTTGGAAGGAGGGCTCTGCCGTGCTAAGGTACAGCTTGTATTATTAACATCAAAAGCCCCCGCGGGAGACGGCGGTGATCAAATTCCGCTCTAATTAAAATGAACCTACAGTGTTTGATATGTTCAGAATGGCACTGATTGCACAAACCAGCTCCTCCCTTTTGTCGGCGAGAATAATGCGGCCCCCGCCGGGACGCGGACGTGGGCAGAATGAGCCTACCTTTGGCGCGTCGTCGTGCTCATCGCCGTCAGATCGTCTCGCCTCTAATTTGGGGGCTGATTGATGGACCTGCGGGCAATGTCACACGGCGCGCAGGTCGCCGCTTCGCCTTCCGTGTCCGGGAAGCCCTTCCTTTATCCTTGCCTTCCTGAGGCCTCTCAAAGTTCCAGTCAACTTTCTGACGCATATTTTAACAGACTTACCAGTCCGATCACCTCGCCTCTGTCAAACACGATAAAGCGGGAGGCTGATGGACGTCATCGGTCGTTAACGTCAGACACAAATGAGATGGTACTTATTAGGTCGGCCGTGTGTCTCCGAAAAGTGACTAGACTAAGGTTTGTTCCGAGTATCTGCTGATAGAAATATTTTCCTTGGCTCCCGGCTGGTCACAGTAAAAGGCCACTCCAAAATGTGCACGTTTACTGCAGTGGGTGGCTGGTGTTAGGCAATCTTAGGAAAAAATGGCTGTACTGGCAAATTCTCCGCGCCGCCTTTGTGGAACATGCAGGAATGCTGGGCATGCCTACTGAACACTGAACCAGTCAAACCACCATTTGCCTTAATACCGTATTTATCAATCCAAAGTAGGACTAAGGATTCATTCATTCATCAGTCCATTTTCTATGCCGCTTATCCTCATTAGGGTGGCGGGGATGCTGGAGCCTATCCCAGCTGACTTTGGGCAGGAGGCAGGGTACACCCTGGACTGGTCGCCAGTCAATCGCAGGGATTAAGAATTATCGTAGTCAAATCCGATTTGTAAGATTCTGTCCATAGTCGACCTTTAGCCATGTTCCGGGGAAATGTATGCCAATGTGGTCCAAAAATGGGTGATGTGAGTCATAACCAGTCCATTTTATTCACCAAAAAACGCACGTTAGCGAGGAAAATGCTAGGTAAGGAGAATCTGTGCGGTGTTATCTTGTTTGGGTGGTGATTGTAGACTCGGTACTCCGCAGGTGTTAGGGGTGAGTCGAAGATCCGTGTGAATTCCAATGTCCAAAAGCTCTTCTCGGTTGTAAGATGTTTAAGCAAAGCTTCTCTGTACGAACAGACCCCATATTGCCAAAATATCCATTTGTCCATCCATCTTCTAGCAGCCTAAGCGGGAAAGCCCGGACTTCCCGCTCCCTGGCCACTTTGTCCAGCTCCTCTTAGTACATAGTCTTTCCAACGTGTCCTACCATTCGGACATGCATCGGGGGGGCATCTTGACCAGATGCCCAACCCACCTCATCCGACTCTGAGCATTGGTTCTACTTCGAGTTTCTCCCAGATAAATGTCTAAGGCAGAGCCCAGCCATCCTAAGGAGAAAACTAATTTTGGACGCTTCGATACATGATTTAGTTCTTTTGGTCACTACCCAAAGCTTGTGACCATGGGTGAGGGTAGCAACGTAGAGTTTAGCCTTTCGATGATCAATGCAGAATCGGCATCACCACAGATGCCGCACCAATTCGCCTGATGATCTCGTCCTCCATTCTTTCCTCACTTGTGAACAAGACCCCGAGGTACTTCAACTCCTTCACTTGGGGCAGGATCTCATCCCCGTCTCGGAGATGGCACTCCAGGTCGAGGGTGATGTATGCTCAGCAGCAGCAAGTGGGCACCCCGATATGGTCAGACTGGTACAATCTGAACTTGACTTACTTGACTTAATATCCATGGGTCTCTGTCCCGTGAGTGTCGATAGAGGCGTCCACAAATTTCCTCCACTTGTCTCTGTCCACGGCATGGTCTTGGTTTGCCATCCATTCCTCTGGCACCTTTCTGCGATGTCATCTTTGGTCTGCCACGTTTGTTGTTGGCGTCAGTAGTTCCCAAAGACCGCTGATTTAACTAGTCTGTGGTCTGGCCTTCTTTAAATGTGACAATGTGTACAATTTAGATCACGTGACGTTTTTATATGATTCGACGACAAGATATTCTAAGACACTTCTATTCCGGAGCAGTCCAAACATGCTGGATAAGTGACGACAGTTCCACGACTCGTCACAGTATCTCTGTGCATAACATAACCCCAACATCGCTTTGGACCTCTCGATCAGCAGATATTGGAGAGCATACTCACTGGGACAGGAAAATGGGGGTCACACCAGTTACTGACTGGTTTTCAGACCACCTTCAGACCACCCAACCTAGGCGGCTAACTGTACGCCCCGACTGTTTCAGCCAGCGCTCGGCTCCAAAGCAAGACCTTCGGAATGGGAGACCTTACCTTTGGGTCGAAAGCCCGGACTGTCGACCAACTTGCGCTTGCTCAGCCACACTAGCTGGCATCTGTTGCTTGTACATAGAAACGGTTCTAGCTCTTTCGAGTTCAGTTGATGAAAAACTGGAGCAATAACAAAAGTGTTGCGTTTATCTAGTCCATTTGAATTTGCTTGGAAGCCCAGCTGGGTTGTTTTGTCGTCCATGGCCAACGAAGGTCACGCTCTTCTCCCATGGTGCAGATCCAAACCCATTCCGGAGGCAATGTGTGTGTGAGCGTTTGTTCAACTTCACTTTGGGTCAGAGTGGGCTCCTGCAGATTTGCTTACCGCCTGGGAATCCTGGCGTCGCTCCCGGGAGCAGGTAGCACAGTGGCAACCCCCCCTCTACGCCCCCAATTTTATTTGACATTTTGTTTGGCTGTGACAAACGAGCAGCAGTTGGATTATAACGTAATTTGTCTCTTCTTTATTACCGGCACAAAGGATGCCATTCATTAATTATTCTGCCATCGCCGCTCACCGCTAACTGGAAAGGTCTCTCATTGGACAGATGGCGAGGACAATGTTATTTATATCAATCAGTCCAAAATGTTCAGCGAGGATTGCCATTCCTTGGCCCTTGATTTATTTATCTTCACCTTGCCCAATTCCCATCGTCGCCGGGGCCGTTAGACTGAAGGTTACACAACTGAGTTGAAGGTGGAAGTCGCTACGTCTACCTTGAAAGGTTTTTGGGGTTTCACCTCAAAGCAAGAAGTCTGCTGATCGCAGAAATGCGAGGTTTTTCCCAAGGGAAGCGTTTGTTGCGCCGATGCACGCACCTGCACCTCGCTCAACAAGCTCGCCGGTTGCCGTCACAAACAGGCAGCTCTGCCTCTGACTCCGCCTCTAACATCTCATCATTATCTCTCTTAGCCCGCTTATGAAGCGGTCCCAGAGCGGTGCCGGGGAGCCCAGGCGCCGTGATTTACACACCGACATGGAAGGAGACGATGTCGTAATGAATAGCAATTACGGAGGAATTAGTTTTATGCAAACGAGTGGAGATGAAAGCAGGTATCTTTATTAATTATGAATCGCGTTCCAACTTCTCAGATCTGGTGAAGTGAGTGCACCTCCCTCCTCATTAAAAGAGGAGGACCATATCTCACCAGGTAGCATCCGCATGGGTCTTCTGTGAGGTGTAAAACATGGCGACGGGGTTGGGCAAACCCCCCTGAGGTGAAAATCACCATTTCTCCCCCAAATGTTTGTCCACTGACTAGAACAGGCCCCTGATGGCCCCTGGCTCGGGGGCGTGGATGCCGAAGCGCTACAGAAGCGCTCATAAAAAGTCAATTCATCAAGACGAGCGTAATTTGCTCCGAATGGAAAGTGCCACAAAAGGGGGCGAGCTTGTCAGCAAGACAGGTGGCGGGAGATCTCGCTCTGATACTGAGCGATATGAATAATAGATTCTGCTAAATGTACGCCAGGACCCAGGCTGTAAACACAGCTGCCTCCTTTCCCTTCCAACAGAACAGCTTGGCTGGATGAGAAGCCCGAGCACTCTGCCTCCACCTGAGGACCGGGGGGAGGGGGGCGGCATGGGGGGTGCAGGGGTGATTAACTAATCAAATGCACAGGCTAAACAGGAGACAGACAAAGGAGGGAGGTGTAGGCCAAACGCATGCAAATCTGCCGAGAATGGAGTTGATTATTGGAACAGACGCAGGTAACGCAGGAAGCGGATGCAGGTTCACGCGTTGGGGTGCGCCTTCCACCGCTTGCGAGTGTCCTAACCCCCCTCCAGACCCCGCGTCTTTGTTGTTGTTGCTCGGTGAAAAGCTCTAAATAATGCAGACGCCACCAGTGGCGTTTGTTTTGGACGGCGTCGTGTGAGCCGCGGCTCCCATCGTAGCGCCGCACTCGTGGGGGCGGTTACTCATGAATTATCGCATGCGTCTCGCCGGTTACTCACGGCGCACCACGCCGCTGATGTAATCCTCCTAGCCAACCGCCGCCCACTCTGACTCGTCACCGGCACGGGCGATGGCTCCCCAGATGAAATTCACGCTGCCGGAGGTAATTAATTCTTCAATTAAAATGTTGTTAAATATTTCTAATGAGTAATTGGCACTGGGGAGTCAGATACAAAACTATGTTCGCCCAGACACAGTCAACACACAAGTTTCAACTTCTGCACAGCACATCTTTGACCCACTTTGAGGTTTTTTTTCATGCCGAAAATAAAATATATTTTTTATAAAAATCACATGAGTCTGCGTGCCCCGGTGCCCCGATGGCGTAATTACGCCTCTTTTAGAGGGGCTGAATTCTCCCTAAAATACTCGAATGCATTCACACAAAATATAATGATCCGCCATTCCTAACTTCTTCCTAACCAAATCAAACAAATACACCATCGAAATGTTCGGAGTGTGCGACATGGTAATTTTCCCATTGACAATGCATGAGCAATTTAAATGGCGCCCTCTGCTGGTGAAAAATCATTTTCCATTACTGATCTTATCAACGCCACCTGTGGACTAATTGGGCGAGAGAACTGAGGAGACAGTAAATTCTAATCACTCTGCCAGCTGAGTTTTGCAAAATTTGCATAGCTCAGACAGTACAGATGGTGATTAGTTCATAACCCATAGGTCGCCGGTTAAATTCCAAAAAAGTCAAGCTCAGCTTCCAAACTATTCTTTCTTTCGTTCTACTTTTCAACAAATTTCCACAGCATTTCAGTCCAGCTTCAGCTTTCATACAGCTCCTACTTTTCAACTTTCACACATTTTCAATGCATTGGAAAATGAAAAATTTGCATAGCTCAGGTGGTAGCTGTGGTGGTTAGTTCCTAACCCACAGGTCGCGAGTAAATTCCAATGTCGAGCACAAACTATTCCTACTTTCTTTGTACGTTTTAGCAAATTTCCACAGCATTTCAGTCCAGCTTCAGCTTTCAAACAGTTCCTGTATTTGTTCTACAGTTCACACACTTTCAACACATTTAATTTTGCTTCAGATTTTCTCTATCTAGTTTGGTGTTTATACCAAATAATGTGCAGACAAATTCAAAGTAAAGTGTCCACAAAATGAGATTACAGGAATAATCATAGTGTTTCGTTATCAGATCCACTTCAAACAAAAACATTGTTGTACCGCCATGTGTGCATCGTTGAGGCACACAAAAATGTCTAGAACGGGCATGATGATTAAAAATTTTAAACAAAAGTTTTTCAAGCGTAGTCCTCTAAAATTTCTAAAAATTTCTAAATTTCTAAAATCGAAATTGTAGCTGTGTTATTTTTTTCTTAAAAAAAATACCCTCAATGATATGTGGGAAATGTACTCCAAAAAGAGGAATATCAGCTTCCAAACAAATCATATTATAAAGTAATGCTAATCCATATTTGTATGTACTATATTTAAAATATATTTAAAAATTGTAATGCAATTTTTAATACCATTGTGTGAACGTCTGAGGCATATTTTAATCAAAATCCAAAACCAAAAAAAATACATAAAATATTTTAATATAATGTGATTATATTTAAACTCATATTAAATATTTGAATGTAATTTACTGATAGGGTGAAGTCAAGTTAGTTTTAGTACAATTTTTTTTTTAATATTCAATGAAAAATGGACCAAATCATTTCATATACTTTTAGTAATATATATTAATTGTATTCAAATATTTCACTTGATTTTGTGACAGTCTGATCTGAAAAAACACACGTATACCACTTAATTTTAATTGTATTGTATATTATTTAATTATACTACTTAAATATTCTACAAATATATTTTCGACTTGTTGTTTGCCGCCCACCCGGTGGGTACTGCACTAATAATCGTTTGCTTTGTCACCTTTAACTCTAAATCAATGTTTACTATTTAACCTATCGATTGGTTTTAGCATCGCAACCGGCGATGGAAGACACCCATTCAATCCCAATGGCAGTCAGCTGGGCTTCCCATGATGCCTTGCACATCTGTGTGCTTGCTGCTCAGCACAATGGCTAATCATGGCGCTGTGTTCAGGGAGCCTTAGTTCATTACAGCTCCGCACTCCTGTTCTCTCAATTAGTCTGCCGAACACACTGTTTGCTTAATCGCCCAAAAAGCGGCCCCCAGGACCTCCCTGAACGGCGGCCCATTAAGAAAGGGCCATCAGAACAATGATACCTCACCGGTGCACGTTAAGTGAGCGATGATGGATGGGAGTGAGCCGGTGTCAAAAAGCTCCGTTGCTGCTGATTGATGCGCCGGGGCCACCGCACGCCAAACCCCGGCCATCAGCGCCGACCCCTCCCACGTGCAACGCCGCTAGTCAGCTGATGGCGCTGAGGGGGCGACAGAGGAAGAAAGGAGGTCTAATCCAAACAAGCTCATTAGCACAATTAGCGCCTGTTTGCTGCCGACGGACCCCGGGAGCGCCAATAAAGTTTGACGAGTCGCCGTTGACTCGGGTGACGAGTCGCAGAAACGATAAGCTGTACGGAGTGATGGCGGGGCCAAAAGTTTTGTGCTTGGGGGAATAAGCAATTTGAAACTGAAATGTCAAAGTTTTGACGTTAAAAAAAATTACTCTGATATTGTTTATTTATTTATTTTGGAATAGATTATGTCACTTTCATATATGTTAATATTTGAAAATCATATTTTTCAGGTTCAACTTTTTTTTTTCAGGTTTGCAGACTTTTGGTACAGGTTGCTGGTTCAATCCTGCAAAGAAAATCGACTGTAATTATGAATTACTCTGATAATTCTTTTGAATTAATAATGTATTTTTATTTTTCACTTTCTAATACATAATATTCCGATTTTTTTCGTATTCATATTGTATGTTTTACAGTTTCTTTTCTTTCATTTTCCGAGCTTCATTTTCCCCTCAAATGTTTACTTTTTACCTGCAGACTTTTGGCAAAAAATTCACGTGGCTAGTGGGGGGAGGAGGGATGTTTAGCGTGTCATCACCTGAGTGGCTCAGTGCTTGAGTCTTACAAGCTTGTTCGATTTCCCACCCCCCAAAAAAAAAAATTCTGGTTAAATATAATTATGATTCACTCCCCTATTATTTTAAATACATTGTTTGTTTTTATTTTCCATTTGTTATATTTGAGATTGAAATCTTATTTGTTCCAATTCATCAAATGAGAGGGACATTTGGGCGGCAAGGCTCAGGTGTTACAGTCTTACAACCTCAATATTGCTGGTTCAATTCTCCAACAAATCTGGTTTAGTAAAATTATGCTTCATTTTGATTATTCTTTTGAATAATTAATTGATTTAAATTTTCCTTTTCTTAGATCTTACATCCTCAATGTTGCAGGTTCAATCCTCCAAACATCAGGTTTAGTATAATTTTGATTCATTTTTCATATTTTTTGAAAAAACAATTTTCGCTTTTTTTTGCCTTTCTTATATATATTTTTGCGTTTCCATTTTTCTGTTTCAGATGTTTCTTTTTCTATTTTAAATGATTGCTTTTCACTTGCAGGCCCAGATTTTCTATGGGGGTGCATGTCATCAGCTAAGAAGGGTGTGTGGGCGGCATGGGTCAGCTGGTAGAGTTTTCCCACCCGACGGTTGCTGGTTCGACCCTCCATCCCGGCTGAGAATGGTGATGGATCTTTGGGCAAGGTACTGAACCCCCATTTGCTCCAGATTCTGCGTCATTTAGTGGGTAAACAGTGTCAAAGCGCTTTGAGTTCCTTGGAGAACAATAAGTTTGGGCACGCTGTCTTTAGGGAACGTAGGAACGACAAAAATGAATCTTTCTGTAGGCTACATGGGGAGTTATGAACATGTGAGTGTGCACGGTGTGTTGCATAAAGACATGAAATGGTTCGACTGGCCATGCCAGTAAGAAACCCTACCTTCTCAGGGCTGAGAAGCTCTCGGAATCCGTCGGGGAATACTCTCAAATGTAAATGTTGAGCTTTTGTAAACACAATGTCCACGTAAGGTGCGGCACAAAGACACACAAACCCTCCAACGTGGTACTCTTCTTAATTATATGTGGACGCCATTCCCCTCCCCAGACGCCCCCGCATATTTAAAGAAAGAAGAGTCCTTCCAACACTTTGCCTCTTAGGAATCTCATACTTAACAGGAGATCTGCTCTTAAGGGAGCCTCCTCTGGGCAGGCACGGGCCAATCAGGCGGCAGCCTCAGCTCATTACGTGCATCTGAGTTCCGCAGGCGCGCGTCTCTGCAGAAAAGAGGCTAAAATTAGAGCGCCGTGTATGAATTGCAAAAGCCCTGAAAGTGTTGAGTTACCTATGTCGCCCGTCTGTCATCTCCGCAGCACAGGAAGCGCCCTCCCGTCCCGATTTGTGCCGCAGTGGCGGCCTCTTCCAGTGGCAGGTAATAACGCGGGCTGCTTAATTGCAAATGAATGCGTGCACCCCATTTCCATTAGGCATAAATAATTTGGCCACTTGGGTACGTGCCTCCCAAATTACTTATTCTTTTTGTGTCTCAAATTACCTATTCTTTCTGATGTTGAGTTTACGTGATTAGCGAGCTGCGCGCCGCTCGCCACTGGCTTTCTTCAGGTTTCCCGCGCAGGCGCCGCGTTTGTTTGCGCGTGCAAGGTTACGACTCTTTATATAGCAGCGACAACGATTCCCAGCTCACCTTCTTCGTGTGAGATGAATATTCAGCTGCACACACAAACCTAACATGCATCCCCTCACCTTCATGAAATATTTATCTTCCAAACTGTTAGGACAATGATTGCTGGAGTGGTACGAGCCGGATGGGTGTCACAAGTTACACAAGTCGTTTCGACATATTACCATTAGCTGCGGCCCTCCGTGGACACGTTCCAATA
This sequence comes from Oostethus manadensis, assembly GCA_024372805.1. Taxonomy (NCBI): domain Eukaryota; kingdom Metazoa; phylum Chordata; class Actinopteri; order Syngnathiformes; family Syngnathidae; genus Oostethus; species Oostethus manadensis. The sequence goes on along the minus strand of QODF01000280.1, from coordinate 325,466 downwards.
TCCGAAACACCTTACATCCCATCTAAACACCTACTTGGCTGTCATTTTTGTTGCATTTTTGAGCATGCTTTTTGTCGTTGCGGTCAGACAAAAAGTGAAATGTGCAAAAAAACACAAAGCATTTTTCCCAAAGGAAGTAATGTAATGCCATTTACACCCAAAAATAGTCACCAAAAATACATTTTATGGAGAAAATTGCAGTTTTGTGCAAAATAATCCCCCAAAAAATATTATAATTAATAGATAATGATAAATAACTAATTCATAATATATAATATAATTAATATATAATAATAATAAATTAACACCTAAAATCATCTTTCAATAGTGGGCTTTCTTTGAGTCAGAGATAGGGTGCAGTTGCTGTGGAACGTTTGTTTGTTACGTGAAATGTTGCACAGGAACTGAGAGGGGCCCGAGTGAAGTGGCAAGTCATTAGGCTCAATCCCAAGTCGAGTCTCAAGTGTCTGTCTCTCTCTCTCAAACGTCCTGTTGTCCCAGGACATGCCTGCACGTTTTGACTCGTGGGCCACGTCGGGTTAAAAAATTTGGCGGAGGGTCCGTCTGTGTATAGTTGGTCGTCGGACAGAGCGGCACACATGCTCGAGGTGCAACAAAACAACCCATCCACAGAAAGAAATCTACCACCTGGGTGATGAACGACAACTACTGTCTAGAGCTAAACATATTACGCAACTTGAAGCTGTTATTTCCCAATTGCCTGCAAGGCATGCTTGGTAGACCAGCGGCTAAAAAAGGTATGTAACGTCCCTCCTTGTTTACTATTCTGGCGACCTTCTCACCGTATTTTGCAATCAAGCAAAAATGCGCCAAACACAGCAAAACGCTGGGAAGAAAAGTACCACAAGCTACCCAGCATACCTTGCGGCAGGAATATATGAGTTGGGGGGTTTTGCCATGGGTAGTGTGTGCAGGTATATATTTGTGTGCCCACATGGTGCAGTAGGTAGGTTACGTGTTGTACCTGTTGGATGCATATGACTATTTTGGCATGCGCATGCGCTTCCAGTTTTTTCTATTGCAATTGTTTATTTGGTTATATGGGTCTAAAGGTGATTATGGTATTTCATATCTACAGGGTTCTTGGAATGTCAAAAAAGGGTACTTAGGAGTTTTTAACAGGTTTTCCATGTCACCACTTTTCCACAGCAGAAAACCGTTCATTAGTAACTTCAGCAAACATCTACAGGGTCTTTGTGACAAGTGGAAATTGGCTAGAACCAGCTGTAAAGAATAAAAAATAGGTGATTAAATGCTCGGGATGACAGGATATAAAGTTCCATGTTAGCTTTGTTCCTAATTTGTGTAAAAAAAACCCAAACAAACACCGCCGAGATGCAGATTTAATGTCTGGTAAAATGCAGCGAGACTTTCAGCAGTCAAATTCCCCAAAGGATGCATGATGATGGCCAGAACCTCTCTCCAAACCACGGCCACCCCCCCGCCAAGTGTCGTTCCCAGGTTGAGATGTGCCTAATTAAAATGTTCTTTCTTATTATCGCCACTTGCCTCGCGCATCTTGGAAAACAACTGCAGGCCTCCGGTCGCCAGCAGCCAGAAATAGACGCGTTAGACGCTGGTCGTTAGCCCCCCGTCAGATGGTCCCGGTCCGACATGAGAGCAAAAAAAGTGGGGCAGCAGCCGAGTCTCCCCAGTGGACGCTGGTCTGCACCGTGCACACACAAGGCACAGATGGCCGGCGTGCATTCCAGGGTTCAGGACGCAAAACCATGCAATGGTGCCGTTTGTTTATTAGCCATATTAGCATTAGCTTCAGCTTGCCATGGACACTTTACTCGATCACGCTTTTTCAAAATAGCTTCATTCATAAATCATCCCCGTAGTCAAAAATCTGCATGTTTAAGTATTTTTGGGCTCAATTAATAAACTAAACATGTACAAGGCATTCAGAATACGCATTGAAAGACACGTGGTATGCAGTGTTCCACACTGGCCACTGGGTGTCGGTAATGCTACGGTATGTTACGTTGATGATGATGCAGGAAGTGCTGCCTCCACAGCAGGGGCGTCAAACTCGTTTTCACCGTGGGCCGCGTTGCAGTTACCCTGATATCATGACACATGTGATTATTATCATTTTCAAATATCAGTACTCTAATATAATTGTAAAAACTGTGATTATTATTATGAAATTGTATTTGTAACTTATTATTGGGTAAATATTTCAATATGTAAAAAAAATAATTAAATATAAAAAATATGATTTCTAAATAATCTGATTTTATAATAATATTATTAAAAACAATAAATAAAATCAAAAATATACTATACTTATTTCAAAAAAGTAAAAACATGATTTATAAAAATTACCCAATCAGTTAAGAAACCTGAAAATAAGTGGATCTTTAAAAAAGGTTTATTTTTAATGGGAAAATGTTCTCGAAAAATGAGAAATTGGGCAAAATATGAGCATTTTTCAAAAGTTTTTTTAATGTAGCACCTCCCAGATGAGCCGGACATTTTGATGTATCTCTGCATTGAAAACTGTGGGAGTAATTAGCCGTCAAAAAAGGGTGGAATAAAAATAATAATAATAAATAGATAAATGTGGTGAAGCATTCACACAATAATAACAATAAAATATGAATTCAAATATTTTTTAATAAAATATTCTAAGTGTCTTTTTGACGTGCATTATTTTTGCGAGACATAAAATGGTTGGCTTGAGTTTGACAACTGACGGTAAAAAAGTAACAAGAAATTAACGCACCCAATGGTAACGCGTGAATCTACTGTATGTTATTTATTTTCATAATTTTCTGTTATTATGTCTACTATATTGGCAAATGGGAGTGTAAAGCTGACTATAGGGGTGTTATTTCATGTCTGGAGGGCTCTAATATTGTTTAAAACGTTAAAGTTTTTTTTATGCTGCAACTACCAGCATATTTATAAAAAAAAGGAAGCCTACGTGGCAGAAATCCAATTCTCACGGAATCCAAACCCTGTGTGTTATTTGTAGAGTTATTAGGTATTATTTTTAACACATCTTGTAAAAGAAATCTGCGAGTTGAATGCAGTCCTCTAATTTGGATGGATGTTGTGTGCCCCCCGCCCCCGGGCTCCTACAAATGGGGTCATATAAAGAGACTGTGCAAAGACAAAGGTGTCATTTTGCTGATACAGAAACACGCAGGGCCCGTCATTGAAGTAACCAAAGCGATATTTGAAATAAAAAGCCGGCGCGGTGCTGCAACATGTCGCCATTAATCATTCATCAGCCAATGTGGGCGATGAAACAGTACTAAATAATTGATGGGAACATATTGCCTTCCATGAACACCTTCTTTAACCTAATTTCTGCCCGTGTGGCATACTTCTCTTCCCGCCCTGTCACGGGTGTGCCGCTTTGTCTTGTCCTCAAAAATATATATCTGGTTGAAGGGGATGTGGTGTTTTTGGTGACATCTAGTGGCCCAATTAATTCATTGCATTGCGCTTGTGACGCAGTTAGGCACACAAACAATACGCTTCCGCCTTGATGTGCACCTATAATTTTGCATATGAGACGTCGCGCACTAATTACGCCTGATTTGGAGATTGTAGCTGCTGCGTCCGCCACCGACCAACCTAGTACACATGTCTGGTTTTCAATCATTAGCGAATACGAAAGCGACGTTTTGGTGCTAAAACTGTACAGCGGAACCTTGGATAGCGTTCGCTTGTCAGCTAGGAAGCCCGCTCGGACTCCAAAAATGTAACATTTTTATAGTTTTGCATGCATAAACAATACTAAATGCACGTGAAAGAGGAACAAAAGGGCTAATGGACGTGGTGAGCGTTGTAGCACCGAGACACAACACAGATACCACCTTCCGGTTTTGCCATGAGTTTCCTGCATTCAATTCAATTCAATCGTGTTCTCTGCCCTTTTTCATCAAAACGCCGGCAACTTAAACTTTCTCTGGGTCTGTTTTGGGTAACTGAGGGTAGAAACATTATGAATTCAAGAAGGAACTCATGGCAAAACTAGAAGGTGGTGTTTGAGAGTCAACCGCTGCTGACACCGTGGAGGGGAGTCTGATTCCTGTTGCTATTTTGTGAGCAAGCCAAGGACGCTAACAGGACCGTTTTGTGATTAAAAACACATGAAAAAAATCACTCAGTGTTTTAGTAAGATGATAACGTAACGCTAACCGGGAAATGTATGCAAAGCAAAGCAAAACTCTGATGTAAACGAACCAAAAAACACGCTAACCGACATTCCCCTGTAGATGAAAAACGTTTAAGATCGTCTTTTGTGTTGACATGTGTGGGAGTCGCTGACTTCTGCTTCCTGGTGCCATTTTGCTAGCATGCTAACAGGATGCTAACAGCATGCTAACAGGATGCTAACAGCATGCTAACAGGATGCTAACAGCATGCTAACAGGACCATTTTGTGATTGAAAAAAAATAGGCTGCGTATACAAAACAATACGACGCTAACAGAGAAATGTACGCAAAACTAGGCAACATTTTGCTGTCAGTTTTCCATGTTCCTGTTGCAAACTTGTGAGCAAGCTAAGGATGCTAACAGGACCGTTTTGTGATTTTAGACAAATACAGGAAGACTCACGCGGCGGATTCATAACACAAAAATACGGCGCTGACCCGGAAACGTAAACAACATGAGGCCAGATTTTGGTGTCAATTTTCCATCAAAGAGCATGCTAACCGGGGCGCATGCTAACCGTTGTTGCGCTAAAATGTTTTTGTTTTTCCTTATGACTCCGCGAAACTCGCCGTCAGCGCCTGTTTGACTTGCGGACGCAGCGGGTCAGCAGCGGCGACGTGGCGTCTGGCGCACGCAAGGAGCGACGTGAAGTTTCCTCGCCTGACCTCAACACAAAGTCGTGGTCATTTTGGGGTAATAAAAAGTCCTCGTGCAGCCAGAAGACAGAAAATCTCTTTAAGGGCAGAGTGTGACACTGCGGTCACACTCATCCCCTATTCCAGCGCAGCGCCTCCTCCCAGGCGGTTATCTGCAGCGGGCCACAGAAACCAGGCCGGGGACGGGCGGGGGTGGGGTGTTCATTTGACCACAGGGGAGGCCTGTCAATGGCCCAGATAGTTCTGGTAATTTCTCTGCGTCGACTCTGCTGTGCTTTTCCATATTCAGAAAGGAAATGCAATATGGATGTGTGCGGAGGGAGGGGGGGGGTCTTTGTTCTTGTGTGCCAGTTCACCGGGCCAGAGGTTCTCCTCGGGAGATGCGCCTTGAAGTGGAGCGAGGCGTTAGGTATATTTGAAATGGCGCGTAAACAGGATTAGCGCCATCAGACACACTTGAGAGCGAGTGCGCTCGCAAACATACTGCACGCGTTGGAATTGCAAACGAAGCCAGCGAGAAGCGCGGCCCCACTCACAGCCGCGTTGTTGCGCTCGGACTGTGGGGCTTCCTCTCCAAGGAAGTTGGGCAAAGGCGGGAGGTGGCGACGGGAGCCCCTCCGACTCCGAAGTAGGTCCCCCGCGGGGCGCTGGAGAATGGCCGTGATTTTCTTAAACCTGTTTCTTTTCTGAATATCTGATATTGATTCGTTTCTCAATCCCAGCACCTCCCCGCCACCGCACAACCGCCCCCAGCCCCCCTCTTCCCCCCCATCCTTGCAATACAGCCACGGCGGATGGGGTGCTAATTTCCAAAAGCTCATCTCCTCCTTACCGAGTTCAGGAAGTTGATTTATAGACACCGCTCTCACAGTTAATTGCGGCACATGACTCCAGTCAGGCGCGGGGGGCGGGGGCTGAATCGACACCCGGCACAAACAAACAAACAAATATATTCATACTTCCTGTATTTATTTATCAATGTTTTTGATTGCACTCTGCCTCCCGGATTCAATAAGTGACAATGTCGGCACGAGGGCGGCACTTTATTCCTCGGAAAATGGCGTCCCACCATCTCCCAAGCCCTCCTTCCTACTGATGACGATTGTGTCAGCACGCATTCATCTTGATTATAACGACAAAAACGCTGTGATAATGATCTGAGGAGATGCTCGCCACAAGCTCGTCGAGGACTATAGAAGGTTGACGCCTCGACAGATCAGCAGATCGGTGGGGCGTCTGAAGTGAGGCCTCACTACGTTCCTGCGCTCACCTCATGAGCTTTGGGTGGTGACCGAAAGGACAAAATTGTGGAAACAAGCGACCGAAATGAGTTTCCTCCGTAGGGTGGCTGTGCTCTCACTTAGAGATAGGGTGAGAAGAACTGTCGTCAGGAAAAACTCGGACTACAACCACTGCTCCTCGGGAGCCAGATGAGGTGCCTCGGGCATCTGGTCAGGATGCCTCCCGGACGGCTCCCTGTGAAGGTGTTTCAGGCACCAAATGGACAATATCACGTGTACAAGCGCCCGAAATGAGTTCCTCCGTGGTGGCTGCGTTCTCCCTTAAAGATAAGGTGAGAAGCACAGTAATCTGGGGGAAATTCAGAGTAGAACCGCACTGAGAGGAACCGGTTGAGGTGGCTAGGGTATATGGTCAGGGTGCCTCCCGGATGCCCACTGGGAAGGTGTTCAGGGCACCAAAAGCACAAGATCGCGGGTTATGAATGGCTCAAATGAGTTCCTCCATGGTGGCTGGGTTCTTCCTTAGAAATAAGGTAAGAAGCACAGTAATCCAGGAGAAATTCAGAGTACAAACGCACTGAGACGAGCCGGTTGAGGTGGCTCGGGTATCTGGTCAGGGTGCCTCCCGGACAGCCCCGGGGAAGGTGTTCAGGGCACCGAAAGGACAAGATCAGCAGGTACGAGCGACCGAAATGAGATTTCTCTGTAGGGTGGTGGGTTCTCTATTAGCAATAAGGTGAGAACCACTATCATCTGGGAAAACCCGGAGGAGCCAGATGGGGTGGCTCGGGCTTATCTTGTTGAGGACACCAAAAGGACAAGATCGCAGGGTAGAGCCGCCCATATCAGTTGCCACCCAAATCATGACTCTTCCTTCGAGATAAAGTGAGGCACCTGGTCAGGATTCCTCCCGGACTGTTCAGGGCACCTCCCACCAGTAGGGGACTTCGGGGTAGACCAAGGACACGTTGGAGAGACTGTGTCTCTCAACTGGCCTGGCAACGCCTCGGGATCCACTTTGAGAAGATGGACGAAGAAGCCGGGGAGAAGGAGGTTTGAGGTTTTGCTTTTGTGAGTTTGGTGGAGTTGTGGCCGACAGTAGCCACTTTTGATTCAATAAGGAGAGAGACGATCAGCCGCCTCATCATCATCCTTACGTCCCTTCATCCCCGATACGCGACATGGTGGCGATATTGGTGATAGCGGTGGAATTAAGGGTGCATTCCTCACTGAAGGCCCAGGTACACGCAGTGTGTGGGCCCCCCCCCCCGCCAGGCTGGCTGTTTGTCTTCCCCGCTCGCCTGCAAACGTGGGTCTCGCTTTTGGCTGCCGTCCAAACTCCATCTTGCGTCTTCGGGGAGAACAAGAGGAGAAATGGAACAACTGGTTTTAATGAAACAATTACAAGACACTAATTATTATGTTAATGTTTGCCGCTATCATCAGGCGCCGCTAACAGCCTTGTGCACCTAGAGGTTCGGAGCCCGTTGAGTGTGTGGGTGTGTGTGTGTGTGTGTGTGTGTGTGCTGCCAGCAAGGTGGTGAGATGGACGCCTGTGCAGCGGGAGTGTGTCGAAATGTAAAAAGACCCACAAAGCACCGGCTGTTGTCGCGGAATGTCAGGTACATTAATTCCCATAATGCTCAGCACAAATAAATTAGCAGCAGGTTGCCAGTGATTCAAAGCCACCAGCTTTGGGTGTGTGTGTGTGTGTGTGTGTGCGCGTGTGTGTGTGTGTGTGTAGGGGGCTGGAGCCTGCAGGCAAAAACACACAAATCTGCATTCAAACAAACACACGCAGGTGCATGAATACACACATGCAGCTTCTGACAAAATGAACTCATAAAGGAACATTCAGAAGTTACAGTTTTGAACTTTTTTTCATGTGCGGCATCCAAACGTTTGAGCTTTGTTTCCAACATTTATACCAAACTTGCAGGACATCGATTTTGGCCGGGCGTCAATGGCGGGAAAAACAACAATTAAGCTCCAGATTTTAAGTTTGGACAAGTCAGGGGAGGCCAAAGTGCGGCACAAATCAACAACAGCAAAAATGGGAAAAATAGCAGTAATTTTACAAGAATAAAGTCAAAATATCAGGAGAAAAAAGTTGTAGTCGAATGAGAAAAAAGTAGAAATTTACAAGAATAAAGTTAATACTATGAAGAAAAATAACGTATTTTGGTAGCGAAACGTTGAACTATTCGAAACCAAAAAATTTTAATGTCGTACTGTGAGAAACAAACAAAACAACAATTAGATCATTTGTGGGAAAAGTTTAAAGTTGCAAGAATAGAGTCAAAATAGCGTGGAAATAAAATCCTAATTAATTAGGGAAAAAAAACAAAAAATAGCAAAAATGGGGGAAAAAAAACAGCTTTAATTTTAGGAGAATAAAGTCAAACTATTACAAAAAAGAGTTACGATTTTACAAGAATCAACTTGTAATATTGTGAGTGATACGGTGTAAATTTGGTACCATAAAGTCAAAATATAAGTATGTATAATATAATGGTATATATAATATTTAATAATACGTTTTTCTATATAATAAGTCATAATATTATAAGAAACAAACAAAAAAACAAATAATAAAATCACAATTATTCACCAGAAAAAAATAGCAAGCCAAATATTGAAATAGTTAATACTAATAATAGGAAATTATGTAAAACAATAAAAAACACAGCAGAAATAAAAACAGTTGCTGTAACTTTATCAGAAAAAAAGAAAGAGAGGGAGAAAAATGTTATGTGAATAAACTTGTAATATTTTTGGTGGCATAAAGTTGAAATATTAAAGTGATAATATTATACGAAACAAACAATAAGAAACAATGCTGTAATTTTATGAGAATGAAGTCAAAATTGTATTTATATCAGAGAAAATGTTTACATGAATAAACTTTTTTTTGTGGTAACATAAAGTTGAAATATTACAGAAACAAGAAGTTTGTTTTTTTTTAAAGTTGTATTATTACAAGAACCAAACAAAACAACAAATAAAGTTGCGGGAAAAGTTATACTGTAATATTATGGGAATACATTGAAATATTACGCGGATAAAGTCATAATATTACCGTTATTAAGATTGGTTAAGAAAAATTAATAATATTTGGAAAATTATTTTTTTAAAAACAGCAAAAAGATGAAAGAAGAGCAAAAAGTGAAGTGTAAATTTCAGAAAGTAATTAATTCATGACGGCTGTTTTGTGGCAGACTAGGGTCTCTTATTAGTCAACACATATTGAAATGCAAATGATATGCAACATTCTGGTCACTAGGCGGCGGTAAAGACACAAAACTCTGAGAACCTTACCTTACATTTATTACCTTAACACTGCATGAAGTCATGGAGTCAGACATGACATGCCCCCACATTATGATGTGGGGAAAAAAGGTATCCTCCCATTCCGTGTGGAAGTGGTACATTTTTGGCTTCTTATCTTAAATCACTTTGAGGCTAACTGGTTAGCTTGCTAGCTAGTGGAGTCCTCAGCACAATGTGTTGCAAACAAAAAATAATAGGAGTGTAAAGGCGGGCATATGGGTGTTATTTCGTGTCTACGGTGCTTTAATAATGGTAAAAGTTGTATTTTGAAAGTCAAAAAGAGTTTTTTAGTAGTCAAACTACAAAAATATTTTTAAAATATTATCGTGGTTTTCATGGTCTGGTGTGCTTCTTAGCAAAACAAATATCAAAGTGACAGAGTTGCATCTTTTTATTTGAAGTACCGCGGTGCCGCCGGGGACCCGGTCCCAGCCGCCAGGTTTCCACCGGCTCTCGGTGGGACTACCTGCCTGAATGACGGCTCAATGGCGGTGGGAACAAAGTGCCAGACTGGCGGCTCAAAGAGGTGATTCATGGACGGTGGTCAGGAGGTCTTGGCTCGCACTCTTTGATTGAAACCTGTTTAGCGACGACCGCTAATTTCATTACATGGTGTCGGTGCACACTGAGAGCCACATTGAACCCTCGGGGCCCCAACAATGACACGGGCCAGTCTGGGGTTTGACGGGGAGTATATGACGGGTCGAAACAAAGCAGGCGATGGGTTTTCATAATGCTGTCAAATATTTGGATATGTCCCACACACAGCCTTTCAAGCCAGGGAACAATTGACTCCGGCATCAAGTCTGCGGGGTCCCCGCCTCCGGGCAGAACCTTTCATCGGGAGCCACGGCTCACCGTCGCAGCTGGTCCGCAAGGGTTCTTCCCATGGCCCCTGGGGATGAAAAGTCATTCAGGAAGTTCCTCACATGTGCCGCGTCACAGGTTCTTCTGTTCTCGCGGCCCCCAAACTTGGCTCGGTCCAAACTCTGCCACCGGCAGTGGGATGATTTACAGTACGCGCTTGGCCCGTCTTGTGTGGGTTCAAAAAAAAAACAAAGCTCAGACTGCAGAAAGACTGCAAACGTGTTTAAACAACAAACAATACGTTTATCTGTGTTGAACCGTTCGTCACATGGCACCGGTCAGCTGACATCAAATTACCCTCCCGATTCGCTGCTGCTCCTCCACGGCAAAGAGGACATTCCCACTGATGGAAATTTGTTGGGGTCCGTAAAAGGCCTTACTGCGAAGTCAATTGCACCATGCGCGTCCTGAACTCCATTACGGAAATATGCTTTTCTACACGTACTTGTTGTTTTTGCTGCTATTTTAAGATGAATTGAAAAGTCTTCTTGTGGATCACGTTTTTTTATGTGTTGCCTTGATTTCGGTTGTATTTTGACCTTGACAATTGTTTTTATTTATTTTGAAATTGTAACGTTTAAAAGCAAACTGGATGTGTACACAAATTAGTACTGTTACTATTGCATCTACAATCACAACTATTGATGATTTATTTATTTACTATTTATTTTTCTGGTGATATTTGGTGATGTCAATAAAGTACAAGGTAAAGTAATTAATATAATGAAATTATGGGAATAAAATCAAAATATTATGGAAATAAAGTCATAATATTACAAGAAAAAAATGGTTAAAAAAATAGCAAAAACCTGAGAACACAAGAGTGCCTCCATTATCTTATACATCTTATAATATGATGACGTTCTCCTATCTTTCTGTGTGGAAGTGGTACATTTTAACTGCAATACATTTGTGGCAAACTGGCTAGCTCACTAGCTTGCTAGAGTTGCGCAATGTGTTGTAAACAAAGAATAATATTATGACGTTATTCTCAAATTTACCAATCAACTTTTTTTTCTTGCAATATTTTGACTTTATTCTTGTCAAAAAATATTGTCTTGTGTCCAATGTGTCCAATTGAACCATACTGTGAATTTTCTGTATGGCTGCACCCTTAATTGTGACACCTTAAATAATTAATCAAATAAGTACATTATGGGAATAAAGTCAAAATATTATGCATGATATTTTGTGAAGAAATTTGACAAAGATTCTTTAAGAAGAATGTTGAATCAAAAAAATAGCAAAGGGTGAAGTTTATACAGTCATTACTTGATTATCTTATATTCTTATTAATGAGTTGTCCTCCCATTCCATGTGGAAGTGGTACACTTGAACTGTAGTAAATTTGAGGCTAACTGGTTAGCTTGCTAGAGTTGTGCAATGTGTTGTAAACCAATAATAATATTATGACATTATTCTCATAAAATGACCACTTTTTCTCATTACGTTACAATTTTTTTCTTGAAATATTTAAACTTTATTCGTGAAATTTATTTGTAAAATTACTGCTAAACTGCTATTATTTGTTAAACTAGGCCAGTAAAAAAAAGTGCCACAAAGTGACACCCCTGCAGTAATGTACCCAATTGTACCATGGTGTGATTATCACAGTGAGTTGTTATTGGGTTCTCCTCCCTATCTGTGTGAAAGTGGTACATTTTTGGTTTCTTAACTGTAATAAATTTGAGGTTAACTGGTTAGCTAGCTAGAGTTGCGCTATGTGTTGTAAATCAAGAATACTATGTTGATGTTATTCTCATAAAATTACCAATTTTGTTCTTATAATCGTTCTCATAATATTTTGACTTTATTCTATTTACACTATTCTATTGAAAAATGTTCTTGTTAAAACAGGCCAGCAAAAAATAAATACAAAATAAGTGGACACCTAGTAACGTATCGATTCCAACCATACTGTGATTGTGTGATTATCACAGTGACTTATCACTATTATCACAGTGACAGAGTTCTCCTCCCATTTTGTGTGAAAGTGGTACACTTTAACGCTAATAAAGTTGGTTAGCTCGCAAGCTTGCTAGAGTTGCAATGTGTTGCAAAGCAGGAATGATATTATGTCATTATTCTCATGTAATTACCACTTTTTTCATGTTATATTTTGACTTTTATTTGTGTAAATTTTTTCTTGGTAAAATAGGCCAGTAAAAAAAAGTGCCCCACTTTGGGCACATCCTACAATAACGCATCCAATCCAAACATACTGTGATTATTAGAGTGACTTATTGAGTTCTCCTCTCATTCTGTGTGGAAGTGGTACATTTTTGTCTTCTTAACCGTAATAATACTTTTAAATAGGCCAGTCTTTAGGCCACTTTTCTGTATTTCTTCTGTATGATTTCACCCCTAGTTGCGACACCTTAAATAATTAATATTCTCGACTGGATCGATTAGACTTTTGCGGCGTACTGAACTACTTGGACTTTTTTTAAACCCGGCATGAAGGTAACTTTGCAAAGTTGGCGGCGGCCGCAGGAAGCGTATGAATATTCATGGGAAATGAGTCAGTCTTAGGCCCGAGGAGGAGATGAAAGCGCCGGGAAGCGTTACCTCGTCTGTGGCCTTCTTGGCAGACACAACGGCCGACCGGCCGCTCAATTAGTCGGCCATCTTAGACTGACTGACGGCTCCAGTTAATTGTTAATCCCGCTACTACCGCCGGCGGCAGTGATTAATCACGCAGCAAAAGGGCAGCCCCGCCACCGGCAGGTTGATCAACAAACATTTAATCTTCATTTGAAGCACCTTAGCGGCCGCCTCTCCCCGGATGTAAACGCGTGCGTGCGTGCGTGTGTGAGATCTCCTGTCGCACGGAAACACGGCCCCCGCGTGACGGAGTTCCAGGAGGTCAAGTGCCATCCATCACAAGACGCGGTGTCGTTTTCTCCTCTTCGTGCGCGGCAGCTGCTGCCGAGGACAGAGAAAAGGAGGTATTCTTTGCGGGCGCTGAGCACAATCCCGGCTTCGGGGGCGGGGGGTGCAGGAAGACAAGGTGCCACTGTGTCCGGCATTCAAATGCGGCGACGTCGTTCACCTCCGCAACCCCACCTCGAGTCACAGGACCAGGCGCATTCCTGGGAAAANAGTACAAACGCACTGAGACGAGCCGGTTGAGGTGGCTCGGGTATCTGGTCAGGGTGCCTCCCGGACAGCCCCGGGGAAGGTGTTCAGGGCACCGAAAGGACAAGATCAGCAGGTACGAGCGACCGAAATGAGATTTCTCTGTAGGGTGGTGGGTTCTCTATTAGCAATAAGGTGAGAACCACTATCATCTGGGAAAACCCGGAGGAGCCAGATGGGGTGGCTCGGGCTTATCTTGTTGAGGACACCAAAAGGACAAGATCGCAGGGTAGAGCCGCCCATATCAGTTGCCACCCAAATCATGACTCTTCCTTCGAGATAAAGTGAGGCACCTGGTCAGGATTCCTCCCGGACTGTTCAGGGCACCTCCCACCAGTAGGGGACTTCGGGGTAGACCAAGGACACGTTGGAGAGACTGTGTCTCTCAACTGGCCTGGCAACGCCTCGGGATCCACTTTGAGAAGATGGACGAAGAAGCCGGGGAGAAGGAGGTTTGAGGTTTTGCTTTTGTGAGTTTGGTGGAGTTGTGGCCGACAGTAGCCACTTTTGATTCAATAAGGAGAGAGACGATCAGCCGCCTCATCATCATCCTTACGTCCCTTCATCCCCGATACGCGACATGGTGGCGATATCGGTGATAGCGGTGGAATTAAGGGGTGCATTCCTCACTGAAGGCCCAGGTACACGCAGTGTGTGGGCCCCCCCCCCCGCCAGGCTGGCTGTTTGTCTTCCCCGCTCGCCTGCAAACGTGGGTCTCGCTTTTGGCTGCCGTCCAAACTCCATCTTGCGTCTTCGGGGAGAACAAGAGGAGAAATGGAACAACTGGTTTTAATGAAACAATTACAAGACACTAATTATTATGTTAATGTTTGCCGCTATCATCAGGCGCCGCTAACAGCCTTGTGCACCTAGAGGTTCGGAGCCCGTTGAGTGTGTGGGTGTGTGTGTGTGTGTGTGTGTGTGTGCTGCCAGCAAGGTGGTGAGATGGACGCCTGTGCAGCGGGAGTGTGTCGAAATGTAAAAAGACCCACAAAGCACCGGCTGTTGTCGCGGAATGTCAGGTACATTAATTCCCATAATGCTCAGCACAAATAAATTAGCAGCAGGTTGCCAGTGATTCAAAGCCACCAGCTTTGGGTGTGTGTGTGTGTGTGTGTGTGCGCGTGTGTGTGTGTGTGTGTAGGGGGCTGGAGCCTGCAGGCAAAAACACACAAATCTGCATTCAAACAAACACACGCAGGTGCATGAATACACACATGCAGCTTCTGACAAAATGAACTCATAAAGGAACATTCAGAAGTTACAGTTTTGAACTTTTTTTCATGTGCGGCATCCAAACGTTTGAGCTTTGTTTCCAACATTTATACCAAACTTGCAGGACATCGATTTTGGCCGGGCGTCAATGGCGGGAAAAACAACAATTAAGCTCCAGATTTTAAGTTTGGACAAGTCAGGGGAGGCCAAAGTGCGGCACAAATCAACAACAGCAAAAATGGGAAAAATAGCAGTAATTTTACAAGAATAAAGTCAAAATATCAGGAGAAAAAAGTTGTAGTCGAATGAGAAAAAAGTAGAAATTTACAAGAATAAAGTTAATACTATGAAGAAAAATAACGTATTTTGGTAGCGAAACGTTGAACTATTCGAAACCAAAAAATTTTAATGTCGTACTGTGAGAAACAAACAAAACAACAATTAGATCATTTGTGGGAAAAGTTTAAAGTTGCAAGAATAGAGTCAAAATAGCGTGGAAATAAAATCCTAATTAATTAGGGAAAAAAAACAAAAAATAGCAAAAATGGGGGAAAAAAAACAGCTTTAATTTTAGGAGAATAAAGTCAAACTATTACAAAAAAGAGTTACGATTTTACAAGAATCAACTTGTAATATTGTGAGTGATACGGTGTAAATTTGGTACCATAAAGTCAAAATATAAGTATGTATAATATAATGGTATATATAATATTTAATAATACGTTTTTCTATATAATAAGTCATAATATTATAAGAAACAAACAAAAAAACAAATAATAAAATCACAATTATTCACCAGAAAAAAATAGCAAGCCAAATATTGAAATAGTTAATACTAATAATAGGAAATTATGTAAAACAATAAAAAACACAGCAGAAATAAAAACAGTTGCTGTAACTTTATCAGAAAAAAAGAAAGAGAGGGAGAAAAATGTTATGTGAATAAACTTGTAATATTTTTGGTGGCATAAAGTTGAAATATTAAAGTGATAATATTATACGAAACAAACAATAAGAAACAATGCTGTAATTTTATGAGAATGAAGTCAAAATTGTATTTATATCAGAGAAAATGTTTACATGAATAAACTTTTTTTTGTGGTAACATAAAGTTGAAATATTACAGAAACAAGAAGTTTGTTTTTTTTTAAAGTTGTATTATTACAAGAACCAAACAAAACAACAAATAAAGTTGCGGGAAAAGTTATACTGTAATATTATGGGAATACATTGAAATATTACGCGGATAAAGTCATAATATTACCGTTATTAAGATTGGTTAAGAAAAATTAATAATATTTGGAAAATTATTTTTTTAAAAACAGCAAAAAGATGAAAGAAGAGCAAAAAGTGAAGTGTAAATTTCAGAAAGTAATTAATTCATGACGGCTGTTTTGTGGCAGACTAGGGTCTCTTATTAGTCAACACATATTGAAATGCAAATGATATGCAACATTCTGGTCACTAGGCGGCGGTAAAGACACAAAACTCTGAGAACCTTACCTTACATTTATTACCTTAACACTGCATGAAGTCATGGAGTCAGACATGACATGCCCCCACATTATGATGTGGGGGAAAAAAGGTATCCTCCCATTCCGTGTGGAAGTGGTACATTTTTGGCTTCTTATCTTAAATCACTTTGAGGCTAACTGGTTAGCTTGCTAGCTAGTGGAGTCCTCAGCACAATGTGTTGCAAACAAAAAATAATAGGAGTGTAAAGGCGGGCATATGGGTGTTATTTCGTGTCTACGGTGCTTTAATAATGGTAAAAGTTGTATTTTGAAAGTCAAAAAGAGTTTTTTAGTAGTCAAACTACAAAAATATTTTTAAAATATTATCGTGGTTTTCATGGTCTGGTGTGCTTCTTAGCAAAACAAATATCAAAGTGACAGAGTTGCATCTTTTTATTTGAAGTACCGCGGTGCCGCCGGGGACCCGGTCCCAGCCGCCAGGTTTCCACCGGCTCTCGGTGGGACTACCTGCCTGAATGACGGCTCAATGGCGGTGGGAACAAAGTGCCAGACTGGCGGCTCAAAGAGGTGATTCATGGACGGTGGTCAGGAGGTCTTGGCTCGCACTCTTTGATTGAAACCTGTTTAGCGACGACCGCTAATTTCATTACATGGTGTCGGTGCACACTGAGAGCCACATTGAACCCTCGGGGCCCCAACAATGACACGGGCCAGTCTGGGGTTTGACGGGGAGTATATGACGGGTCGAAACAAAGCAGGCGATGGGTTTTCATAATGCTGTCAAATATTTGGATATGTCCCACACACAGCCTTTCAAGCCAGGGAACAATTGACTCCGGCATCAAGTCTGCGGGGTCCCCGCCTCCGGGCAGAACCTTTCATCGGGAGCCACGGCTCACCGTCGCAGCTGGTCCGCAAGGGTTCTTCCCATGGCCCCTGGGGATGAAAAGTCATTCAGGAAGTTCCTCACATGTGCCGCGTCACAGGTTCTTCTGTTCTCGCGGCCCCCAAACTTGGCTCGGTCCAAACTCTGCCACCGGCAGTGGGATGATTTACAGTACGCGCTTGGCCCGTCTTGTGTGGGTTCAAAAAAAAAACAAAGCTCAGACTGCAGAAAGACTGCAAACGTGTTTAAACAACAAACAATACGTTTATCTGTGTTGAACCGTTCGTCACATGGCACCGGTCAGCTGACATCAAATTACCCTCCCGATTCGCTGCTGCTCCTCCACGGCAAAGAGGACATTCCCACTGATGGAAATTTGTTGGGGTCCGTAAAAGGCCTTACTGCGAAGTCAATTGCACCATGCGCGTCCTGAACTCCATTACGGAAATATGCTTTTCTACACGTACTTGTTGTTTTTGCTGCTATTTTAAGATGAATTGAAAAGTCTTCTTGTGGATCACGTTTTTTTATGTGTTGCCTTGATTTCGGTTGTATTTTGACCTTGACAATTGTTTTTATTTATTTTGAAATTGTAACGTTTAAAAGCAAACTGGATGTGTACACAAATTAGTACTGTTACTATTGCATCTACAATCACAACTATTGATGATTTATTTATTTACTATTTATTTTTCTGGTGATATTTGGTGATGTCAATAAAGTACAAGGTAAAGTAATTAATATAATGAAATTATGGGAATAAAATCAAAATATTATGGAAATAAAGTCATAATATTACAAGAAAAAAATGGTTAAAAAAATAGCAAAAACCTGAGAACACAAGAGTGCCTCCATTATCTTATACATCTTATAATATGATGACGTTCTCCTATCTTTCTGTGTGGAAGTGGTACATTTTAACTGCAATACATTTGTGGCAAACTGGCTAGCTCACTAGCTTGCTAGAGTTGCGCAATGTGTTGTAAACAAAGAATAATATTATGACGTTATTCTCAAATTTACCAATCAACTTTTTTTTCTTGCAATATTTTGACTTTATTCTTGTCAAAAAATATTGTCTTGTGTCCAATGTGTCCAATTGAACCATACTGTGAATTTTCTGTATGGCTGCACCCTTAATTGTGACACCTTAAATAATTAATCAAATAAGTACATTATGGGAATAAAGTCAAAATATTATGCATGATATTTTGTGAAGAAATTTGACAAAGATTCTTTAAGAAGAATGTTGAATCAAAAAAATAGCAAAGGGTGAAGTTTATACAGTCATTACTTGATTATCTTATATTCTTATTAATGAGTTGTCCTCCCATTCCATGTGGAAGTGGTACACTTGAACTGTAGTAAATTTGAGGCTAACTGGTTAGCTTGCTAGAGTTGTGCAATGTGTTGTAAACCAATAATAATATTATGACATTATTCTCATAAAATGACCACTTTTTCTCATTACGTTACAATTTTTTTCTTGAAATATTTAAACTTTATTCGTGAAATTTATTTGTAAAATTACTGCTAAACTGCTATTATTTGTTAAACTAGGCCAGTAAAAAAAAGTGCCACAAAGTGACACCCCTGCAGTAATGTACCCAATTGTACCATGGTGTGATTATCACAGTGAGTTGTTATTGGGTTCTCCTCCCTATCTGTGTGAAAGTGGTACATTTTTGGTTTCTTAACTGTAATAAATTTGAGGTTAACTGGTTAGCTAGCTAGAGTTGCGCTATGTGTTGTAAATCAAGAATACTATGTTGATGTTATTCTCATAAAATTACCAATTTTGTTCTTATAATCGTTCTCATAATATTTTGACTTTATTCTATTTACACTATTCTATTGAAAAATGTTCTTGTTAAAACAGGCCAGCAAAAAATAAATACAAAATAAGTGGACACCTAGTAACGTATCGATTCCAACCATACTGTGATTGTGTGATTATCACAGTGACTTATCACTATTATCACAGTGACAGAGTTCTCCTCCCATTTTGTGTGAAAGTGGTACACTTTAACGCTAATAAAGTTGGTTAGCTCGCAAGCTTGCTAGAGTTGCAATGTGTTGCAAAGCAGGAATGATATTATGTCATTATTCTCATGTAATTACCACTTTTTTCATGTTATATTTTGACTTTTATTTGTGTAAATTTTTTCTTGGTAAAATAGGCCAGTAAAAAAAAGTGCCCCACTTTGGGCACATCCTACAATAACGCATCCAATCCAAACATACTGTGATTATTAGAGTGACTTATTGAGTTCTCCTCTCATTCTGTGTGGAAGTGGTACATTTTTGTCTTCTTAACCGTAATAATACTTTTAAATAGGCCAGTCTTTAGGCCACTTTTCTGTATTTCTTCTGTATGATTTCACCCCTAGTTGCGACACCTTAAATAATTAATATTCTCGACTGGATCGATTAGACTTTTGCGGCGTACTGAACTACTTGGACTTTTTTTAAACCCGGCATGAAGGTAACTTTGCAAAGTTGGCGGCGGCCGCAGGAAGCGTATGAATATTCATGGGAAATGAGTCAGTCTTAGGCCCGAGGAGGAGATGAAAGCGCCGGGAAGCGTTACCTCGTCTGTGGCCTTCTTGGCAGACACAACGGCCGACCGGCCGCTCAATTAGTCGGCCATCTTAGACTGACTGACGGCTCCAGTTAATTGTTAATCCCGCTACTACCGCCGGCGGCAGTGATTAATCACGCAGCAAAAGGGCAGCCCCGCCACCGGCAGGTTGATCAACAAACATTTAATCTTCATTTGAAGCACCTTAGCGGGCGCCTCTCCCCGGATGTAAACGCGTGCGTGCGTGCGTGCGTGCGTGCGTGTGTGAGATCTCCTGTCGCACGGAAACACGGCCCCCGCGTGACGGAGTTCCAGGAGGTCAAGTGCCATCCATCACAAGACGCGGTGTCGTTTTCTCCTCTTCGTGCGCGGCAGCTGCTGCCGAGGACAGAGAAAAGGAGGTATTCTTTGCGGGCGCTGAGCACAATCCCGGCTTCGGGGGCGGGGGGTGCAGGAAGACAAGGTGCCACTGTGTCCGGCATTCAAATGCGGCGACGTCGTTCACCTCCGCAACCCCACCTCGAGTCACAGGACCAGGCGCATTCCTGGGAAAAGGGAAGCGACACAAAGAGCCGCCGTGTTCCGCCGTTTTGCAACCCTGACTCATTAAGCCGCGACACATAAGCGATATTCCCCCCCTCCCCGTGTGTCCGACCAGTGATTAATATCTGCTCTGCATCTCCGTGAAGAATGGCCGCGCTCGCAAACAAGCGCGCCTCTTGTTCACATAAAAAAGGAATTCCAGGCTCCCGGGCAATGGAGGCTCGTAAAGGCCAAATTGGATAATTTGAGGAAAATGGACAAAGGTCACGCCTCATCTCCGTCCATTTTTCAGGCCTTGAAGATCCCCACGTAATTCTGCCGGTGTCGAGAACTATGTGGACCGGGTGGGGTCTCATCTCGAGTCTGGGTTTTCCCGTATTCCGGCCGACAGGTTAGCGAGGCCCGGCTCGGGACGGTCGCTCACGGGACGCGGTTGCCTGGAGGTGAGTGATGTTTCTGAGCAGACTCTGAGGCCCTTTTGTCTCGCCAACGATGATCAGAAATTCCCCGCCGTCTGAGCTCACATGATTCAATGAGGCCTGTGTGTCAGTCCGAACGTTGTTCTGTTCCGCTCTATTCATGGCGTCCACCGGCTGGGGGGAAACCCGGCGATGCCGGCGGCTGCGGGCCTGCTTTTACTCCAGCGCGACAACGCGGTCTGAAGGATTCATTTAACTCGCCATTACACGGCTTTTACTTAGACACAGCGCCGATTCAGACCGCTCCGATATTTCAAAACTGGCCATGGCGATCCACTTAAAGTCCCTTTTGCGGACGGTACCTCGGCAGAACATTTCTTCCTGACAAATCTCATTACGTCCCTAGCAGTCACTGAGCGTCTTTTGTCTCTGGGCCGGGCTGAAGGTCACATTCAGGGAACTCCAAAGGACCCTGAGCGTGGCGACGCTACCGTGGCAAAAAACCAAACCAAACAAAGCCCTAAGCAGAAATGGAAGAAAGTACCTTATCCTCGGAAAACGCTCCCGATGCCTTAAAGTGGCACACAATGACGACTATTTACTTCGTCTTTTGTTGAATGTCAGCGCAACTTGTGACTGGGAAAAACCCGCCGAGTCTTGTGCACCAGCAGTACTAAAAAAATTCCCTGCAGCAGATTGCAACTCCGGATAGCGCTGATAGTCATAGACACTAATAGTCCATCCTGGACTAGACCCCAAGGTACTTCTAGGGTCCCCGACATGACTTTCAGCAACCTTGCTTAAATATGTTATGTGTTGTTTGGAAGTAAGTTCTACATCAGGGACGGGCAAACTGCAGCGCGCGGGCCACATCAGGCCCACCGAGCGTCTTCGTCCGCCCGCCAGGCATTTCCAAATCATTTTCTTGCAGACAGCAACATGGCTTGCTACTGTAGCACGCTTGAGTCGCCACAATAGTTAGATGCAATCTGTAGCTTGTACAGAAAAGCAATCCAAACACCACGTGGGCAATACCCATGCCAAAAATACACCCATATATTCCCACCGCAAGTCATGCTGGGTAGCTGGCGGTACTTTTTCTCCCAACATTTTGCCGTTTTTGACGCATGCTTGTTGCTAAGATACTTTTGACATCCAATGTTTTATCGTTCATAGGTCATATTGTTGTTGCCGCTGGACTACCCAGCATGCTTTGCGGGCATTTGTGAGTACCAGTTTTAAGTCACCCTTTATATTTAGCGCTTATTTGGTGTTTATCCCCCACGTAGTAGTAGATCATTAATGTGATGCGTTACCTTGCTGTGGATGTATTGTTTTCGTTTGTTCTGTTTGATGACTGGACAGGCCCGCCGTCTAATTTTTACCCCAAAGTGGCCTGCGAGTGAAAAAGTTTGCCCACCCCTGTTCTAGGTTATTCCATTTTTCTATTTGAAGATTTGCCGGACGACATTCAAAGTTCACATGTACTGTAGCGA
Organism: Oostethus manadensis; assembly: GCA_024372805.1. Taxonomy (NCBI): domain Eukaryota; kingdom Metazoa; phylum Chordata; class Actinopteri; order Syngnathiformes; family Syngnathidae; genus Oostethus; species Oostethus manadensis. Next base: position 303,422 of record QODF01000280.1, on the reverse strand, counting down.
GCTCTCGCAGTTCGGCCTCATTTCCGGAAGTGGGTGCCATCACTCAGGTAAACAAACATGGCGGTGTCCGCGACACAGGACGTTTACGGTGACTACAGCCGGGATTTCAGCCGTAGTTTTCTAGGAGGGAGAAACATTTGGAGATGAAATAGAGAACTTGCAGAACCTGGACCAAAACCTTAAGACATGTAGATGATGATTGGTGCCCACCCACCACTGGACGCCCTTTGGATATGTTTTGGGCTTAATCAGGTCGGTCCATCATTGCCTTGATTTGGCCAGTAATGTACGTTGAAAATTGGGCTGAGTTTAGTCCGACTGGTCCAAATATAGCCCAAAGGTAGACACTTTTCAATCAATTTTAGGCTGGAAAAGAACGGTCTTTATGCCGTTCACGTTTCAACCAAATCTAACCAATGTTCCAACGAAGGGTAATGTCTTTTCAACGGTTTTAAGAGAGGTTTACATAACATGCATAATGCTTTGCAGCCTTGTCGCTATCATGGTAGTGTTCAGAAGACATTATGTATTTCAAAGCAGTGGTCAGTGAAATCTGTCTCTCCTTCGTTGCGATGGCTTCGTCCGTCGTTGTCTGAAACCTTCCTCTTTTGGAAAAGAAAACTAACAGCGTCACTCGGATGATGTGAACATCCAGCAGCAGCACGACGTTTTGGGCGTGACTGCTATTTTGATGAAAAATATACAAAACCAAGCCAAGCATCTACCTCGAGAAGCGTTGACCTGACACGTTGAGCTGAGGATGACGAGGCAGAGATGCGAGCTAGGTCATCATGGCTGGCTCCGTGAACTGTAAATGTAATCTTTGTGAATTTTCCCAAAGAAAAGGTCACTTTTTGCAGGTTTTGCAACTTAGGGTCCAGGTTTTTTCTTTTTCAGGATGCATTTTTTGGCAGCTCCGACTCCAGAGCAACTACTTTTTAGGGCAAAGTCCACCCAGATTCTTGTCTTCCAAGTTGGGTTGGAGGGCACGATCAGCCCACCAACCAAGGCACAGCAAAGTGAAACTGAAACGCTTCTTCCTAATAGGCCCGTTGTGGCGGCGGTCCCAGTCAGGAAACTTCCCGTTAACTGGTTTGATGGGGTATTTCCACCAATCCTTTGCTAGGGGGGCTGAGCATCTCAGCCAGGAGACAGGAAGTGAAAGGTTTTGGTGGATGTGTTACGTCTTTGTTATAGATAAGCACATACATGTGGAACATATTCCATTCCTAAGAGTAGCTACCGTCAGTATTGCAGTGTTTCCGTCATCCGAGTTCACGTCAGGCCACAGCCGTCACGCTCTGGTGTCACCCTGAACCGCAATTTAGGATAAAAATAAAAAGCGCCCGTCTGTCATGGTGTTGTGTTTTCCTCGCGTCCCTTCATGTAAATTCACGCAGCTGATGTTTCCGTCGAGAGGGGCCTGTCAGGGAGGATAAAGGAAGGTTACCTGGTGGAGAGCAGCCGGCAGATTTATCCGCGCTGATGTTTTGATGTCACCGCCGTGTCCTGCGGGCACGCTGCTCTTGTAATCAACCGCACCCCAATCAAATCTTTGAAGTAGTCATGTACGCGTAAGCGCCGTCTACCTTAATGCTAAATAATTAGCGAGTGAAGGCTCGGCTCGCTGGGATCGCTTCCTCGGGGCTGAACTCGCGTTCCCCGCTTTGATCATCACGTTAATTAAAGATGGCTGCCCTGACAGGTCGTGGCTGAAAAGCAGGTAGGTGTCACGGTGACACCTGGCCGACACGTGACGCCAGCCGCCACGCCGGCGGCGGCGTTAATTCGAAGTGACGTCCGGTAAGAGGATCCCGAAATACCCGATCCCTGCGCTCCGGAGGCGGACGAGGTTTCAGCTTTGCAGCGTCTTTGGCCGCAGGAGGAGAGAAGACGTGTTGTCAGACCTCCGTGTCAGCTCGCGTCATCCGCGCCACCTCGGGCGCAAATAAGAAGTGTCTTCCAGGAGACGTGTCAAAAGTGTTCTGGGTCCACATCGCAGCAGGGGACGCGTGCAAAGAAGACCCGAACCAAAGTCAAATGCCGGCGGGGCCTCACCTATCATTTATTCACGCCAGATGAATAATTACACGAGCGTGTCGCTCTGCCGTGGAATTATTCATGTAAGGACCTGCTCGGGAGGTCAACACACCTCGTCATGTTTGCTGTGTGGCCAAGGGTCCCATCAGGGGTGTCCAAAGTGCGTCCCGGGGACCGTGTTCTAATAACAACATCGACATCACCCCCGAAAACCTAAACTAAAAAATCAAACTCGTGCAGTCATTTTGCAAGAGTAAAGGAAAAAGTTGTGAGAATAATCATATTTTGAGAAAAATCATCGTTTTAGGAGCTTAAAGATGAAATATATATGTATTGTTATAAGTCGTAATATTTGGAATTTACACATATATATAAATTACAAGAAGAAAATTGAAATAAAAAAGCAATTTTATGAGAATAAAAGTCAAAATATTATGGTAATAATTTTATAATATTCGGGGGGGAAATTACAAGAAGAAAATGTAAACAGTTGGAAAAAGTTGCAATTTCATGAATAAACAAAAAAATTCTGAATAACCATGAAATCATGGATACACTAAAAAATTATTTATATATATATAGATAATTGTATATATAGGGCTGCATGGTGGATGAATGGGTAGCATGTTGGCCTCACAGTCAGGAGGTTCAGAGTTCGAATCTCCGTTGGGCATCTCTGTGTGGAGTTTGCATGTTCTCGCCGTGCGTGTGTGGGTTTTCTCCGGGTACTCCGGTTTCCTCCCACATTCCAAAAACATGCATGTTAGCTTCATTGGCCTCCCTAAATTGTCCATTAGAGTGTGAATGTTTGTATATATGTGGCCTGGCGACCAGTCCAGGGTGTACCCCGCCTCCCGCCCAAAGTCAGCTGGGATAGGCTCCAGCATACCCGCCACCCTAATGAGGATAAGCGGTGTAGAAAATGAATGAATGAATGAATGTATATATATATAATTCGTAATTTTAGATTTTAATAGCATAGAGTTGAAACATCACAGAAAAAGTACGTTTTTTTATAACAAATATTAATATTATGGGGGGAAAAAAAGTTGTAATGTTTGGAAAATGAAAGTGAGGGAAAATATATAATATTCATAATATTAGAAAAAGAAAATGTAAAATACCAGCAGAAATGGCAAAAACAGCTGCAATTTTACAAGGATAAAGTCCAAATATTAAGAGATAAAAAGTCATATGAGAATAAAGAAAGAAAAAAACTAAGTGCATTACAAAGAGAAAAAAGTTGCAATTTCATGAATATTTTGTAGCATAGAGATGAGTGGTAATATTATGAAAAAAATTATAATAATAAATGAATAACTTGTAATATTTGGAAAATCTAATGTTTTAATAATGAAGTCAAATATTACGGGAATAATGTCATAATAGTAGGAACAAAAGGGTGTTTTAATGAGAAAGATCGCATTTTATGAGAATAAACTGAATGAAGAATTGAAATAGGGGGAGAAGTTATAATATTATGGGATTAAGTTATTGCCATTACTAGAAGAAAATATATATTATAATGAAATAAAAGTCACATTTTGTAAAAAATACACTTGTAATGTTATGAGGAAAAATAATACTTGTGTGTTTTTTGTCAATATATTATATGAGAAATAAAACAATTTTGGAATATTTGGCAAATAAGTTATAATATTATGGGAATACATTTGTGAAATTACGAGTAGAAAATTTACGAGAAGATTTTTTAAAATAGCAGCACATAAGACCCCAAAAAATAAATAAAGTAAAAAATACTAAGAAACAAAGTCACAGTTTAAAATAGTAACTTTATGAGGAAAAATATGTAGATTTGTTTTTTTTATTCATAATATTATGAGACATAAACAAAAGAAAATGAAGATTAGAAGGGGAAAAAGTTCTAATTGGCCCCCCCTGCTCTTCGGGAGAAGGTTGTTGGAGCCCCTCAAACGGAAAGGCGTTGCCTGGCAGTTCCTTCACGTCGGCGCCCAGCGCCGCCCACCGCACCGCGCCGAGTCGCAATTAGCGTTCAGACGAGCCCACATGAAGTACCTGTTTCATCAAAGCCTTTCCTGGTTTTCATTCGGCACTCATCTCACAAGCCGCGTTTGATCTCCACCATTAACGTTTTTGGAATCAGATGTTGACACGCGGCCCGGTTTTGTTGCCGCGCTCCTGGACGGGCTTCAGTGCGGCGGAAGTTGAGGACGTTAGCAAAAATTGCTGCGATTATAGCGTTCACGTGCCATTTGATGGCCATTCCAAGAACACGGCGCCGCCGCCAAACCCGACTACACCAACGAGAGCTGGCGGAACCGCCGTCCTTTCATGGACCACATGGTCTCTTTCGCCAGCGGACACGTTTTATTATCATGGTAATGGACTTTCTCATTTCTGCCTCGCCCCACTCGCTTTTTTACAGGGACTCTTTTTTTGCTGCCAATTAAAGTGGAGCACAAAGATTGTTTATTAAAGACGATGGTCAGCTCACACCGGTCCAAAAGGTCTTCAGCTAAAGCAGCGTGTGTGTGTGTGTGGGGGGGGGGGTGCACGCTCTAAGAAATGAAAATATTACGAGAATAAAATCATAACTACCACAAGAAAATGTGCAAGAATAAAAACAACAGCAGCAGAAGTGGGGGGGAATTGAATTTTACGAGAATGAAGTCAAAATATGAACTAAAAAAGTTGTCATTTTACATGATGACAACGTAGAAGTATGAGGAAAAATTTAAGTAGCACAAAGTTACGGAAAAAGTACGGAAAAGCATATCAGATTAGTCAAAATATGATGGGAATCTTAATTTTAAAAAAACAACAACAGAAGAAGTGGTCATTTTTCAGCAATAAAGTCAAAATACTACGACAAAAAAATTGGTATCCTAATGAAGGAAAAAAGTGCACATTTTACAAGAATAAACTTAATATTATGAGAGAAAATAGAATCATTTTATATATAAATATATAGATATAGATATATATTATGAAGAAAAATAAAAAGCAGTATTGGGAAAAGAGATGTAATTTTTCAACAATAAACATATAATATTATGAGGAAAAATAACATCATTGTTCTAGCATATTTTTGAAATACTAAAGAAAAAATTCCAAACTGTAATATTGTGGGAAACAAACAAAACAACAAATGCAATTGTCATTTATAAAAAATAAAGAAGTTACAAATAATAATAAAGAATTTAGAAATTGTTGGGAAATTTAAAAAGAATCAGCAAAAGTGGAAAAAAAGATGTAATTTTTCAGGAATAAAGTCAAAATATTGGGAGAAAAAAATTGTATTTTAATGGAGAAAAAAGTGTACATTTTACAAGAATAAACTTGTAATATTATATGAAAAAATAGCAAAAATAATGTTAAAATATTAAAGAAAAAATTGTAAATTGTAATATAGTGAGAAACAAACAAAACAACAAATAAAATGGTCATTTTTTGGAAAATTAGGATACGGAAAATGTTAGATTATCAGAATAAAGTCAAAATATTCTGGTACTCAAAATAAAGACGTTTGAAATAGTAATAAGTAAATAGTAAATAATCTGCAGAAGTGGAAAAAAAGAGTCAAAATATTAAGAGAAAAAAATAGTAATTTAATGGTGAGAAAAGTGTACATTTTACTAGAAAAAATTTGTAATATTATGAGTTAAATAATAATCTTGAATTAAAGGAAAAATTCAACAAATCCTAAATGGTAATATAGTGAGAAACAAAAAACAACTAATAAAATTGTCATTTTTGGATTATTAGGTTAAGGGAAAAATTTTGATAGAAGATTATGGGAATCATAACAAAGAAAAGTACAAAAACAAATCAACAACAGCAGAAATGGAAAAAAGCTTTCATTTTATAAGAATAAAGTCAAAATATTAAATGAAAAAGTTGTTTTCTAACAAGAAAAGTCGCAATTTTGCTCAAATAAACATATAATCTTAGGACATATTAAATATTTTATATAATAATAAGGAAAAGTTTATAAGGAAATTTAAAAAAAAACAACAAAAGAAGTGGGAAAAAAGCTGTAATTTTTCAAGAATAAGGTCAAAATATTAGGAAAAGTTAGAAAAATAAAATATAGAAAATAAAATATTAGAAAAAAGTTTAACTCTAATGTGGAAAAAAAAAGTCAAATTTGACAAAAATAAACAAATAATACTATAATAACACTATATAATGCTAATATTAAAGTAAAAATTATACTTTATTTTTGGAAAATCATGTACCAAAAAAGTTATGTTATGAGAATATAGCCAAAACATTAGGCGAAAAATGTTACCAAGAAAATGAGTCACAATTTTTAAAGAAGAAACGTTTAATATTATGAAAAAAAGAATGTCATTTTATGAGCATAATGTTGAAATACTTTTTAATAAGGAATATTGGGAGAAACAAACACGACTGGAAAATGAAGTTATGGAAAAAGTTTTGAAGTTATGAGGAGAAAAAAGAGGAAAGTTGAAAAAAAACAGCAGAACGGGTGAAAAAAAGTGTCATTTTGTGAGAAAAAAGTCCAAATATTAAGAGAAAAAGTTGTTATTGTAAAAGAATTATGAGGAAAAATTGGAGTTGCATTAAATCGAAATATGACAGAAAAAAGAGACAAATGTTCCTACAAACGTTTTTTTTCATTCCATCAACATCAAACGACGCCACACGTTTTTGCCGCAGCAGATGCAAGCAGCTTTTCTGAAAAAAAACTTCTTTTTTTTTTAATCACAAGAAATCCATTTCCTGCCTGGATGGAAATAACAAAGACATTCCTCATCCCTCATTCCTCATTCGTCATTCCGAGCCGCTCTTCCTGTCATCTGCAGGCCACAAGTTTGCTACGCTAATAATAGAAGCCTCGGCCTCCTCCTTGCTGCAACTTTCCCACTTGAAAAAACATAATACATGAATGGTAAATGACAGTGTTTACCATTGTTTACCATTGTGTTTCCATTGTTTTCCAGTTGTGTTTCCATTGTGTTTCCATTTTTTACCATTGTTTTCCCATTGTGTTTCCATTGTTTTTCCATTGTTTACCATTGTGTTTCCATTGTTTTCCCGTTGTGTTTCCATTGTTTTTCCATTTTTTACCATCCATTGTGTTTCCATTGTTTATCATAGTTTACCACTTTTTACCATTGTTTTCCCATCGTGTTTCCATTGTTTTTCCATTTTTTACCATTGTTTTCCCATTGTGTTTCCATTGTTTTTCCATTTTTTACCATTGTTTTCCCATTGTGTTTCCATTGTTTTTCCATTTTTTGCTATTGTTTTCCCATTGTGTTTCCATTGTTTTTCCATTTTTTGCTATTGTTTTCACATTGTGTTTCCATTGTTTATCATAGTTTACCATTTTTTCCATTGTTTTCCCATTGTGTTTCTATTGTTCACCATTGTTTTCCCATCGTGTTTTCATTGTTTTTCCATTTTTTGCCATTGTTTTTACATTGTGTTTCCATTGTTTATCATAGTTTACCATTTTCCAATCTCTGTTGGGCATCTCTGTGTGGAGTTTGCATGTTCTCCCATCAAAATTGTGACGTGACGAAAAACCCAAAGAGATTTTTCCTTTGTACCTTCGGCCCTTCCTTGCTCTTTTGCTGTTTACACAAACAAAAATCCAGTTGAGTACGCCGCACATATTTCCGTCTGACGGCAAACACGGCGTGTAAACACGCGCGCGTCCGTCACCCATCAGCGAGCGTGTGCAAACGCGCCGCCGCTCGGCCCGTCGTCCGCTAATATCTCGGGGCATCAGCAGCTACTCCGGCAGCAGAACTAACACGCTAAGCCCAAACATTGCGGTTTGTGCGGCGCTGGCGGCACGGGGGGTGGGGGGTGGGGGGGGTCATGCATACATCAAACACAGACAGCTGGTCAATATTGGAGTATGGCGAATTAAACATGCTTTTTTATTTTATTTTGAAGGGAGACGCTTACCCAACATCACAGCGGTTGTATTAGCTTGGAAATACCCCCCCCCAAACCCCCATGTGCAGTGCATGATTGGAGGATGCTCCGCCTCTTCTTAGAGGAGCCTCACCAACCGTGCTCATCATCACCATCATATCCCGTTACAACGTCAAATGACAGGAAATAGTGGTCAAGTGGGGGGGAGGGTATTTTTAGCATCAGGTGTGATTTGAACTACCCCCTCTCGGTTTTCCTACCGGGAATCCACGCCACGTCCGACACGTGAATCCCAAGATCATCTTTCAGCTTCCGTGGCGGCGAGCAAAGAACACGCTCATCGCTTTTTGATCTTTGAGCGGCATCGGCGAGATAGTCACGGTCACCACCGGGCGCGTCCAAAATTTGTCTCACGGGGGTCCGCTCGGGTTTGCAGAATTGTTGTCATTCAGTCGCATTTCCTAGCAGGAAGCACCGTTTCAAGGTCAGGATTCAGGTCAGACGCCAAAGTCTTCAGCCAATCAGAGGTGGACTTGCTGGTGGGTTTTGGATCATTGTCCTGCTGCACAACCCAAGTTGGTTTCAGCTTGAGGTCACCAACAGATGGTTTGTCAGGATTTTTTTGCTACACAGCAAGTCTTCCAGGTTCTGAGGCAGCAAAACAACCCCAGGCTGTTTTTGCCCAGTGTCTTTCTTATGGTGGAGTCCTGAACTCTGACATTAACTTTGGCCTGGACTTCTTTGGATTTGTCGTGGGGTCTTTTGTGATCTCTCGGATGAGTTATCGATGTGCTCTTGAAGTCATTTTGGTTGGGAAGGTTCACCACTGTTGAATGTTTTGGCATTGGTGGATAATGGCTCTCGCTGAGTTTTGCTGGAGTCCCAAAGCTTTAACTTTTTCCACACTGATAGATTTTGTTCTCTTTTTTCCCGCAGGGCCATTTTTTCTTCTTTAATAAGCGAAAGTTTTATTTAAAAATGGCAGTTTGTTCTCAGGTGTTGTCACTGACTAATATTTACATTTGATGATGTGAAACATTTAAGTATATTTCCAGAAAAATTCTAGGTGAAAAAAAGTCTATTATTGCAACCAATTTTCTCTTGGCTTTGTTTTTCCCTTTTTATTATTTATCCACATAGTATTACACGTTTACTTTTGTAAAATTGTGACATTTTTGTCATTAGAACGCAACTTTTGTCCTCTTAGATGACCACAGCATTTTTATCCATTTATGCTGTTTTTTTTCATTTATTCCACCTTTATTCCTGTAAATTTCTGTCCTCACAATTATGACAATTTTCCAATAATATTTTTTGACTTTATTTTTGCAACATTGTAATTTTTTCCCGCAACATAACTGTACTTGCTTGCATGTACTTGCTTCTCATAATATTACAACCTTTTGAAAAAAAAACATTTTTCTTTAATGTTACAACTTTATGCTACTAAAATGACGTTCATAATATTGCAACATTATTTTTCTCAAGTTATGACTTTTTTCATTAGATGACAATTTTTTTTACATATTTTTAAATTTTTACTGCCATTTTTTTAAATTTTATTTATTATATATTTTATTTTTTATTTTCAAATTAAATTACATTGACTTTAATTTAATTTTTCTTTTGTTATGATATCTAAATCCTGAAATTAGTTTTTGAATGTGTCGTGGACCAATAAAAATCCATCCCTGGGTTGTTGTGTAGCACGGATGAAGGGATACACAAACTATGTAAAAAAATACAAATTTTTGCGCCCCCTAAGACAGAGCCGTCCAAAGGTTGTTTTTCCCTAAATATATCTCTTAATTTTCCTTGCATAACTTGATAGAGCCAGTAAAAAGATGAGCCCTCGGGACGCGGCTGCCCTACGATGGTCATAAAAACCGCATTGTTACTTTTAGCCTAATCGCTAAAGATCAAAGGCGGACTTTTAGTTATTTCCTGCGTTGTTTGCGAGGCATCAGTGGAAGCCGCGAAGCCGCCGCCTGTCTTGTCATGCCAAATGGACTTTTACAGCATCTGTTCATTATAGATGGCCGACATGATGGATACGGTCGTAATATTAATGTAAGACTGACACGGCAGAGACATGAATCATGGCCGACTTTATTTCCAAGCCGGCCCGCCACTAAAAAGTGATCTATAAATGTCAGCGTTATAAAGTACTTTTGACAGTGCGTCGGCGCTGTTATCAGCCGGCACTTATTTAGCCGTGCGTCTTGTTTACGTGGCAGCTGGCGACGCAGGCCTCGCCGGCTCTTCTTCAGGTGCGCCGCAAATGCGGGTTGCGCTTACAGGAGGGCCGGCCGGCATCGACACGGGAATGGAAACCATTCGATCATATTGACTGTTCATTTCCCGTCTGGATCCGCGACACGCCGTTACTGTTTATCTCTTGCACTCGCAAGAAGATAACAAAATATGTGATCCATAGTTGGGATATTGATCATCCCAATAGAGCAGGGGTGCCCAACATGTGGCCCGGGCGCCATTTGTGTCAAGAAAAGTGAAAAAAAAGACAAGAACAACAGCAAAAATGGAAAAACCTGCAGGTGCAGGAAAAACATCGGGAAAAATATTCCATTCCCAATAGTAAAATGGATGGACACATGGAATATTTCACAATCTTTCTTAGATAATTATTGCATCATATTTACATTTGTTCAACAGAGAGGAAGATATTCCATTCCTAACAGGTACAATTGTGAGAAAAAAATTCATTTTAGTGGCATAACAGTGAAATATTAAACAACAAATATTTTTTTGTTTGTTTTAACGTTATGAGGAAACATAAAAATAGGATGTGGAAAAGCTTTTAATGTTACAACAATTAAGTCAAAAATATAAATAAACAGGATATTCCATTTTTAACAGTTAAATGGTTGAATACATGGAATATTTTCCAGTCTGTTTTGGATAATTAATGCAGCAGATTTACATTTGTTCATAACAGATGAAAATATTACAATCCTAACAGTTTAATTAATGAGGAAAAAAATAATGTAATTATTGTTGCATAATGGTGAAAAATTAAGAAAAATGATTTTTTAAAGTCTTAATATTATGAGAAACATGGAAAATTGGGTTGCAGTAAATGTTATACGTTATAATGTTATGAGAATAAAGTCAAAAGTAACATTCATTATCCAAAACAGAGAGAAAAATATTCCTTTCCTAACAGTGGAATGGATACATGGAATATGAGCCTTTCCTTTATAAAAAAGCACAAACATGTTGCTTTACTTATCCAAAACAGGGTGAAAAAGATTCCAGTCCTAAGTGTAGACTGTATGGACACATGTAATATTGTTCGCCCTGTTTTGGATAAGTAATGCAAGATATTTACATTTGTTCATACCAGAGAGGAAAGTATTCCATTCTAAACAGTTTAATTTATGAAAAAACAACTGATTGTAATTTTAGAAGCAAAATGTTTGCAAAATGTCCTAATATTTTGGGGGGAAAAGTTCAATTAAAGTTTAAAGTTTGAAAAAAACTTTAATGTTATTAGAATGAAGTCAAAAATCTTGGATCCAAATCATTCATTATCCAAAATATAGTGTAAAATATTCCATTCCTAACAGTTGAATGGATGGACACGTTGAATGTTTTCCTCTCTGTTATGAACAAGTGTTGCATTACCTATCCAAACCAGGGTGGAACATATTCCATTCCTAACAGTAGAATGGAAGGACACATGGAGTATCTTTCAATATTAAGTGGGGAACCTTTCCCGAGAGCCTGAGCGTAATTTCACAGCGGGTAGACTTCTATGTTTCGTGTGCATGCTAGCGGCCCCGCCTCCACCCAGCAAGACAAGAAAGAGCTCACGCCCATTTCTTCTCTTTGCATTTTAGGTCTTCAAATTGTCGTGAGGTGTGTGTATATGCCTTGTTGTAATAAATATATTTCATAATAGAATTTTCCTGCTGTCGCATGTAGAAGGTTTTAGGTTGTGCGTGCGTGTGCGTGCGTGTGTGTGCGTGAGCGCAATGGCCCGCAGCCCTGTTGAAACAATCCAGCACTTTGCTGACGCCGATGCTGCGCTTTACTTTGGAAAGTTATGCAAATGACGACAGTTTGTTGCCATAAAGTGCGTAATGACACGCCAACGCCAACCCACCCACCCCCTCCCCCTTCAGGCGGGTTCCGTCCGCCTCGGCCCGTTTGGAAGACGACTGCTGCTCCCTGGAGTTTGAAGGCCCTCTCTCTCTCTCTCTCTCTCTCTCTCTCTCTTTCACACACACACACACGCAGATTTTCTCTTTTTTTATTTGATGAAATCTGGAAACAAATATGCCCTGGCATAAAAGCAATGTTGCCGTCCATATTTTATAGGTGACAACTGCAGATTTTCTTCTGTGCTGGTAGAAAATCACAATTGGTCGGTGAGGGTGTGTTTTTGTTTTTTTGCTTTTTTCCAAAGAAATGAAAGAAACTGAGCAATGCTGGTTATAATATTACCTATGAGCCAAAGAAAATGGTTGTTATTCTATAAATAACTCAAACATAAAAGATTTGGGGGGTTTTCCCATCAGTGAAATGACCAGAATATTCTTGCACTGTTTGTAATTATGTATTATTATGTATGATGTCTTGTATTGTGTATTTGTACACAATACATCATATAATCTGAGTCATGTAATTTTTGGACAGATTCTTTTTTTTCTTTTTCATTTTTATATCTAGACGTAGCATTGCTGTTTTTGTTTAAAATGATCTTGATGACTTTGGGGTTGCTTTTTTTTTAAATATGATATCTATTACCTTTTTTCATAATTGAATATATAATATATTTAAGTGAACAAATATACTTTATTCTTTCAATTTTTGGGTTATTTGTTATTTTCAAATTATTGAATTAACAAAACAAAACCCGAGTATTCGTCAGTATCAGTATTCATCAGCCCCTTCATTTGTTTCCATATTCATTATGTCGCATCGTTATTCATAATTATTCATAATACATAATTAATTATACATAATTATAAATATTTTGCTTTGGTTTTATTTAAATGAATGTCTATATATTATTATATTTAATATTCATTTTTTCTATAAGAATATATATAATATTGTTTGTGTTTGAATTCAAATAAGGAAATAAGTACACTATTATTATTTACAAAAAATTAATAATTAATTCAGTATTTTTTATTTATTTTTTATTATTTAAAAATAATTTACTTAAAAAGCTAAAACCCACCCCCTTCATTTTGTTCCTTATTCTTTATTTGCATCTTTACAGTGAAATAATTAGCCTTTTTGATTGTTATTGTTTTTTTTATCTTCAATGTTTTTTTTTGGGGGGGGGGGTGCAAAAAGAGAAATATTGTCACATTTTAATCTTGCAAGATCTTGTGACACCCTTAGTATTTACATATTTCTTCTCAATGTCTTCCCACTTATTTGAACCTATAAATTTCCTATGTATTTACTTAATTGTATCTGATACAGTTTTTAATGTATTAGATCAGATTTTTTACATTTATTCTAATTACTTTTTTTAATCTTTATTTTTTTCTTTCCCTTAACACCTTTCTCACACGGCATCAGACAGGTCTCAGTGCTGAAACCAATGCACAGGGTGAACTTGCACATGGCAATAATTTAATAAATTAATTTTTGTATTGTTTTATTGTATTATTGTTTTCGCTAAAGATGAATTTTGTCACATTGTAAGATACTTTTTCATTTCTATTTATTTACATATTTATTTTTTATATTTTTTGTATTTCTTTTCTTTTTACCATTTTTATTATATTTTTTACATTAATTTAGGCATTTACTTTTTTTTTACTTTTATTTGATTTGCATTTTTTTTCTTTTCCTTAACTGCAAAATTGCAACAAGCAATGCAAATTTGGCGAGTATCAACACGAAAGAGTTATGGAGGAAGGTGGCGGGACTAAATAAGCGCCGCATCTTTGTGCTCCCTTTTAGACGTGTTGAATTGCGGGGTACCTTAACGTAGCTTCCTTAACGTCTTTGGATGGTTCCCTACTTAAATGATCTTTACCGGGCCACCTGCTCGCTTCCACCCAGGTGATCTTTCTGGCTCCCGTCCCGTCCCGCAACTTTGCAAGCGGGATCAAGGGCGGGCGGAATCCCGCTTACTCTTGCAAGATGATTAGCGCTGCCGCGGGGGAAACGAGAAGCTCTCACTTATCTCTGGCGGCCCCAAAGTGAAGCAGAGCTCTCTAATCTGATTGGGCGCGTTCCCCCACCCTGAATCGAGGGCAAGGCCAAAACAAAAGATCACCAATCAGATAGAGGCGGCGGGCGGCTGCCGCTGAAGTGGCTGGCACGCCGTGAATGCTTCGCTCTGTCATGTGCGCTACTATCTCGCAGCGAGATTCCCCGTGTCGCTTTTATGTGTTAATCGCCGGCGCTCGGTGCGGGCCTTTGTGTCGTCGTCATCGCCGGGGGAGCGAAAGTGCAGAAAAACAACAAACGAGGATTTGAATGCAGCCGGCGAGGCGCCAACGCTGTTCCCACCCCCAACCCCCACAAATGGAGGTCCAACAGTGTAGCGTGTATTGGCAGAGAAATCTACACCCAGAGGTCATTGAACGAGTCGTTGACTCACGTTGCAAACTTCTGCAATGGCGACCGCGGCAGTAAATGTTGGCGATACGCCGGGATCGCACATTTTTATTTGCCGATATTGCTTCATATTGGTCAGTGACCCAGTTGGTCATTTTGAGTGGTTTGGACTAATGGTCTAATTTTTGTTTTGTACATTGCACTTTTTATTCAGATGTTTGTGCCACATACAAATGTGCAGCTTTAAAAATGGGACTAAATCAAATTTTCTTTAACTATTGATGATTTTTTTTGTTTGAGTGAGGGAATTTGTGAAGATGACTTGTTGGTAGCAGGGAGACACGTTTTTAGTTTACTGTCAAAAACATATTTCATAACACAATAAATTAAAAATAAGTAAAAGGAATATTATAAAATGTTGTAATTGTTTTTTTCAATTGAAAAAAACCCAAAATTAAACATGTATGTTATAATAAAAATACATAAAATACAATTTAAATGAAAATTTGAATATTGGAGCATTTTTTAAATTGTGTACCTTGGTATGACTTATACGGATGTTTGTGCCGTATAGAAATGTGCAGCTTTCAAAATGGGACTAAATCAAATGTTCTTTAATTATTGAGAATTTGACTTTGACTTGTTGGTAGCAGGAGGATATTTTTTTAGTCGACTGTCTAGTTAGTTTATAGTTTTCATGTCACAATAAATTAAAAATAAATACAATTAATATTATAGCATTTTTAATCATTTTGGTCTATCTAAAAAAAACAAAAATAAAAATTTTATGGATTTTAATAATAATAACTAAAAAATTGTTTTATTAATAATTAGATTTTTTTCAATTACATTTCAAAAATTTTCAAATTAAATTAAAATTCAAAAAATTTAATATTGCAGCATTTTTCCTTTTTGTGTACTTTCCATCACTTATTAATTATAAGTATTAAATAAAAATGTGTTTAATTGGATTGGATTTTCCAAAACCTACATTCCATATTGCAATAAATCAATATTCAAAAATGAATACAATTATTGTAAAATTGTAGGCTAAGAAATGTATATAAAATGTATTTTTTAAGTCCAATTATTACTATAAACTGCATAAAATATTTCATCCTACACAACTTGTTTTTATCAGACACTCAGTTTTGAACATGAAAGATTCTAAAAGCAATCCAGTTTCCGTCAATAAATGCATCTTTGTTTTGTTTTCAAGCTTGCAAATTAGCGTGAAATCTATCAATAAGCTTTTGAATTGCATTTTTAGAATATGCCAAGAGCATGTAAAAACAAAAACAAACAGATATTCTACATGTTAGGCTCTTTTTAAAATGTTTTAGATACATCATTTTATGTTTTGAATGGATATTTTTTGAATCTGTATTCATGTATATGTTTCATGTATACGTTTTGTTTTTAATGTTTCATGTGTTTTTTTATGTAGTTTTGTTGTTCATTTTAAAATCTTTTCATTGTATATTTGTCATATTTTGAATGGATATTTTAAAAATCTCTTTTTATGTATATTATTCATGTATAATTTGTACATTTTTAGTCTATTGTTAATGTAGGATTTTTATGTATTTTTTGTGTTTTTATTGCAAATATACTCTTGTTAAATTTAAAATGTCACCAATGCATATTTTTCATTGGATTTTAAATATATTTTTATATTTTCATGTGTTTTTTATTTTTTTTAAATCATGTATATTTTTCATATATTTTTCTGTATTTTTGTTCATTTTAAAATGCTTTTAATGTACGTATATTGTTGATGTGTTTTTAAATGTAGTTTTTGTTGTTCATTTTGAAATGTTTTTACTGTGTTTCTTATTGAACGTGTACTACTCATGTATGGTTTTTAATGCACGGTAACGTAGTACAGAGCATGATAGCTGCGTAGTATCTGTGTGATATCGATACCGGCCAAAACAAAGCGATATGTGTCCTTTTGAAGGCAATGTTATCGGACATCCCTAATTCAGGCGTCATTCGGGCATTAGCAGCGGTGAGGAGCGAGCGTGTTGAACATCTGACCCGGCTGGAACCTGCAGCGAGCGGCGCAGCTGAACAGGAGGCTGCCTGGGAGGGAGGGGGATGGCGGGGCTTGGCGACTCGCCGCATCCCATCGACCAGGCAGCTGAACTCGCAGGGAGGGAGGGGGATAGGTGGGGGTGGAGTGTCGTACATGACACAATCATCACGGGCGCTTGACCGTCGCTTAGCCTCGCGGAGAACATCTGCCCATCGACCGCCGCGAGAGTCACGGACTCCGATTTGTTGTGCTTCCGCGGCCCCGCCCAACTTGGTTCGGCTCCAGCCAATCAGGCGCTGATTTACCGGACGGACGGCGAGCCGGCCTGGAAGGCCGCGCCTCCTCGTCAAGGCAGGTATCGCATGGCCAACAAAAAGAGTCGTGAGTCGGTCATAGTCAGTCGGTCTCGGAACCCGCTTGTAATCCCGCTTTAAACCAGCGTGAGCCCTAATTGAAATAATCCCCGTCCACCGGCGCCGGCTGATGCCAGTGCCAGTTTGCGTGATGGGTCCAGTTTAACCCGCCGTGTGACTCTGACCTTTCCCTCGCCGCTCGCTGGGACCATCTGAACCCGTCCCAGCGAGGACATCTGGTGCCATACCGGGGAGGTCGTTTGTTTCACCCGGCTGGTCCCAGAGGCCCGCCAGAGCCTGTTGGGACATTTTGTTGGCGATATTTTCCTTGGATGTTTGAGATGTTCCTGCTAACATGTCAAACTGAAGAAGTTCTGGAGTTAAAGAGATGGGGAAAAAATGGCTGCCTTCCAGCCGGGTTGTGGATGTAAATGATGGCCGCTCCGGTCGCTTTCTCGGCGTAAACCAAACAATTTCTGCTCAAACACACAAAGAGGAGCTCGTAAACTTCGAGGCTGTTTTTGGCCTTTTAAACATTTACACAACCTCACCTGACTTATTGTGCACGCGTATGATGCGCATGATCATGGCTGCTTTGTTAATACAGGACGCTCGTCAAACCCTAGTTTTATTATTATTATTATTATAATCAAATCTTTTATGCTGTAAGTTTATAATTACAGTATTATTATTATTAAATAATTGTATATTTTATTTTTTCTATTTCATTTTTGTTTACAAACATTTGTATTAAATTCTGTTTTAAAGAATTTCTGATAGATTAAAAAAAACACAAAAATATCTCAATCTTTTTCAAAAATCCATTCTTGACCAAATCAGCATTTTTAGAGATTTTTTTTTTAAATTTTAAAAATGTGGAAAGGAGTGTATAATGTTCACATATATTTATATATATGTACACATTCTTTACACCTTTTGAGAATCAAAAATTCAAATAGACCAAACAGCATAGCAATAAAAAGTATTAAAAATGTACACAAAAATACTAATCCCTTTTTTTTAAATAAACTGAAAAATGTACCGTATATTTTTTAAGAAGTGTGTTTGTTGAGCTTATTAATAAAAGAAATCATATTCATACAGCAGAGCATAACAATATCTTTAATGCCTTTATCCTTAATAAAAATATCCTCAGCTAAAAATATATTTTTTGTAGGACGGTGATGAGAATGGTCATTAAAATCATGAAATCTTTAGTTTATTTATTAGCAATTTTTTATTATTTTTTAAAAAAAGAATAATTAATTGAAAAATTATCAATACATTAAATAAATCAGTTATTCCCTGAATAAAATTAGTTAATAGTTATTATTAATAATTAATTATTCAGTCTCAAATATTTTCTTGCACCCCTTCAGGATGAGGCAAGTACTGCAGTGCCTCCCCATTTGACATTTCCCTGTATTTTACTGTCCAATTAGCAAGAATAATATCACACTTATACTGAAAGCTGCAGAAAGTCATGGTTTATATTATTAATGTTTCATATACAGTATTTAAAAAAAAACAATACAGTGCACCCAGTGAAGTGCACTCAGGCGCAATTTAGCCAAGAGGAAAGATTTGCCGCAGACTCATCTCTGCTTGTATTTGAGCAGAAAATGTGCAAAAGCAGGGATTTTTGCCTAATAATTGATATAATAATTCAGAAAACACATTTATAAAAAACAGGACAAAGAAACCTACTTATTTTAAGTCAAGCCCTCGTTTGTCACAATTAATTTTAATTAATTTATGTGAAACAGGATTCTTTATTTTTATATGGAATATTTTCGTAGTTGGGGCATTTAAATGTGTTTTTTACCATTATAAAAGCCCTCTAGATATGAAATAACACCCCTATAGTCACCTTTAACCTCCTGTTACTCAGTATACTAGACATAGTAAGTGAAAATAAGACAGAGTAAGTGAAAATAAGACAAAGACACCTGTTTACAACCTTCTAAATGTGCTATTTACCATTATTAGTGCCCTTTAGATATAAAATAACACCCCTATAGTCACCTTTACGGTCCTATTACTCAGTATATTAGATATAGTAAGTGAAAATAAGACAAAGACACCTGTTTACAACTTTCTAAATGTGGTATTTACCATTATTACAGCACTTTAGACATTAAATGTATTACAATAGATTTGTATGTATTACAAATACATTGAAATATTTCAAAATAACATGTTATTTATTAAAAGTGTTTATATTAAATAAAAATATATTTATTTATGTATTTTTAGGGGTCTAAAGTTTGCCTATTAAATAATTAGTCTTTTATTCTGGTTAAATTCAGGAGGTTCAGGGTTGGAATCTTCGTTGGGCATCTCTGTGTGGAGTTTGCATGTTCTCCCCGTGCGTGTGTGGGTTTTCTCCGGGTACTCCGGTTTCTACCCACATTCCAAAAACATGCATGTCAGCTTCATTGGCGACTCTAAGTTGTCCATTAGAGTATGAATTTGAGTGTGAATGCTTGTTTGTCTGTCCTGCGATTGACTGGCGTCCAGTCCAGGGTGCCCAATGTCAGCTGGGATAGGCTCCAGCATACCCGTTACCCTAATGAGGATAAGCGGCATTCAAAATGAATGAATGAATAATTAGATAAATGGACGATGACAGTACATTAGTGTTTAGTTTTTGTTTTTTTTTATTTGACAGCTGAGGCTACGCCAGACCCGCCTCCACACACCGAGCCGCATGCTGACCAAGCAAATATTAAAGAAAAAAAACATGACTTTTTTATCAATATTATGTGAAACAAGTCCGGTGCTTGTGTATCACACCCAACAGTACAGTATCGTTAGTGACACCTAGTGACGAGTGTGGGACACTACATAGCATCACAATCTCTTTGACTGCATAGTCTGAATGCCTCGTATTTGAGTTTTACTTGATTTTTATGCATTAGAAATACATAAAATATACCTTTTTATGTATTAAATATCGGGTTTTGTTGGGGGATGGTTCCCGGATCGAACCTGCCTCCACAGAACCGAGCGGCACGCCGGACCTGGGTGGAAGAAGAAGACGTCGCACACGCATTGCTACACAGCCTTATTGATCTGGTACAAACACTTTTCAAGGTGTCTTAATTACTCGCAAAGACGCGGGCGCCTTGGCGGCGCGACAAGGCAAATAAGTTGATTTGCATTTCTGTGTTGCGAGTGTTTTGGCAGCGGCGGCGGCGGTCCAGATTGTAACCCCCGTTCCTGCCTCCAAGAAGCTGCCTTGGAGGAACGTCCGCGGAGGGATTAGGGGTTTAGCGGGAAGGTAAGTGTGACTACAAGCTCTGGCTCGCCATCTGCTCGGCGGCAGAGCGGAGGCCAACCTGTGCAGCCTGCAGCAAAGACCTGGGCGCCGCGCTCGCCAACCCCGAGATGCTCTGCTGATTAGCTGTAAGAAGGTCTCCATATGCAGTCAACTTTGCCGGTCTGCTGCTCTTCCTCCCCTCACCTCCGCGCCGCATTAAATAAATATGGACGTATGGAACTTTCTCCGGCGCCTCGGGGCGTCTGGCAAGATGGCGACCTGCCTGCAGCTCTTTCTCACCTCTGACTGGCTTCCCAGCCAGTGACGGAAGGCGAGATGAAGAAAGAACCCTGGCTCTCCTGCTCTTCCTCGCCTGCGTGCCGCCTGGCAGGGCGGCGAGACAGATGACGAGGGCTTGTGGCCGCCTGATCGCCCCTGGGTGGCTGGCCACGCATTCATCTGCGGGACAGCGAGAAACATAAAGCTTGTTATGAAAGCGTTAAATATTCATGCCGGACGCGCGGCACTCAGGTGAGCGCCGACGGATCGACTCGTTCCTGAGCTTGAGCTTGAGCGATTAAAGCGGCGAATAAATCAGCACTGGCGGCCCCGTTAAATCCGTCTTCCTTTGTGTTTGCTTGCGTTTTATTGCGCTGCCTTGCTCGGAGGCAGGCGCCTCGCCGTGACCTCGCTAGGAAACGCAGAGAGGCGATGGGCACGCCATCCGATTAGCCGGGGTCGGGCACGTTCGTGCTGGCAAACCGCGACGTGTTGTTCTAATAAGAATTGACGCACTTGCAGGAATTTGGGGAAGACCATAAACACGCCGTCAGCTCGGCAGGAAGCCCGAGGCCACAACGCGTTTATTTAATGCGCGCGCATAAATGTCTGCTCTCCTTTCGCCATCGCTCTCAGGCTGACAGCCATATTCTGTCTCGGCGGGCGGGAAAAACACGGAAAAGCACGGCACACAACCTCCATTACTCACTCCATGCAAATTAGGAGTCCCACTCGCAAAATCTTTGAATTTTGCCGCCTCGCTCCATTAAAGTTTTTTCAAATTATATGAGTGAGTAAATCATGGTCGAATATTGTCTGTTAGCAAATTTTACCTTTTTTTTCAAGCATAAAAGCGGCTACGTGAAGTAAAAGGCAAGTATAAGGCCTTCAGAAGACGCATTCAAAGACGTTGCAATGATGTGTAGTATTCCACACCGGTCACTAGGTGTCAGTAATGTTCCACTGATGAGACGATAGCTATGTCTTATATCGGGGGTTACAGGAGGGTAACAGTGACTCTAAGGGTGTTATTTCAGATCTAGAGGGCTGTAATCATGTTAAAGGCGTATTTAGAAGGTCTTAAACAGATTTGCTATGTCTTATTTTTCTCTTACTGTGTTTATTATATTGTGTTATAGGAGTGTAAAAGTGACGATGGGGGTGTTATTTCATGTCTAGAGGGCTCTAATAATGGTAAAAGCGTATTTTGAAGGTTTTAAACAGATTTTCTATGTTTTATATGTCTTATTTTCTTTTATTATGCCTACTATATTGGGTAATAGGAGTGTAACAGTGACTATAGGGGTGTTATTTCATATACAGAGGGCTCTAATAATGTTAAAAGCATTTTTAGAAGGTCTTAAATTGATTTCCTCATGTTACTAGTATAGCGGATAATTTTTTGTTTAAATATATTATTTTTGTCATTATATTATTAAGTCATAAAATAATGGCTAGTAAAAAAGTCATAATATGGGAAAAAAAAACTTCCAGGAGAAAGTTTATATATATGGAACAAGAAAAAAACAACAGCAAAAATGTGGTGGAAAAAAGAGCAAAGACCAAAGTTAATACTAATACTAATTCTTGTATTATGTCTACTATATTGGGAAATTGGACTGTAAAGGTGACTATAGGGGTGTTATTTCATGTCAAGAGGGCTCTAATTATGTTAAAAACCGTACTTAGAAGGTGGTACGCAGGTTTTCTATGTCTTATTTTCTTTTGTTATGTCTACTATATTGGTTAATACAAATGTAAAGGTGACTATAGTGGTGTTATTTCATGTCTAAATGGTTCTAATAATGTTAAAATCGTACTTAGAGGATGGTAAACAGCTTTTCTAGCTCTTATTTTCTTTTGTTATGTCTACTATATTCGGTAATGGGAGTGTAAAGATGACTATGGGGGTGTTATTTCATGTAGAGTGATCTCTAATAATGTTAAAAAGCTTATGTAGAATGTTTTCCAGGGTTTTCTATGCTGTAACTTTTGCATTTTTAAATCGAGAATCCTACTTATCAAGTCCGGGTCTGGAACCAAATAACTGGGATTGCTGTAAATCAACCCAGTAAGTCTGGTGCTTGTGTGTCTCACCCAACATTATTGACACCTATTGTTCAGTGTCGAATACTACAACACCTTGTATTTGTATTTTAATTTTGTTTAGCCATTTTTATGCTTGAAAAGTCTATTTTTCAGGTAAAAAATGAATACAAAAAATTGCTGAAATATTTTCAAAGTCAAAAATACCAGTGTCGGCATTAGCAATACTGAACTCGTATTGGTTTCGTATTGATAGCAATATTAGCAGTATCTCCCGCTTGTCCTTTTTTTAAATTGCAATTTTAAATCTGTACTCCCAAAACTGCAAAATATAGTTTTGTGTTTATTTTATAAAAGCTACTCCCTGATTTCTTTAGCAAAAACAGTGAAATGAAAAGCAGCTTTCTGAAATGAAAACAAAATAATATGCGCACATCTTGCATGCTCTCTGGTCTCCCACAATTTGGGCCGTAAAAAGTAAAAGGTCAGCCACGTCCACAAATTCTAAAAAGGCTCGCCGGTCACGCCGAATGTATTCCCCACAACATAATTAGCCCCCGCCCTCAATTCCCCGCTGTGCCGGGCGGCCGGGGTGTCTCTGAAGCCCCACCCCCTTGCCCAAAATGCCTTTCACCTCAGCCCCCGCCCCCCTCCTCCACTTCCCGCCGCCCCCACCTCACGTCCTTGTCGCAGATGCATAAATTAGTCATCAACATTAGCATTAGCCGGCGCGTGGCACGCGGTGCCAACTGCTCTCCGAACGGCCATAAAAGGTCATGTTTTGATGACTGAATGCCACGCAGGCACCTTGGCTCCCCGGAGGAGAGTTCCCCAGGTGCACGTGAAAGGTTAAAAATTACCTAGCCGCCGCCGCCGCCTGTCTCTGGCGAAGGAAATAATTAGGGGGTTTTAGGGAGCAGCAGAATGGCTGGCTGTCAGATGACAGCGTTACCTAATGGTCGTATCTGGGGAAGAGTCAAGCGGCCTGTCATTCTCTTGACGGGACAAATGAGCATAATGGCGGCAGGGAAATGGGGCGCCTGTTCCCTCTTCCAGCCCGGAGCTTGGAGGAGGCGTGGGGTGAAATGGCAGCGCCTGAGCAGAATAACACAAGGACGTTAACCTTTTACATAAATCTCTTAGCATGTATACCAGGGCGGCTTAAAGGGGGGTCCTGATGCTCTCGAGCCCTGCGGCCGCGCTGCCCGAATGCGTGTTCATTTCAACGCCGGGAGGTGTTTATTTCCGCCTCAGACGGTTTCATCGCCCAAACTAGTGATGTCGTTACACCGGACCTTGGTTAGCGTACGCCTCGCTTAAGGTGGTTTTCAGTTTAGAGCCGGGGTGTCCAAAGTGCACCCATTTATGCCATTTTTATTTGTCCCGAGGTCAAAAAAATAATATCCCACAAAACATATATATTTATATATATATATTATATATTGATACATATATGCACACACATATATTTATACTGATATATTATTAGTGATGAGAGACATTGCATGTGAATGAGTGGAGCTGAATGAAGGTGAAAAAAACAGAAATGAGCAGGAAAGGTGCAAGTGCACAGTGCTAAAGTTAGCATGCTAACAGTGCTAGCATGTTATGGTTAACATGCAACAGTCTTTGCGTATGTTAATACGTACAGCAACGTCAAAACATGCAACTATGCTAATATTAGCATGCTAGCATTGACATGTTAACACCTGTCATGATAGCACCAAGTGATTAAATAGGTTACCGCTCATGAAAGCAGCTAAAAATGCTACTATGCTAATGTTAGCACGCTACCACTTAGCATGATAGCACTAAGTGTTTCTGTACTTACAAAAATGGCTAGTATGCTCATGTAGCATTATGAGCGCTAAATGTCCTGATTTAGTTGCTAATTTTGACTTTTCCCGAACTGCTAATCCTGGTACAGTGACAAAAAACGAATTGGTTCAATATTGGCTCCCAACTAAACGAGCCGACTCTTGTTCATTCCAAAGAGCCGATTTGTTCACCGTTGACCCATCACTACACACGCATCATCTTTGGAGGGCCAAAGAAGGATGAAATAAGACTATTTTCTACAACTATGTACATTTTATTTAACAAGAAAACACACAAAAACATCACGGTCATTTTTACATACATAAAGTCATAATATTAAGAAAAAAGTTGTAAAGTAACGTGTAAAAGTCCTACATACTTCTTTCAAGTAACTACTGCTGAAGTTCTCGCGAGTCTTTATGATTTTGCGTGGTTTAGGAACATCACAGTGCTCATTAGTGATGGGAAACCCGATTCCTTTGACTCTTTCGAGTCTGTACACACCCGGATACTGGATTCACTCCAGACAGACTACAGACAGATTTAATCACGCCGTGACATGTTACCTGGGCTTGGAGCAGTAAGTGAACAGGCTAACCTAGTCCAATACCCGCGAGTCCCAATTCCCAATTTTCGGGTTTTGAACGGCTCGTTCACACCTCTAAAGCTCATACGCATCCGCTGCAGGTAAGACGTAAACACTCGTTTTTAGGGCCCGTTTTAAGTGTGCTCCTCATTTGTAGATGCTACCGCCGTTGCATGCGCTGCATGATTCGGTTCGACGTTGTGTACAAGCGCATAAAACCAATCGGTGGAGTCTTATGCTAGCGGCTAATGCTAGCGGTGCTGTCAGCCGTGTTAGCATAGCCGCCACACAGCTAGCTTGCGTGTTAGCCTTGTAGCTTCGCTTCGCATTGATTGTTGACGTTTGTTCAATCCAGCGTAGTTGTAATTGTAATGAAATGTAGCAATGTAGTCCCTATTTTTCCAGCATCCTTTGATTTTTCAGTAAGTGGCCCTTGCTGGAAAAAAACATATAATATACATAATAATGCATGCAAACGCTTATCATTAGTATTGTCTTTGTTCTTTGCGTGAAATAATCTTTGTAAATTTGCTTTTGTCATCTTTTTGACTTTACTGCCTTGTAATAACTTTCCCCTAATCTAATTTTCTGCTTTATTTTGTTTTGTTTTTCATAATATTACACTTTATTACAGTACATAGTACAGTACATACAGTTTTTTATGTGTATATATGTACTGTATATATGTTTATTTTTAATATTTAAACTCTATGCCACCAAATGAGATTATTATTTTTCGTTATATTCCAAATTTATCTTGTGAAAATGCAACTTTTTTGTCTTATTTTTTATATATATATTTTCACTTTCTCCTTGTAAATTTCCTTTTTGTAATTATGACTTTATTCCCTGAGAATTTTGACACTATTCTCATCGCAACTTTATTGTTGTTTTGTTTGTTTTCTCATATTATGACATTTTTCTCATTATTTTGATTTTATTTTTGTAAAATCACTTTTTTTCTTTTTTGCTGTTTTTATTGTTAAATTATATTTTTCGAATATGTTGTAGGGCGATAAAAAAAATTTGTTCCTTGATTTGTTTTTTTCCAGACTCTAAATTTTTGCAGACTTTATTTGTTTTTTTACATCAAAGAATGTTAAAAGTGTCAGTGAATAAGAAGTCTTAAGCAAAATGTGTTTCAAAAATCTAGTTTGTTACATTACGGAGTTGTAAAATTCTGTGTAAAAAAAAAAATCAGTGCAAGTAATTTCGCTTTTGAAACATCAAATTTATTTGCACAGAATTTTATATGAACTGAATTGCAAAGCAGTGAAAGTTAGCTAACAGAATGTTTAAGCTCAGTATTTTAATAAACTGAATTTCCATGCATTTTGCTTAAAAGTTGTAGCCAATAACACTTTCAGCATAAATTTTAGTAAAGAAAAAACCCCACAAAAAATCCATTGTGAGAAATTCAGTGTCTAAAAACAACGTTGGTAACAAAGAAGGAAACGAATCTTCACAGCATTTCTTGAAATACGATGTTGGACTCATCGGTGCGTGGGAAAGCGCGCGTTTGATGGCATGTTGATGTGTTTGATGCTGAATTTTGCTTATAACTTTCTTCCATATCCTGCTGTCGTCAAATATAATTGGGCGTCTGCCGTCGCTTTAATGGTGCAAAGTTAATGTTTTGCATCACTGTTGGGTTTTTTGTTGTCCGGCCACGTTTTGCATGAGTTTAGATTTTGTGGATGACAAGCAGATGTTGCTTGTCTAAGATGTCTTCACAGACTTTTTGCTGCCTCGTAAACGGGGTTTATTGGGGGTTTTCTGTTGCGAGGCAATGCTTTCCGTGTTTCCGTGAGCTTTTTTTTTTAGTTCTAATGATATTTTAGCTTTGGTTTTGGCATACACCTTGCTTGTTGCGGTCAGTTGATTTCACTGCTTTGAAAGTGACTGCAAACTCCAGTGTGTTCAGACTCAGGAGCAGGTTCAGTAGCCACTTTTGCTCTCGCATTTATAGACAGAAGTCCAGGTTCTGGGGTCCAGTTTGTTGGTCGCAGGATTGGGTCTCTGCCGTCCTCTCATTCTTGACAGGATGACAATCAACACCTCCAAGTCCAAGTTTGTGGTTCTCACTTGAAAAAGCATGGAGTGATGAGATCCTGCCCCAAGTGGAAAGGTTTGAGTACCTTGGGGTCTTGTTCACAAATGAGGGAAGGCGGATTGGTGCGACTCTTCGTCGGTCCATTGTGGTGAAGAGGGAGCTGAGACAAAAGGCAAAGCTCTCAATTTACCGGCCGATCTACGTTCCTACCCTCACATATGATCATGGGTCACGAACTTTGGACAGCAACCAAAAGGATAAGACAAGCAGCCGATACGAGTTTCTTTTTCATAGGGTGGCTGAACTCTTCTTAAGAGACAGCGTGAGAAGCTCCTGGAGGAGCGAGGGCGCCTCCCTGAGGAGGCTTTTAGGGCACGTCAGATTTGTAGGAAAGACCCAGGACATGTTGTAGAGACTATGTCTCTCCACTGGCCTCGCAGCGCCCACCCTGGGAGGAGCTGGACAGAGTAGCCCAGGAGATAAATCCGAGCTTTTCTGCTTGTACTGGCACCATCGCCACTGGATGGCCAATCTTAGAACTCAGTTCTGCTCGGGTCCCGTTAGGACTACGCTTGTTTGACGCCTGCATTTGAACGTCCCAGCGATATCATCAGAGGCTCCGCCCAACTGTCAGCTCCCAATTGGCTCTTTGCTAGCAGGCTATAATTAAACCGGGTCGGGGATGCTGGTTCACGTGAACAATTAAGTTGGGAACTTTGAGGCAAATGGAATAAACACTTGATGGGAGCTCAGGTGACTCCCGCCAGCTGATTCGCCTCTGAAGGATTCTGCACGGCTCGGAGGTGCTGTTTGACTCCACCCGCATCCTGTTCATGACAGAGGGGTCATTAGCACAACAAACGGAGCTGCCGATGCACGGCAACTCGGGCGACACTGTTTCTGCCGCACCTCCAACATCTGTTTATGAGCATTTTGTCTAATGATATCATCCGATATCATTAACAGCGGCAGCGTGTGCTGCGGCAGCAGGTGCAGCTGTTTACGCCCCCCCACCATCACCACCACACACACTCAAAGATGCGCAAACTGTCCCTCCTCCCACCCCGCCAATCGCCCAACCGCTCATTAGGACAATTTTCCTTAAAAAAAAAAAAAAAAGCGTCCTCTGTGATTTCAATCCGTACGTCACCTGTAATTGTAGTTTTTAACCAGCGCCTGATTTCATACATTTTAGCGCAGCTGCTGAGGCTGTTTTTAGACGGCAGCGACGTTTGCTTTCCTGCGGGAGGCGGAGTTTGGCAGGCCTCCGCTTTTTGTTTCCTGTTTGGATGCCGAAAATGAGAGGAAATGATTGAAATTATCATTCCTGGCTGCAATAACGAGCACCCGGGTCCTCCTCTTGACCCAAAGTCCGGCCTCGTGGTCCTCGCTGGTTCTCTGGAGCCTCACAGGAGCGCATTTTGCCAAAATTAGTCAAATGGAGGATTCCGGTGTTGTGCTGGTTAGCAGTCCAGTCTTTAGCTTTTTTTCGCGGATGCAATTGACACAAAGTGTGTAAGCATGTAAATCAGGGACATCATCCAAGGCATTTTTATTGGCCCCCACATTCTATTGATTTTAAAAAGCAATAATAAGAAATGGCAAAATAAACTGTAATTTTACAAGAATAAAGTCAAAATATTAAGAGCGAAAAGTTGCAATGTAATGAGAAAAAGCTGTCATTTCATGAGATTAATGTAATATCATGAGAAAAAAAGTTTTTGTTTCTATTTTATTTTTAACAATGAATATTGTAATTATTGGAAAATTAGGTTATGGAAAAAGTTCTGAAAGAAAGTCAAAATATGGGAATAAAATCATAATTACGACAAGAACGTTAACATGAATGAAGCTGGAAATAATATTAACAATAACAGAAATGGAAAATGCAGCAATAATTTTACAAGAGTCGAGTCAAAATATTAAGAGAACAAAGTCACAATTTCACAAGAACGAAAGAATAATAGAAAAAAAATGTCACTGTAGAGTTGAAATATTAAACTAAAAAAAATGTTTTAAGTCTTAATATTTTGGGGAAATTAGGTTGTGGAAAAAGTTATACTCTGGGAATAAAGTCAAAATATTATTGGAAGAACAATTACACAAAGAATGTTTATAAAATGAAGTCAAAATTCAAAGAGAAAAAAAGTCATAGTTTTTTGAGAATGTTGTAATTATTAGAATTATGAGAGAAATGTCATTTTACTAATTAAAGATAAAATATTTGTAAAAACAAAACAATGTGTGATGTAATTTTTGGGAAAAATAATTTGCGGGAAGGGTCAAAATCTTGCAGGAATAAAGTCACATGACAAGAAAATTCACAAGAAAAATGCGGAAATATTTGAAAATTACAAAACGGCGCAAATGGACAAAAACGAGTGTAATTTTACAGGCATAAAGTCAAAATATTAAAAGACAAAATACTGTATTCTAATGAGAAAAAACGTCTCAATTTTACAAGAATACACTTGAAGTATGAATAAAAATTATTTTTAAAGCAAAAAAGTGATAATTCTGTAAGTTGTAATATCATGAGATGCAAAATCAAATAAGTATAATAATAATTGTCATTTTTGGAAAATGAGGTTTCATTTCAAGATAAAAATATACACAAAGAAAGTTGAAATATTTGGAAATAAAACTGCAAAAAATTGTGGACAAAAAAACCCCATAGTTGGTAGTAATACACTTTTCCATGAAATAGTTGGAGAATTTAAAAATGACAGCAGAAATGGAAAAAACAGTTTTTAATGTACGAGAATAAAGTCCAAAAATATTTATGAGTTGCAAATTGCAAATTTTTCCGCGAATATCATGAGGAAAAAGTGTGTCGTTCGAGCATAGAGTTGAAATATAAAAGATAAACTATGCAAAACGAGGTCGGGGCAAAAGTTATCATGGGAATAAAGAAAAAGTACATGCATAAATGTTGAATAAGCAATAATAGCATGACTGTATCTTGAAATAGTTTTCACCTCTTAGCAAATCTTTCATTTTTCACCATGTGGCCCTCAAAGGCCCAAAGTTCGGCCGCCCATGATGGAAGCAATGTTCCTGTTCTGAGCCCAACAGCGCCCCCTAGCATCGAGGGGTGGCAGCCTGCGTTCAGTTCTCTGCATAGATGCGTCTTTGTTTGTTATTTGGGTTGAGCCCCACTGCCGGCTCCAAACGCTCACGCGACAGATCCGATATATTTGAATGTGAAGAAACGCGGACGTACGTGTGGACCCGCAGCTGTTTTCCCAATGTTGATTACACAAGACACCAAACACGGGGCGCGGGCCCGGTGATTCCTCCGAGGTGCTTGGCGACCCGGGTCGGGGGTCCAGGGAGGGCTGCGGCCCCGGGCCCTCTTGGCTGCATTTGGCCGCTTCCTTCCTGCACGCTTTTCTGGACGGCAAGCGAGAGACAGGCGCCCCGAGACAACTGGCGCACCAGGCGGGTGCAAATACAAAATTAAAAGCGCCGCATGCTTGAGATGTTTGAGGGGAGCGTAGATGGAGGCCAACCGGACCGAGATGATCCTCATGCAACGTGATGTCTGAGTTGGGAGGCGTTAAAGCGCGTCTGCCGTCCAGCGACGTGACAAAAGTAGCAAGAAGTTCCAAACGAATATGAACATTTGTTCCCATGTGCGCTCCCATGTGATTCCTTGAACAGGCCCAAATTCATAATCCATATTCATATCCAACAACATATATTCTCTGCCATAAACATTCTAATAAACCATTTTGGCCCAAACTGTTAAAAACACAAGTCTTGTGTTGTATGTTCTCTTATTATGTCTACTATATTGGGTAGTAGGAGTGTAAAGGTGACTCTGTGCTGCTATTTCATGTCTAGAGGGCTCTATTAATGGTAAAATCTGTATTTAGAAGGTGGTAAACAAGTTCATGTACAGTATATGTCTCATTTTGGCTTATTATGTCTACTAAATTGGGTAATAGGAGTGTAAAAGTGGCTATAGGGCTGCTATTTCATGTCTAGAGTGCTCTATTAATGGTAAAATCTGTATTTAGAAGGTGGTAAACAAGTTCATGTACAGTATATGTCTCATTTTGGCTTATTATGTCTACTAAATTGGGTAATAGGAGTGTAAAAGTGGCTATAGGGCTGCTATTTCATGTCTAGAGTGCTCTATTAATGGTAAAATCTGTATTTAGAAGGTGGTAAACAAGTTCATGTACAGTATATGTCTCATTTTGGCTTATTATGTCTACTAAATTGGGTAATAGGAGTGTAAAAGTGGCTATAGGGCTGCTATTTCATGTCTAGAGTGCTCTATTAATGGTAAAATCTGTATTTAGAAGGTGGTAAACAAGTTCATGTACAGTATATGTCTCATTTTGGCTTATTATGTCTACTAAATTGGGTAATAGGAGTGTAAAAGTGGCTATAGGGCTGCTATTTCATGTCTAGAGTGCTCTATTAATGGTAAAATCTGTATTTAGAAGGTGGTAAACAAGTTCATGTACAGTATATGTCTCATTTTGGCTTATTATGTCTACTAAATTGGGTAATAGGAGTGTAAAAGTGGCTATAGGGCTGCTATTTCATGTCTAGAGTGCTCTATTAATGGTAAAATCTGTATTTAGAAGGTGGTAAACAAGTTCATGTACAGTATATGGCTCATTTTGGCTTATTATGTCTACTAAATTGGGTAATAGGAGTGTAAAAGTGGCTATAGGACTGCTATTTCATGTCTAGAGGGTCCTAATGATATTAAGAATTGTATTTGGAGGTGGTAAATGTTTCTTATGTTTTATTTTTATGTTTAATGTTAAATTGAGTAATAGGAGTGTGAAGGTGACTATAGGGGTGTTATTTTATTTCAAGAGGGCTCCAATGAAGGTTAAAACATCTTTAGAAGGTGGTAAAGTTGTTTTATAGGTTTTTTTTAATTGTGTTTACTATCTTGGGCAATAGGAGTGTAAAGGTGACGATAGGGGTGGTAATTCATGTCTGAAGGGCTGTAATATTAAAAACCGTGTTTAGAAGGTGGTAAACAGCTTTTCTGTGATTTATTTTATTTTGTATACTATATTATGTAATAGGAGTGTAACGGGGACTATGGGGACTATTTCATGTCTCGAGGACTCTAATGTTAGAAACTGTATTTAGAAGGTTGTAAACAGGTTTTCTATGTCTTATTTTCTCTTATGTCTACTGTGGTGGGCAATAGGAGTATAACAATTACTATAGGGGTGTTATTTCACGTCTACAGTAGAGGCCTCTAATATTGGTAAAAACTGTATTTAGAAGGTTGTAAACAGGTTTTCTATGGCTTGTTTTCTGGTATTATGTCTACTATATTGGGTAATAGGAGAGTAAATGTCACAATAGGGGTGTTATTTCATGCCTAGAAGACTCTAATGTCAAAAACTCTATTTAGAAGTTTGCAAATAGGTTTTCTATGTCTTATTTGCTGTTATTTCCACTAGGGGTTATTTCAAGTCTAGAGTGCTCTATAATTCTAAAAAGAAAAAAAAGTGTATTCAGAAGGTGGTAAACAGGTTTTCTGTGCTTAATCAGTCGGAGCCAATTAACTGGGGTAAACGAGAGAATATTACCGTGGAATATTACTGGCACATAGTGACTGGTGCAGAAGGTCTTTGAATGCATCTTATTTGTATTTTACTTCCTTTAGCCCTTTTCATGCTTGAAAATGCTTCATTTATTACGTTGTTTGGCCACAAGTATGTCGTTGGCCATGAAGCGTCCTTTCAAATGCAGAAATGAAGGCCGAAAGAAGATAAAGTACATTTTTGTCGTAGTTGGTGGTCTTGTAGGGGAAGAAAATTCCCCCTAACCTGCCGCGATTGATGTCTTTGTTGTTGCCTTTCCCCGAGTAAATGACACTTTTAGTCTTTTATTAAGACAAGATGCACTTTTCAAATAGTCCTCGGCGGAGACGCGCTCATTACTACGTAGCCTCAGGCAGCCTTGCCTACCCGCCCCCTCCCCTCCCTCACCTCGTCTCGATTTTCCGTCGCCCGTCCTCGCCGCGGTCGTGTCACGGTGCTTTGTTGAGCGCCGCAGCAATGATTTGGGCTCCCAGCAGGTGCCGCCCCAGCGTCTGTTCAATTATTAACACGAGGGCCGCGTGGATGCATCAGAGCCGCCGCAGCCATTAGATAAAAAAGACACTGCATATTTCTCCGCCGCCTCCTCCTTCTTTTATCCGCCGCTGTCTTTTTTTTTGTGGTTTTGTTATGCTTTGGGACATTAAAGAGCCATTTGTTCCCTCTCATTGTCGCTGATTAGCTTTGACGTGCTCTCGTCAAACTGCACCCCCCACACACACACACCCAGTTGATAAATAAACCTCGCCGCCATCTTCCTTCCGCACTTGATGGGTGTCGTAGCAACAAACACGTGAATGAAACAATTCTTTCTCATTAGAAGCTTGAAACGTCACCACTTGCCGGATCTGGTCTCATCCCGGGACCCTCGTTTTGCCAGGACCCACTTTGTTGGAGGTAAAAAATTATTATTGCAACAATAATACTCTCAATTATATGTGCACAATATTAAGAGGGAGCAGGTAAAAAAGATAAATATCACTAATATAATAAAAAAAATAATACTATTATTATAATTAATAATTAATTAATAATTACTTGGATTAATTATATTAAAATATTTAATGTAATTTTTCTTGTTAGATCATATTATCAGAACATGTACTTAAAATATTTAACCCTAATTTTGTAATGCATATTAATTATATTCAATTTTTTAAATCAAGTTTTTTTCTATATTTTTTGCTTGTATTTATGAGTTTATTCCCATATTTTGACTTTCTTCTCATAATCGAATTTCCCAAAATACAGTGTTTGTCCAACTTTTAAAAAATATTCAATATTTTAACCTTATGCTACTAAAATTACATTATTGTCCTCATAATATTATGAAATAATATTTTTTGTAATACTTTGACTTTATTCTTACAATTTTGCAACTTTTTCCCCCAACATACTTTTCCAAAAATTATAACTCATTTGTTTCTCATATCACAATTAAAATGCCATTTTTCCCCTCATAATATTGCAAGTTTATTCTCATAAAATTGCCTTTTTGTTCTTGTTGGAATAAAACTTGTTTCTCGTAATATTTTGACTTTATTCTTGTAAAATCTCTGGAGCCCCCCACCCCCAACTAAAATGAGAAGAGAAAAACAGAAATTATTCACATTTCGTAGCATAAGGTTGAAATATTGAAGAAAAACTATTTTTTTTAAAAAGATAATAAAAAAATATAATATTATTTTTTTTTTTGTTATTTTTTTTTTGTTTAAAATTTTTTTTTTTTTTAAAATTTTTAATATTTTTTTATAGTCATTTATTGAAATTTTTTTTAACAATATTCCCCAAAAAAAGTTGAAATAGTTGGTGGGGTGCAGCTTTAATTTTACGAGAATAAAGTAAAAATATTCAAGAGAAAAAAGTTTTATTCTAACGTGGAAGAAATTCTCAATATAATGAGAATAAAGTGGTAATATTGTCATTTTAGTAGGATAGAGTTGAAGTATTAATAATTTTGCTGTGATACTATGAAACAAAAAAAAAGAAATTTGTAATTTTTGGAAATTAGCCTGGGTAAAAAAAAAATCACAATAGTCATGGGAATAAAGTTAAAAATAAATTTAAAAAAGGGAATAAAGTTATATTACTCCAATACTATTACTCATTATTCTAATACTAATGATATTTATATTACTGATATTATGAGAAAGAAAATTTACCAAGATTATTTAAAAAGAAAGTTTAAATATTTTGGTAATTTGAAAAAAAATGTGAGGAAAAAGTAGCAAAGAGTAATTTTGAAAGTATTTGAATTTTCGCCCATGTAATGTCATTTTCTGATGGGCGGAGGTATATTTTAATATAAATAAACAAATACATGAAATACTTCAATATAATATAAAATTATATATATATATATATATTATAAAATTTTATAAAATATTTTAATGTAATTGTCTGATTTTTATTTTATTTTTTAAATAAATAATACATGAAATATTTGAATATAATAGACATTAAAAAATGATGTAAAATATTTTATTGTAATTTTCTGATAGTCTGAGGTATATTTTCATTTTAATTTTTAAAATAATACATGAAATATTTAAATATACATTACAAAATGATAAAATATTTTAATGTAGTTTTCTGATAGTCTGAAGTATATTTTCATTTTTTAATGAATATGTGAAATATTCACATATATAGTATTTTACATTTTGCAATAAAATTGTTCGGATTTCACAATTTTTATACACATTTTTATAATTAATATGCATTACAAAAATGTATTATAAATGACACGTTTACAGTATATTAAATATGATATGATATTGCATTTAAAAAAATACATTTAAAATTTTAAATCAAAATGCACAAAATATGTCATAGTTTTGTGATAAATTGTAATTATTTTTAATTTTGTGATGATGTAAATATTTATTTTTAATTTTGAAATGATCTGAGGTTTGTTTGTGTTTTTATTTAATGTTAGAGTTTTGTTTTAATGTCATCTTGAATGATTGAATTTTATTATTTTCTACATTAACTAGAAATATTGTAGAAATGTATTTTTGCCTTGTGGTCAGCAAAAATCGAGCCGCGACCTATCACTCGTCCCTCGTCGTAAGTACGGTTAGTATTCGTCACGAGTGACTTACAAAGCCTAATTGTGTCCCGCACGCTTCCCTCCCCACTCCCGCCATGTTTTATTTTTTTTGAGTGCTAATTAGGCGTTGCACTCCAGACAGGTGCTGCGGGGGTCACGCGCACACGCGCATGGCTAGAGACAAAGGAGGTGCTGGCGGCATTAAAAATGAAACGGGGAGGAGAGACTAACGAGAGAGGCGAAGCGCGTTCGTTTCTCCCTTCCATCTGTTGTTACGTAAGCGCTGCCAACAACAACGCGTCTCGGCGAAGGAAGGAACTTCCACGGGGGAAGAATCAGACCGGGTGGGGGGAAAAATGGATTCATCCAAACGCGTGGTGGCCAACAGGGAGCAAAAAAAAATGTTGTATCTAAATATTATCACAGTTTTGCAAAAATATTCCAATAAATCATGCTCTGGAAACCAAACCAAAAATACATATCAGCGAAAATTGGAAAAAAGAAGTCATTCTGCAAGTTAAAATATTAAGAGAAAAAAAGTTGTAGTCTAACCAGAAAGTGTTATAATTTCATGACAATAATTAATAATAATAATAATTAATAATTAATAATTATTAATAATTATGAGGAAATAATAATAAAATAATAATTTTTGTAGAAATAAAGCTAAAATATATCAGAAAACAATTTTTAAGTCAATATTATTAGAAAGAAAACAGTGAATAAGTTGCAGAAAGAGTTAAATTTTTACAAGAATAAAATCAAAATATTAGGAGAAAAAGTTGTATTCTTACCAGAAAATGTCCTAATTTTATGACAATAATGTCGGAATATTATCATGATTACAAGAAAAAACTGCTGTGATTTTAAGAGAAAAACGTCCAAATATTCAGAGAAATGTGTAAATGTGTGTGAATGTTTTAATATGATGAAATATAATCTGATTTTAGTAACGGAAAGTTGGCATATTTAAAGAAAAATATATTTTTAAGTCACAATATGAAGAGAAGCAAACAGAAAATAATTAAAAAATATATTATTATCATAATAATTCACATTATAATGTTTACAAATGAAATCATGAAAAATTTTGTTCACTTTGTGGCCCTCGCTGGGAATATTTTGTCTCTAATGTTCTCTTATTATGTCCACTATATTGCGTGATACGAGTGTAATGTTGTAATGTCGTATCTTGAGGGCTCTGATAATGTTAAAAACGGTATTTGGAAGGTCATAAACGAGCTGGAAAAGGTTTGGGCACCCCCCCCCCCTTCCGAGATCCGCATACAGAAGAATCAAAGACGCAGTATGGCCATTTTGAAATGTTTAACACGTTATAAAAATGTCATTATCATCTGCCGACATAATATCTCGTAGCGAGTCCAGCATTATTTGTCTCGCACCTGCATTCGATGGGGTGAACTCCCGAGGCCCGACTGCAATTAAACGGCACCGCTGCGGCGGCGTAAACACCTTCTTTAGAGCTCAAGGTAACTGGCAGAGTGTGACAGCGAGAAGCCTCACGGGGAGCAATTTTCTATTTATTTGTCTCGTTATCTGACCCCTCTTGACAAGGCTCGTTACGGCGCGCATGCCGCTCGGTAACCTCGGCCCGTTATGAGCGCTCAGCATGTCGGAGGTGCCGGATGTACGCTAGCTGAGGCACAAAGCAGGCGCCGCATGATGAATGCGTTTCACATTCTTGTGCTTTCCTTTGCTAAATCCTGCAAAGCGTAATGTTACAGTAAGGACCTCCCGTGGTGGGGGGGTCAGTAGTAGTATAGTGTATATACTGTACCGGGGTGTCCAAACTTTTTCCAGCAAAGGGCCACGTATTTGGAACATGAAATGTCATTGTTTCTCATAGTTAATATTCAATTTTATCACTTCATAACTAATTATTGTTATTAATTTTAATTAATGTGTTAATTAACTTCATGTTTGTATTTAATATTTGTATTTTTATCATTTTTATGTATTTTATAATGCAATATATGTCAATAATATATATTACATTGTTTTTTTATTATTATTAATTTATATTTGGTTTTGAATTTATTCTTGTAAAATTACAGCTTCAACTATTTCAACTTTCTAGACTTATTTGTTTCTTAATATCTGGATTTTATCCTGTAAATTTACATGCCCGTATCTTGATGCTTGACTGTCTTCACTGCGTACTGTGGCTTGAATTCAGAGTTTGGGTTCTGTGACCCTTGGACCCAAAAAGAACAATTTTACTCTCATCAGTCCACAAAATCTTCCTCCATTTCTCTTTAGGCCAGTTGATGTGTTCTTTGGCAAATTACAATCTCTTCTGTACATGCCTTTTTTCAACAGAGGGACTTTGTGGGGGATTCTTGTAACTAGATTAGCTTAACACAGACATCCTCATCAACTGTCACAGTACTTACAGGTAACACCAGACTGTCTTTGATCATCCTGGAGCTGATCATTGGCTGAGGCTTTGCCATTCTGCCTTTTCTTCCATCCATTTTGATAGTTGTCTTCCGTTTTCTGCCACATGTCTCTGGTTTTGCTCTCCATTTTAAGCCATTGGAGATCATTTTAGCTGAACAGCCAACATTTTTTTGCACCTCTTCATAAGGTTTCCCCTCTCCGTTCAACTTTTAAATGAAAGTACACTGTTCTTCTGAACAATGTCTTGAAGGACCCATTTTCCTCGGGCTTTCAAAGAGAAATGATGTTCAACAAGTGCTGCTTTCATCCTTAAATAGGGACCACCTGATTCACACCTGTTTTTGCACTGCATTGATCGCTGATGAATGCCATGCTATTTTCTTAACACACTCCTTTCAACCAATTGCCTAATTGCACAGCCTTCCAAGTGTGGATATCATGAATGCTGGGTCTTGTTTGTTTTCTGAGAATCTACTGCACCTACTGGTAACTTGTTTGCCACGTAGCAATAAAGAATATACTAATAACCGTACTTCATCTGGTTAGTCACATTGCACTGCTATAATTTTGAACACTACTGTAGATATCCAAATTCAGGTATCTGGTTTGGATGAGAAGAGGAACAAAAATGTGGATGCGTGCATCCCCATTGGTATCGCAACGCTGTAGCTAAACTGAAACTTTGCGAGTAGTCGTGCAGCTCGTTTTGCTTTACGGTATCTCAAGCGGCTACGATGCCGGCCGTGCACGCTCCTTGTCTCCCATGTATTATTCACAGCCGCATTGAAATACAAGCAGAAGGAGACAACAGGCAACAGTCGAAATTGTCTGTCACCGTTTTTTCCCTGCGGTTCCACAGCAGTGCAGCTGCCTAAATGAGAGGGATTAAGCTCAGAGGCTGGCCCGGATTAGAGCGGCGGGCGTGGACACGGCGCGTATTGAAGCACGCCATCTTTTTAACGCTTGGTGCTAGCGAGCTGCTCCGACAAGCACGCTGACAAGTGGAGGAACGTCAGAGGACGTGCATCTCCTCACCTTGTCCTTTTTCTAACTCTCCGTTTTGTGTTTACAACGCGTTGGTTCCTTGTAACGCGGGTCCTTAAATTCAAGACCGTCATTTTCAGTGACCCCCGTAGGAGGATGGTGCTAAAGTGGACACACGAACAATGAAACCGTCAACCTGGATGTTACCAAAAATACGTCCTCCTGCCGCAGGGCAGAGGGCCTGGTCATGTCAGCTCTGTGACATCAAATTGGCTGTGACGCGGCCGCCAACCACCGATGACTGATGTCTTTTCGCCTCTGCAGTCAGGCCACGCTGAGCAGCCGGTCGACGAGCCTAATTGTGCCGACAGGTGACACGCGCGTGGAAACCAAAAGATGATGGGGAAGCCAACTTGAATCATGTGACCTGTGCCTCACATTTCTATGAAGTGTCAGCGTCACCAGCGACACATGCCAGACCTCACCTTCGACTTTGCTGGCATGAGCACAGTGGCTCAGCGTAGTGAGTGACTTTCCAAGCACTGTCATCCAGGAGGAAATTCAGAGGAGATGATCAGGATGCCTCCCTAAACCATCCCTGGGTAGGGCACATAGGAGGCCTCAGGGGAAACCCAAGACACGTTGGAGAGACTATGCCTCTCAACTGGGCTTGTATGGGAACACCTCAAGATCCCCCGGGAGGACCTTGAAGAAGAGGCCGGCGAGATGGAAGTCTGGGATTTTCACCTTTAGGCTGCTGGCCTCACAACTAAACACTGGAAACGCGGAAGAAGATGGGTGACGGAGTACCTTAGGAACTCGGTAATAACTTAGGAACTCTAATGAACGATTTCCTCCTCCGAGAAAGCATGCATGCAGCATTTTGGTTCTGATTTCACCTGAGGTCTCACTAAGAGGATGCTTGTTTGCCCGATAGTTTGCCTACTCATCTGTCTCTCAACTGGTCTCGGAATGCCTTGGTATCCCCAGGGTGGAGCTGGACTAAGTAGGAGTAGGGAAGTCTGGGATATTCTGCTCAGGCTGCCCTCAGGCTGTGCTGCCCTCACTAACGGAGATTAAAAGCGTAATAGAAAATGGATGGACGGACGGAGTACCTTAGCAACTTTGTAATAACTTTTTCAGAATTGAACAATTTCCACCTACAAGAAAGCATATATGCAGCATTTTGGCTCTGATTTCACCTGAGATCTCAATAAGACTGCGTTTGTTTGCCCAATGACGACTGCAACCGGACGGGGTGTAACGTGCAGCCCCCGGCAGGACCATAGGAGATTCATCCTACTTATGTATATCTCTCAACTGGCACGGAAGAAGTTGGACAAATTAGCCAGGGAAATGGAAGTCTGGGCTTTTCTGCTTAGGCTGCTGCCCTCGCAACCGGACATTGGAAACACTGGACGGAGTACCTTAGGAACTCTGTAATAACTTTTTCTGAGATGAACCATTTCCACATGCGAGAAAGCATATATACAGCATTTTGGTTCTGATTTCACCTTGGATGGATCTC
Source organism: Oostethus manadensis (assembly GCA_024372805.1). Lineage (NCBI taxonomy): Eukaryota > Metazoa > Chordata > Actinopteri > Syngnathiformes > Syngnathidae > Oostethus > Oostethus manadensis. Next base: position 262,933 of record QODF01000280.1, on the reverse strand, counting down.
ACTAAGACTACCCTTGTTTTCCCAATGATGACTGCAACCGAACGCAACATCACGTGCAACCGGGCAGTACTGTTAGATTCGGCCTACTCATCTGTCTCTCATCTGGCCTCTGAACGCTTTGGTATCCCCCGAGTGGAGCTGAACAAAGTAGCTGGCGAGATGGAAGTCTGGGGTTTTCTGTAATAGGCTGCTGCCCGCGCAACCCCACATTGGAACCGCAGAAGAAGATGGATGAATGGATGGATTACCTTAAGAATGCTGTAATACGTTTTTTCAAAATGAACAGTGTGGCATTTTGCTTCTAGTTTCACCTGAGATTTTACTAAGACTACGTTTGTTTGCCCAATGACGACTGCAACTGGACGCGCATCTGTCTCTCAACTGGCCTCAGAACACTTTGGTATCCCCAGGGAGGAGCTGGACGAAATAGCCGGGGGAGATGGAAGTCTTGGATTTTCTACTTAGGCTCATAAAACGACACTGGAAACACAGGAGAAGATGGATGGACAGACGGACTACCTTTTCTGAACTGAGCAATGCAGCATTTTGGTTTTGATTTCACCTGAAATCAGAAAAGCGTCAGCCTACTCATCTATCTCCCAACTGGCTCGGTATCCCCATAAGGAGTTGGACAAAGTAGTCGGGAGGAGAGTCTAAGCTTTTCTGCTTAGGCTGCTGCCCTCCCTAAACGACGCTGGAAACGCAAAAGAAGATGGACGAAGGGACTAACTTAGGAACTCTGTAATAACTTTTGCCGAAATGGTCCATGCGACATTTTGGTTTTGATTTCACCTGAGATCTCACTAACACTACTCTTGTTTGCCCAAATGTTTGTCTACTCATCTGTCTTTAAGCTGGCCTCGGAATGCCTCGGTGTCGCCCGGGAGTAGCTGGACGAGGTAGCTGGGGAAAGGGCAGTCTGGCCTGCTGCCCCCAGGAAGAAGATGGATGGATGGTCATATCATGATCATAGCTAGAGATGAAGTGTGTGCAATTTCAAATTGAAAAGTAAGGTTCTACGTTCCAGTATGTTTGTAATGAGAAATGCTGCCCATCAACCCTTCCGGGTTTAATTAAGACAAAGGCTTAAGACGCTGTCATATCTCCCGTGGTAAAAGTTCACCAACGGTTTAGCTTGACAAACTTTACTTGAAGGCTTTGTCATCTTGGGCCGAGTTGACAAGTGTTCTGGTAGGTGCATCATTAGTGGCAAGCGCATGCAATTCCTGTCAGATCCCCTCGTTGTTTATTAGTTGGGGGTCTGAACCGTCTCCTCTGCACTGAGCCTAAAGGCTGAAAGACGGGATGCACTGCCCGTGGGAGGCAGGATTTGATTCCATTTGTCAGAGCCTTCTGTCTGATGTACTCGAGTGTTTCTTATTTGGCTTCTGAGAGAAGACGCAGACGTGCTCGCTCTGCTTCTCCCTCGCTCGGCGGACGCGGCGGCGAGCTCCGCTTTGTCCCTCGCCGCTCTTATTTGCCGCTGAATGTTGACAGGCTAGCGAGACTAATGTCGGGCCACCCCGGCTTTTAAGAGGAACCGTGGGGTCCTCTGGTGTGGCGGTTAGCCATCAAGGCTCCTTTGCTCGCAGCCTATGCCCGCAGATCTGCGCTCCTCGCCTGCTCGTGGACCTTTAGGGAAATGTCTGTGGGGCGTTAATGAGATCGCCGGCATGTTAGAGCGTGAGGTTGCCGCGAGGATGTGGTTTATGCCGCATGCTTGTGTTGCCCTCCTAATAAACTTAGGGCGTACTCACACCGGGCCCACTTCACACCCCAAAGACTGGAGTGTGTGAATTTGATGACTGACAAGGTTGTTACTTTGATCGTCATCCATTGCATTCTTTTCCCTTCCTGTGGGAAGTGGAGCAGTGGAGCAGGCGGCCCACGCACGACCAAAAGGTGAGGTGCTGCCGGAGCTGTGCGACAGTGACAACTTCTTCCGGCCAGGATGTGGGCCTGCCACATGAAGCGGAACAAGAGGATCTTACTAAGCAAAATCTGTGTTTTGTGTGTCTGTGTTTGTTCTCCCGGACCTTGTGCCCTTGAGCAAAGCAGTGGGTCATTTATAAAGTAATTCTCATAACCCAAAAGTTGGTTGTGGGTTTTAGCATGTCAGCACACACTGTTGTCCTCACGTAGGCCCAGATAGAAGTGTTGTGGCAGACTTTGGAATGGATTCAGCCTACTTTTATCACCACTTTGCTATTACTTTTCACTCTGTCTTGGTTTTTCATGAAATATGTTTATAAATCCTCACTAATACTTAAGCACTTTTTTTAACGTGGCTAAATGAACTAAACTACAAATATAGTATAAGGTGTTCTGAAGATGCATAAAAACATGATCGTATGTAGTATTCCACACTGGTCAGTAGGTTTATTACTACCCTTTTTTTGCTGCGCCCCCCTTTTGGAGATACAATTTTAAAGGGTGTTGTTGGAACACTCGCGCTAAGTCAGTAGAAAATTTGAACACACCCAAAGTGGCAAAAAAGTCCTTAAACAAGGCGCTTGGTTATTAAAGCCGCTGAGTTCTAAGGAGGAGAAAAAAGTAGCAGCTTGTAGTCCAAAAAGTCTGGTAACAAAAATAATAATAGTAATGAAAAGTGTGCATGGTAGCCCCACGCCCCCCAGTTTGGAAACCTTGCATTAAACAGAACAGAAGTACAAAAAGCAAGCAATTCAACCAGTGCTAACATGTGTGAGTCTATATTTATTATTTGTCATATATTAGGTTATTATTAGGTTGACTATAGGCGTGTAAAGATGACTATAGGGGTGTTAGTTCATGTTTAGAGGGCTCTAATAATGTTAAAGTGTATTTGGAAGTTCTCAGAAATACAGTCGGGTCTCTGGTCCTCATTTTTTTTCTGACATTGATATACGGGACACCCCTATTGGCGAACATGATTGAATTGCGTGTGAACTGCTGCTTGTTTCTCCTGCGCTTGCTGGTCATCCAGGCGTGACAGCTCCTTTGCCACCTTTGGGGGTTCTCATCTCGTTTGTTGTTTGACAGCCTTTTCCTGCTTTTCTGTTATGACTGCGGAAGGTGCTTTTATTTTTAGGCTTTAATATGCCGCCTTCCCGAGGCACGACCTCATTACAGCTTTTCTTAAGACTCAAGCATCGGCCCAGCTGTTGGCGTGAGGCGCTGCAGCTGCTGTGCACCAGGGGGCACCACTGTCAACATCCACCGGTTTGTCTTTCTCTGCACGGCCAAGACTTCTAGTATTTATCTATATTTGTTGCAGAAATGTCAATACAAGTGTCAGATCCCGCCCCACCCCACCCAAACAGCATCGATGAAATGCTCATTTGGCTGCAGAGATGATTGCTCGTGATGCTGTACATAATCCTTAAAATATACAAGCAGCCTCGTCTTGGCCAAATACGAATTCATGGAGGAGCTAATGGACGGCGTGACGGCATTTCAGTAAAGCTAATAAAAATTGATTTTCCCTCCTCAAAACCCCCCATGCCCCACATGTGTAATGAACCTCCCGAGCACTCGTCAAAGACAAAAATTGGAGATGTTTTATCCTGACAGCGAGCTGGCCTACGCTCGCCGCTCAGTGTCCCTGCCGCCACCCCCCCCCGCCCCGCCCCACACTAATAAAAGTTTTGCCACAAATATTTAATCCTCAACGTGACTGACAATGTTGTCAGACCTCCGGACAGCTTTTACGCTGTGATTACAAGCGCTCCTCCGTCCGCGGTGCTTTGGATTACTCAAGATTATGTTGTAATCCGTTTAATCCTCACTGCATTAAGATTTCAGTCAAAATACGGAAACAGTAAAGACGCACTCAAAAGCAATAAGGTCTTAAACGGGCGGCGCCCTCATTCCCTGCCTTTTCCTCGTTCTTTCCTCACCATGTAGGCGAGAAGACCAGCTGCACATTGGCTGTTGTGGTCGTCACGCAAAAGACTGCATGCGGGTGTTCCCGCAAAATGTCGGAAATGCTTACATTTGCGTTCTTTGAATTCAGGTGAGCTGGAACCCGTCCTGGTTGACTTCTGGCCTGAGACTCAAGGTACGTCCCCCAGGTACGCAAATACTGTAACTATGGGTGTCACATGATCTCAGGAGATTATATAGTTGCAAGAAAAAGCGGCACTGGGCCTGTGGACGATTAATAAATTAATTAATCACACAAAAAATGAAAATCTCCATAATTTTGTCCACGCTCAATATATTCCCATGCGCATGCTTGTCTCTTTTCTTTGTCTTTTGCCTCCAGTCAGCACTCTTCCCACTTCACTCTGTGGATTGCTTTTAGCATTTGGGCACGTTTGTTCCATAGAACAACGGCATGAAGGAAGGCAGCTCTTTTGTCAGTCATACTGTCTCTTTGTCTTAGTGGGTGAAGGCGGGGCAGCAAGCATACACACAGGGTGCAGAAGAGTGTAATGTATTAAATTAGTAGATTGCAGCATATTGGCTTTCACATGTACTTCTCTTAAAAATAATAAGCGGCATAGAAAATAAATGCATGAATAATCATTAAATTCTCGCTCTCGCAGACCCAATCTCGTGACAATTTAGCAAATGTGTGTAATAAGTTAATAGTATACCCCAACAGTCCAGGCAGACCTGACTTTGTTAAAACATTTTTAATTTAAAATTAAAAACAGCAAATAAATATAAGAGATTTTGGCCTTTTAACGGTATAGTAATCCCTCGTTTATCACGCTCAATTAGCTACACACCACCACAGAGTAGGATTGCTTGTTTATAAATGAAATATGTTGGTAGTTTGAGCGCAGAAAAACTGTTTACAACCTTCTTAATGTGGTTTTTACCATTATGAGAGCCCCCTAGACACAAAATAGCATCCCTATAGTGACTTTTGCGCTCCTATTACCCAAAAAATATTATAGACTCAGATGTTTGAGAGATTTTCTTTTTGGTTTTGTTGTTTTTTACATTTTGTTCTACACAGTATTTCTTGCAGTGGCTCTTATTTCATCAATTTATCATTACTGACACCAAGTGACCAATGTAGAATACTACATATCATCACAACATCTTTGAATGTGTCTTCTGAATGTCCAATAAGAATAATTATAATTTTACTTCATTCAGCCGTTTTATGCTTGAAAATGCTTAATATAGGCTTAATAGGGTACTTTAAAAGGGTTTAATTATGTACGTGCACAGTAACCCCTCATCTATCGCGGTTGGGGCAGCAGCGTAAGCAGGGATGCCCGAACATCCATCTCCTCGGCCACTTTGTCCAGCTCTTCCCAGCGGATGCCGAGGCGTTCCCAGGCCAGCTGAGAGACATAGTCTCTCCAACGTGTCCTGGGTCTTCCCTGAGGCCTCCTACCGGTTGGACGTGCCCTGAACACCTCCCCAGGAAGGCGTTCGGGAGGCATCCTAACCAGATGCCCGAGCCACCTCATCTGACTCCTCTCAATGCGGAGGAGCAGCGGTTCTACTCCGAGTCTCTCCCGGATGACAGTGCTTCTCACCCTATCTCTAAGGGAGAGCCCAGCCACCCTGCGGAGAAAACTCATTTCGGCCGCTTGTACCCGCCATCTTGTCCTTTCGGTCACTACCCAAAGCTCATGACCATAGGTGAGGGTAGGAACGTAGATCCACCGGTAAATTGAGAGCTTTGTCTTTTTCGCTCAGCTCTCTCTTCACCACAACAGACCGGTGCAGAGTCCGCATCACTGCAGACGCTTCAGCAATCCGCCTGTCCATCTCGCGTTCCATCCTTCCATCACTCGTGAACAAGACCCTAAGGTACTTAAACTCCTCCACTTGAGGCAGGACCTCATCCCCGACCTGGAGATGGCACTCCACCCTTTCCCGGGCGAGAACCATGGACTCGGACTTGGAGGTGCTGATTCTCATTCCAGCCGCTTCACACTCAGCTGTCGACCGGTCTCTCAGTTAAAGGTCACGGCTCGATGAAGCCAACAGGACCACATCATCTGCAAAAAGCAGAGATCGAATCCTGCGGCCACCAAACTGGAACCCCTCAACGCCCTGGCTGCGCCTAGAAATTCTGTCCATGAAAGTAGTGAACAGAATCGGTGACAAAGGGCAGCCCTGGCGGAGTCCAACCCTCACTGGAAACGGGTCCCACTTATTGCCGGCAATGCGAACCAAACTGTTACACCGGTCATACAGGGAACGAACCGCCTGGATTAGGTGGTCCGATACCCCATATTCCCGGAGCACTCCCCACAGTATTCCCCGAGGAACACGGTTGAATGCCTTCCCCAAGTCCACAAAACACATGTAGACTGGTTGGGCAAACTCCCATGCACCCTCAAGGACCCTGTCCAGAGTATAGCTGGTACACAGTTCCACGACCTGGACAAAAACCACACTGCTCCCCCTGAATCCGAGATTCGACTATTGTTTTTTTTATTTATTATTACTATTATTTTATTTGGCAAGCTAATAGAGTAATACTACTCGTGTATTTGTGTACATCATACGTACACACAACCGCTAACCAGTGAAAATACTGCAACTCGTTTGAAAACAACATACCTAGGTGCATAGAAATGCAGTAAATTTGTATTTTAGTTTATTTTCACGCTTGAAAATGCAAAATTCAGGCCAAAAATAACTCCTCAAATATGTGCAATTTTTGTCTACTAATAGGTTGTAGTCGACTGCAAAACAGCAATAAGGAGCGATATGATTTTTTTCAATAAATCGATTTGGAAAATCGACTGTATGCTTACTTCAAGGTAATTTAGCGTGGATAAATGTGAAATAAAATGAAAGGTAACTGTGGTGGAATCTAGAGGAGGATCAGGACTCAAAAGAGTCCTCCCTCCATCTCCTCCTGTGATGGAGCCTTCACAGCGCCTTAGCTGGTGGGGCAAACTCGCTACTTTCATGTATTCTGACATGTTTTCACCAGCACAAAAAAGCTCGCAGGCTGCAGAAAAGAAGAAGCAGATCAGGTCTGAGGGAGGTTTGGAACGGCATCATCTTTGATTGGCCGGCTGGCGCGGTACTGATCCAAAGCAGCCGTGCCTCCCGGTGATGAGCTTTTTTCTGCTTGATACTTCTCTCCTTTCCTTTCGGCGCTTACAAAACGCTGCGAGGTGAAAGGAGACGCGGGTGCTCGCCGGTGCCGTGCGCTCTCAACTTCAAACCCTATAAGATCTCCGGCACGCCTCAGAGTCAGACTTGAAACCAGCAGCCGGGGTGATCCTGAGCCAAGCAGATCTCAAGCGCTACGGGCCGGACACACATCTGTCTGCGTGTGCGAGGTCGGGATGACGAGCTGCTTCCGTCTTACGCATGAGCTCTTCATCCTGGGCGATGAAGCTGTGGGAGTCAAGCCGGAAACTTGGATATCTTCCATACTTTGGCCATTTTGAAACACATTATGTCTTCTCTTCTTTAGGTGTTTATTACCCCTTTCATCAACAAAATAGCTGATATAAAGTCCATCCCTGCTTTTCCCGGGGGTTCCGTAATTGATTCACCCATAAAAATGTTGATAAGTCAGATTCAGCTCCTCCCCTTCTCTCTTCAATTGCCGTTGTTAACTAAACCCATTTAAAGTATGAAATGTATAGCTACTCACAACTAATGAATGATAATGGTGATCGATGAAATACAGAAGAATCTGAGTCACGGCCCAGCCTTTGGCCTGGTCGTCAGGCCAAAGGCTGGAGGCTAGCCGGCCGGAGAAGACCTTTCTCCAAACCGTGTCTTCGCACTCTTTGCCTTTTGTACTTCCGTCACATATTACCAAGTTTTCACCTCGCCCGCATTTTTGAGGCCCCAGTTGTTTCACTTCGCCGTCTGTAGTGCGTTCACGAATGGCCGAACAAAGTGCGAAATCTCACCGCTTGATGAGTGAAGCATAAAAAAGTGTGGGGGTTTTTAGTAGCGGCACATGCATGCTGTACATTTGACCTGTATTTGCATCTATTGTATAAATTATTGCCCACTTCGGGTGAACAATGTTTCAAAATTGTCCAACTTTTGGAGAGAGAAAAATTTCAAGGTAAAAAATGAGGCTGTGAATGAAACACAATAAACTGAACTCAGGACCCAACAAATATGACAATGGTAAATATGTATAAATATATATGTGTGTGTGTGTGTGTATATATGTATATATATACACACACACACACACACCCACACTGTACTGCACATGTAAGTACAGCATATATGTGTGTGTATATACCTATATACATATATATGCATATATATACATAAATGTATATACTGTACGTATATATGTGTATATAATGTATGTATGTACATATAATTTATGTATATGTGTGTATACATATATATAAACATATATTATATATACATGTATTACACAGTATGTATGTGTGTATATGTGCAGTATATGCATACATGCATGTATGTAAATATGTGTATGTATATGTGTTTGTATATATGTGTGTATATACATTTTGATTGTGTATATATATATATATGTATATATATATATATATATATATATTAAAAAAACATGACGCCTGAATGCATCCCCGTGTGTATCAGGGGGATGCAAGGGGATACTCTCCAAGCTGGACATAATTAGCAGCCTAATTAAGCAACACTGCTGTCCAAAATGCGATATTACAGTTGCACATTACTTACAGACACGCAGTCTCGAAGGAAGAAAGTATTCCGTCACAAAAAGCATCCAACCACCAGGCCACTTTAAAGGTAGCACGTAAAATTATTACATGAGATTTCACATTTTTGATTCATTAGGCAAGGACGTTATGTGGAAATTATTGAATTATTTTTGGGCGATGCCGGCATACCGATCGGATTCCCAAGTTGTGGAAATTGTCTGAAAGTTTCAGGTTGTTTGGTTGCAGCCGTCTTCTTGAAAGTAGGTCGCGCTTTGCTTTCAGGACATGGTGCTGACCTCCTGACTCTGGCTCGGATCCCGCTCACAGACGCCTTCGGCGGCAACAAGCGCACTTTCCTCCCTGACACCCGCCCCCCGTGGGACTCGTGTCAGAGTGCACAGGCACGCCCTGCGGACATTTGCACACAGCGACAACAGTCCCTCCCTCCTCCGCTTGCTGAAACATCTTTTGGACGTGGAAGCCGCGCCGCACACTTTTTGAGTCTGAACAGGTCTGAGTCGGCAAGATGACAAAAATGACGGCACTAGAGAGATACTGAGTCACTCTGCGATTGCGCCGCCAAATGCAATAATATACAGTACTGTAGTAGTTCGTCCCCATTACTTCAAGCGCTTGCAATTCCGACGGCCCGCTGGCTCTCTACTATTTTCATGGATATGTCGGGTTTTGGTACCTGCACAGGCACGTTCTACGCCATAGAAACCTTAAGGCTTCATTCCGCTACCTTGTAGCCTCCAAATCTATCCTTCTGGCAGCGCCTAGATCCTGTTACAGCTCTGTAAATGTACATTTTTATATTATTTATAAGTGTTCAATATTCTGAATCTGAATGTTGATTATAAATGGCAAATCTAAAGATACACTTTAAATATCAATGTATATGTTAAACGTAAATGATTATACATGTAAAAGTTTAAAGTGAATATGTTAATTCTAATTGTTACATGTTAAATGTTACAATAAATGTTAAAACTAAATATATTTGTAGTTTAAGTGTTATATACATGCTCAAATAAATGTTAAATATAAGCATGAATGTCAAATATAAATGTTATATAATATATAAATGATATACTGTATTGATATATGATTATATACATAAATGTATATAAATGATAGTCAAAATTATGTTACCTGTAAATCCATCCATCCATTTTCTATACTGCTTCTCCTCATTAGGGTCGCGGGTATGCTGGAGCCTATCCCAGCTGACTTTGGGCAGGAGGCGCGGTTCATCCTGGACTGGTCGCCAGTCGCAGGGCAGACATACAAACCTTCACATGCACATTCACACTCTAATGGACAATTTAGAGTGGCCAATTAACCTAACGTGCATGTTTTTGGAATGTGGGAGGAAGCCGGAGAACACACATGCACGGGGAGAACATGCAAACTCCACACAGAGATGCCCAACGAACCTCCTGACTTTGAGGCCAACATGCTACCCACTTAGCAACCGTGCGGCCCTGTTACCTGTAAATGTTAAATATAATTCATTCATTCATTTTCTATACCGCTTATCCTCATTAGGGTCACGGGGATGCCGGAGCCTATCCCAGCAGACTTTGGGCGAGAGGCGGGGTACACCCTGGACTGGTCGCCAGCCAATTGCAGGGCGTTAAATATAATTGTTGTGTTAAACTTTGCATTAAATGTTAAGTCTATATATATATATGTTAAATATAAATGTAGAAACTAAATATATATGTTAAATATGTAGGTTAAGCGTTAAATATAAATGCTAAATTAAATGTTAAATCTAAGTATACATGTTAAATGCAAATGTTAAATTAGTAATCTCTAAATATAAATCATACAGTAAATGTAAATGTTAATTTAAATATGTGTTATGTTTCATACAAATGTCAAATCTAAATGTAAATGTTAAATATACTGTAAATGTTAAATGTAAATAAAAATGTTAAACATTTGTTAAATCTATGAATGTATGTTAAATGTAAATGTCATATGTTAAAGGTAAATATTAAATGTAAATGTTACATTGATAGCAAAATATAAATGTTAATTCTAAATATGTGTAGTTACATATAAATCTCATATATTATTATAAAATCAAAAATGTATGTTAAATGTAAATGTTACATAATAAGTATAAATGTAAAATCTAAATATAAATGTATATTAAATGTAAATGTTATATGTTAAAGGTAAATATTAAATGTAAATGTTGCATCAAATGCTAAATATAAATGTTTGTGTTAATTCTAAGTATGTGTTATGTTACATACAAATATCAAATCTAAATGTTAAATCTAAATGTTGAATTTTAGTGTATGTTATTTTTTAATGTTAAATAATATTAAATATAAATGTTATGTTGAATGTTAAATATAAATGTTTTTGTTAATTCTAAATAAGTGTTATGTTACATATAAATGTTTAATCTAAATGTAAACGTTAAATCTAAATATATGTCAAATTTCAATGGTATGTGAAATGAAATATAAATGTTACACTTGGTTGATGAATCCAAGCATTCTGCAACTGGAAGGGCTTCAAAAACTTGGTGACTGCATAGTGAGGCCTGCAGTAAGTGGTGTTGCCCACTGTGTGGCAGCATTCACATCATCAGACATCATGTTAACAATTGTGCTTACTTTGGCAAACATTTGGTTGTAAGAAAATGCCTCAATGTGGTCGTGCAAATTTAGTCTAAGCAACAGCGTGGTCTGCAAGAGGAATGTTTACACGGGCTCCGCTGTATCCCACCTCGCTGCTGACCCGCCAACCACGAGGCTAGGAGTAGCAATGCCCCGCCCGTCAGCAGGAAGACACACGTGAGGGGTAACATGGCCGCTAAAATGTTTCCAAATAACGTGACGTCTGTGGGGCAAGAACTCGCATCTTCATCTCGCTGGGGTTGAAGTGGCCAAATTAAAGCTGCATATGGACACCACCATCATCATCATCATGCCAAGCACTCGGGGAGATTAACGAGCACCCAAACTCCCCGCCTGACAGATCCAACCGTGATAATCGGAAATTGCCTCTTTTCATAGACCTTTAAGTCCAGACGTGGTTGCGCCGAGAGATCACAGAGGCGGTGGCTGGTGGTCGGCGGAGCTGTGAATTATTCCGTCAATCAGCATCAACGCCGACCCGACGTTACGGCACCCTTCAAAATAAGATAAAAGATCACTTTCCAAAGGGGGATTAATTTGTAAATTGCAATTTGTGGCACAGATGAGAAATATGATGTTTCTATATTTACGCCTGGTGAGAAACATGGCGCTCTTGCAGGCGGCTGGCATGTCAGCCAGTTACACTTTCTGGTAACTTCTTATCGCCACTCCGAGAATTGCTCCCAAGGTCCAACAATTCCAATTTCCAGGTTGATAGTAACTATAACGCGTGGCATAAAAGAAGAAACTGATACATAATAAAAGACAATAAATAAGAATTTTGGGGAGCGTTAAAGTGCGTAGGTGGTGAAGTGCCTGAGTACACAAGTGCCCTAAATGCTATTTGAATTCCTAAATAACTTCGGAATTAGACGCTAGAACATGCGGAAGTTGAGGTTGCATGTTTACTTACAGCTGGTGAGGACAAAACCCAAGTTGGTTCTCCATGAATTTGGGGGGGAGTGTTAAATGGTTGCAGTGTTAAAGTGCCTAAAGCGCTATTTCCATTCCTGAATGACTTCCTAATTAGACACGCATGGAAGTCGAGTCTGCGTGTATGCGACAGGTTACGTCAAAACAGAAGTTTGTTGGCCCTAAATTTGAGCGGATTGTTTCATTTCAAGTGTGTCAGTGCCCGAGGGCTAAAGTGTCAATATGCCATTTAAATTTTTTATTTAATTAGTTATTTCCTAAATAACTTCTAGTTAGACACCGGAACACACAGAAATTGAGGTTGCGTGTTTACATAAGGTGAGGACTAAATGCAGGTTTGTTCTCCATCAATTTGGGGAGAGAGCTGAAGTCTTTAAGTGTTAAAGTGCTAGAGTGCTAAAGTGCCTAATATGCAATGTCTGTACCTACATCATTTTTTAATTAGACACCGGAACACACAGATATTGAGGTTGCGTGTTTGCATATGGAAAACAAAATGCGGGTTTGTTTTCCATGAATTTGGGGGGAGTACTAAAGTGTTTAGTTGTTAAAGTGCCTAAAACGTTACTTCATTTTCTAAATGACTTCCTAAGTATACAGTGGTACACACACACGTCGAGTTTGTGGTACAGGTGTACACACAAGTTTGTTTCCTTCAATTTGAGGTAAATACCAAAGTGTGACGATGTCAAAGTGCCTAATAAGAAATTTCAATTCCTAAATAACTTCCTAATTAGACACCGGAACGCAAACATGAATTTGGGGGGGTTGCTAAAGTGTTTTAGGTGTTAAGTGCTAAGCATCAAGTGCTCAAGTGCTATTTCAGTTGCCTTCCTAATGACTTCATGAAATCAAGGTTGCTTGTTTCCATCAAGAAAAACAAAAGTTGGTTCTCCGTGAATTTGAGGGGAGTCCGCGGCAGACACTGCAACTTTCAACTACTTGCCCAACTGCACAGCCTTAAGAGCGTGCATGTATGAATGCTGGGTCTTGTTTGTTTTCTGAGAATCTACTGCGCCTAGTGGTCACTTGTTTGCCATGCAGCAATAAAACTATACCAGTAACAGTACTTCACCTGGCTAGTCACATTGCACTGCTATTAAATGCAACACTACTGTAAGTCCACCGATGGTGTGACGTGAAGCATCTGCCCGTCGATTCCGAATGCAGCTGGAGGTGCACGCCGGAATGCGTCGTTTTCCCGCGTCGTAGCGAGATCGGCGCTGTTATAAACCACGCTGTCATCTAAACAATGTATACAGATGAGTCGCGGCGCCGCAGGTCTGCCGGCTCGCACGGGTCCAAAGTAAACAGACGCAAGGTAACAATGAGGAGAACGTGGATCCGATCGCCTCAAATATTTAGACTTCTTCTGGCTGTAACCAAAACACAACGTTTCAGCTGAGGCAGCAAGCTCTCCATGACAGATGGTTGTGCTAAAGGGAAGCGAGAAGGTCAATGCGAAATAATTTGGTGGCTGAAAGCGTCTTTTTTTTTTTTAAGTCAAGTTTGAGGGCCGAGCATAAACGTTGCGAGTGTTCCCAGAGGACCCTTTCAGTGAATGCATGTATTATATCTGCTATTATATTATATTCCATTAATATTATATTTAATCTGATATTTGCGGATTTCTTATCCATCATTTTGCTTCTTCTATGGGAAAATCCTACCGATTTCTGCTTTGTCTCTGCAAAAACAGGCTGTTTTAAAAGATTCGAGTGAAAATATTAACACAACAAAGCTGTGAGCTAATAAGAAAAGTTGTAATTATTTTAGTAGTAATTATATTTAAATGTTTGTAATTTTACAAACATTTTACAAAAATCATGAATGTGATATAATATTAATAATGATATTAAGAAAAAAGGACATTTTAATAAATAAACAGCATCAGAAAAGAACACAAAGGTAATTTTATGAGAATTAAGTCAAAATATTAAAATAATAAAATAAAAATCTAACAACAAAAGGTTGTAATTTTACAAAAATAATGTACTTTTATGACAAAAATCAAAATTTTAGTAGTATGATGTTAAAAAATTAAAGAAAACAAATTTTTGAAGGCCATAATAGTATGAAAAACAAAATAAATAAAGTTGTGCATTTTAGGAAATTAGGGTGTGGAAAAGGTTATTATATGAGAATAACATCAAAATATTATAAGAAAAAGGCATAATATTAATTCATATTTAATAAATATGAATTAATATTAATAATATTAAGAAGAAATTAGAAATGTTTTTGAAAAACAGCAGCGGAAATTTTATGAGAATAAAGTAAAATATAAAAATTAAAAAGTTGTAACGTAGAAAAGGTTTTACAAAAATAACATAATATTATGAGAAAAATAATTTTTGTAGCATAAAGTTAAGATATTAAAGAAAATAAATATTTTGGAATGCCATAATAGTATGAAAAACAAAATAAATAAAGTTGTACATTTTAGGAAATTCAGGATAAGCGGTATAGAAAATGAATGAAGGGTGTGGAAAAGGTCATAATATGAGAATAAAATCAAAATATTATGGGAATAAAGTCATAATAACATTAATAATACTAATTCATATTTAATGAATATTAATAATATTAAGAAGAAAGTTGAAATGCAGAAATGAACACAAATTTTATGAGAATAAAGTCAAAATATTAAAGAAAAACGTATAATCTAACAATTTTAGAAAAATAACGTAACATTATGAGAAAATAACAATTTTAGTAGCATAAATGTTATTGAAGGGCATAACATTGTGGAAAACAAAAAAATGAACGACTTTATTAAAATACTTTATTATAGAAATAAAATCATAATATTACGAAGAAAAGAAGAAGGTTGAAGTACTTGGAAAAAAACAGCAGCAGAAAAGTGAAAGTGAAAATATTAAAAGAAAAAGATTGTAATATACTGAGAAAAGGTCATTTTACAAAAATAACTGTTTTAGTAGCATGAAGGTAAACAATTAAAGAATGTTATTTTTTAAGGGTGTAGTATTATAGAAAACAGAATCAAGTTGTATATCTGAGCAAATGAGGTTGTGGAAAATGTTACAATATGAGGAAAAAGTCCAAATCTTGTAGGGAATAAACTCAATAATATTACAACAATTTAGTTGACATTCAGTACTTGAAAAAATCAGCAGCAGAAATGAAATTCATTTCATGAGAATAAAATCAAAATATTAAAAGGAAGAAATTGTCTAATTTTGCAAGATATGAGAAAAAAGTCAAGTTGCAAATATTGAAGAAAAAGTAGATTTTTTTAGTCATAATATGAAAAAAGTTGTAATTTGAGGAAATGATTTTGCATAAAAAGTTGATGTTACGACAACAAAGTCCAAACTTTCCCGGAATAAAGTCATTCTAAGGAGACAGAAAAGACATTTTACAAGAATTGAGAAGGAGAAATTTGAAATATTTGGATAATAAAATTTGTTTAAATACAGAAAAAATAGTGTGAAGTTGATACTAATCAACTTTTATCACAAAACTGAGCTGCAGTTTTTTTTCTTGAAACATTTCTTTTTTTTTAGCACTTGCATTTTGTCCGGCAACGGGGGGACTGTACCCTCCGGGTTGGGAGTGAGGTCTTGCCTCAGGTGGAGGAGTTCAAGTATCTCGGGGTCTTGTTCACGAGTGAGGGAAGGTTGGAGCGTGAGATCGACAGACGGATCGGTGAAGAGAGAGCTGAGCCGGAAGGCAAAGCTCTCTGTTTACCGATCGATCTACGTTCCCACCCTCACCTATGGTCATGAGTTATGGAGCATGACCGAAAGAGTGAGATCGCGGATACAAGCGGCGGAAATGAGTTTCCTTCGTAGGGTGGCTGGACTCACCCTAAGAGATAGGGTGAGGAGCTCGGCCATCCGGGAGGAGCTCAGAGTAGACCCGCTGCTCCTTCACATGGAGAGGAGCCAGGTGAGGTGGCTCGGGCATCTAGTCCGGATGCCTCCCGGGCGCCTCCCCGGTGAGGTGTTTCGGGCATGCCCGGTCGGGAGAAGGCCCCCGGGAAGACCTAGGACACGCTGGAGGGACTATGTCTCACAGCTGGCCTGGGAACGCCTTGGTGTCCTCCCGATGGAGCTGGAAGAGATCGCTGGGGAACGGGAAGTCTGGACTTCCCTACTGAAGCTGCTGCCCCCGCGACCCGGACCCGGATAAGCAGAGGAAAATGGATGGATGGATGGATGGATTTTGTCCTGGATGAATAAAGTATCTGTCCCTCAGGAATGGCTTCCTAAATAAGAGCATCAGAAAGAGCATCTTGAGTGACAGAGTGTCTCCTGTATGGCGAATAAGCGCACCCATTCGTCTTGAAAATGACTGCATTTCGTACTGGTTTGATGGGGATCTAGATTGTCTGGTTCTGGATAACCGGCCCAATAAGGCGGCGTGTTTCCGTCCACGCGCCATTCATCATGCCAGGTCAAGCTGTGCCCTGAGCCGCCCCTGCTGCCAATTTAGGTGGGGATGAAGTCATGTGACCGCAGTTGCTCCAGACTTTGGTCGTTCTGAGTCTGGTTTCATTATTCTACCAAATCGCAAATCCCCATCAGTACATTACTTACCCACCAGTACTTTAGCTTCTACCAACGTAACACAAGCTAGCGATGGCAATTTCACAGTTTAACTTGGCAATTGTGGAAAAATATTCTTCCACTTCTCCGGGTCCCCCGGGTTGTGGGGGCAGCAGTCTCAGTCGGGAAGTCCAGACGTCCCGGTCTCTGGCCACCTCTTCCAGTTCCACCAGGAGGACACCAAGGTGTGCCAAGCCCAGCATGTCCTAGGTCTGGGTATTCCTGGAACACCTCACCAGGGAGGCATCCGGACTAGATACCTGAGCTACTCGGACGAGCTGCACTCGATGTGAGGGAGTAGTTTCAGTAACGCTCCAAAGCTAACGGCCTTTGGTGAAGGTGGGAAAATAGATCGACCGGTCCGACCCCGAGATACTGGGTCAAGACCTTATTCCCAACTGTCTTATCGCAGAAGCTGCACACTCAGCTGGAATCACCCCAGTAAACATGGAAGGTCACCGCCTGATGAGTCCATCAGTACCACATCATCTGCAGATAGCAGAGACGGGATGCTAATCCCTCATTCATCTTCTATGCCGAGGTGGGAGAATTTATCACCCCTAACCTAAAATGTTTGTTTTGGGGAGAACATTCAAACGCCATACGGAGATACCAACCCAGAGCTTTCAGATCTCCTGACTGGGTGACCAATAGGCTAACCACCAGACCAGCTTGACATGGAGTAATCCAAAGGCACGCAAAATGTCTACTTTTTTTTCCAATCTGTTCTTTCAAACCACTCCTGGTAACATATTCCAGTCGTTTGAGGCGGTCGTTTAAGTGGAGCAGCGCTAGCCGTTGAGCTAAAAGCCGCCGGGTTGTCACCTCAGCTCTTAAGGCACCAGTGAGGTTTCCACAAGGTACTCTGGCACTATTGAGGGGGCTTCTTCTTTGTTCCCATCCTGCCGTTGTCATTCGACTGAAGTACCAAATGTGCCGTAAATGCTAAATTAAGCCAGCGGGGGCGGTGTGTGGTGGGGGGGGCCGGGGGGTTGGTGCATTTTTGACAAACGTGACCTCCCCTCTCCGGCACGGAGGATTATGAAGAACAAAAGTTGGTCCAATCGCCGCACCAGGGTTTAAGAGTATTGCGGTGACAGATTAGAACATCTTTCAGCCGCTGCGGGAGATAAGAGAGCATCAGAGGCGGCGTCTTCGTCCCCCCCCCCCCCCCCCCGCAACTTCTGCATGTGTAGCGCCTGAGCGGGTTATCAAAGGTCGGAAGAATCCGTGCGTTCCGGCCCAAGTGTCCTGCTCAGCTGTTTGCCTGCTCTGGCGTCCTATTATCCCTCATAATTACAAACATGTCGGACGTGTCACGCCGCCACGTGCTAACAGCCTTGCCGGAGACGTGCCGCGCCACCCCCTCCCCTGCCCCCCGCCCCCCCGGGTTCAATTAGCTCCTGGCTCTCCAGGTTAATAGAACTTTTGATTGGGCTAGCATCGCTTCCCTGCTTTGTTGACCTCGTCTTTATCTGCCGCTGTAAAGGGCGCGGTTACTGTCCGGCACCGCTCGGACTTCCTCACGGCGTCGTGGGCTTTATTTCAGCCGGAATGACTGCAAGATGATTCTCCCCACGGTGTAAGTCGTACTTTTTTTCACGGTTTGAACCTAATCCAACATGTGCTGCCTTTTAAGTTAAAGTGTGGCGGCGGTTGGGTTTTTGGCGCCACCTGGTGGAGGAAATCCTTTTAAATGGCTTCTGCCTGCCTGTAAGTAATGTGCAACTATGAGAAATGTGGTATTTTAGACAGCAGTGTTGTTTTTTGGGACACTAGCTTGGATTTTCAGTTTCTTTTCATTCTTTTGTGAATGCCAAAATAAAATCCAAGCGTAAAAAGCGGCTGTTTGATGTTTTCTACACACCTTTGGAGTTAAATTTTTTTTTCTTATGAAGATAATAATCTTCATATTTGTAATCTTTTCACTTTATTTCCATAATTTTAGAACACAATTTTAGAAAAAACGTTTTGTTTTACACAGTAAAAGTGGGACTTTAGAAACATTTTTTCTTTTTAATTTCACACAAAAAATGACATCATTTGTCCTCATATTGTTACAAGTTTACTTTTGTAAAATTGCAACTTTTTTCATATACCATTTTTGCTCTTCATATTTTGACTTTATTCTGGTAAAATTTACAGCTGGTTTTGCTACTTCTGCTGTTTTTCAATCTGTTTCAACATTTTTCTTATACCTTCTAAAATTTTCCACTAATTAGAACCTTTTTTAGTTTTGTTTGTTACTCATATAATTACAAATTAAAAAACATTTTTTCTTTTACATTTCACATCTAAGCTGCTTAAAATAATTTTTCTTGTAATGAAACTCGTTCAAATTAGGATACAATTTTTTCTCTTGATGTTGTGACTTTATTCTTGTTTTCCTATTTCTGTTTTGTTGTTCTTTTTAATATTACTAAATTAATATATTTAATAACTAATACTTTAAATTGATACATTATTATTTACATTTTTTTATTTTGAATTAAACTATTTCAACATTTTTCTTACAACTTTTTACCCAACCTAACATTTTCCAAAAATTACAATTTATTTTCTTTTGTTTGTCATAATTATATATTAAGACATATTAAGACTTTTTTTAAAATGTTTTTTTTCTGTAATATTTCTACATTTTTCATCATAATGTTACGTTGTTTGCAATGTTTTTATTAAACAGTATTGTTTTTATTCTTGTAAAATTGCTGCTGTTTTTTAGCTTTCTTGTTAAATTCTATTTTTAAAATGCACCACAGGCCCCCCAAAAATCCGCCACAGCTCGTAAATGATCCTCAAGCCGCTTTTTGGGCACCCCTGGTTTAGGGAATGCGTAAAACCAACGAGTGGTTCAGCGCCGGTCCCAAACCCGGATAACGGGGGAGCGTGGTGTCCGTTCAGAGGCAGCCGGCTATTTTTACGGAATTTTGTGCCATGCGAGTTGAAGGGAATATTAACTAAACCCCCAGCCCCTCGCAAAAGACCCTCCCTCCTGTGGGATCCCTTTCTTGTTAAGCAGCCTTTATTCCCATTTTCCAAAAATATATAATATTATAATATAATATTTATTTTCCACGCTACTAAAATGACTTTATTCTGGTAAATTTAAAGCAGTTTTTTTTTTCTTTTCTGTTTTTTTTTCTTGTAATTTGATTTTATTCCCATAATATTCCCAGAATATTTTGACGTTCTTATTGGAGCAAAGCTTTTTCCGCAACCAAATGTTACAAAATTTAAAAAAAAAAAAAAAAAGTTTTTTATAGTATTACTTTTTTTTTTTTTTGTTACATAAAAACTTTTTTTTTTTATATATATTTTGACTTTACTATTGTAAAACTTACGTAAAAATGTCAAAATCAGCAGTATGTTTTTTCATGCAGTATTAAAGTATACATTTGAACGATGTAATAAAACATGTACAGTACAATGTACTGTAGTATTGTTATGTATGCGACCTATTCTGGTGCTGCGCTGCCCTCTGGTGGCCGCTGGAGGAACTTCAGCAGCTTCACGTGCGGCATTCAAATTTGTTTTATTTACAGGATTTCTATATTATATTATATGCACGATGTTTATATTGTGTACGGAACGGGGGTGGGAGAGGATGGATATTTTATATTATTATACTAAAATGATTCACATTTTTTGTTATTGCACAGAAAATCGTATAATAATATCAGCAAAATACTACAATTATTCCTCTAATCACTTTTATTGCATACTAGTTTTTAAAATCACATAAAAGTCAATAATGCTAAATAATTTAATATAAATAATGATGATGATATCAACAAAGTATTGCAATTATTCAAAGTGCAAAAGTCAAAATCATATAACATTGTTAATAAAATTATGAAATAATAATTTAAAAATCCACAAAATAGTACAAATATGACATGGGGTTTTGGTGCAAAATAGTCAATAGTGCAAAATAATATAATAATATGATTGTAATTTCATCTATACACTCAAATGATTCTCTTGATATTATTTGCAATTTTTGAGCAAAATAAAGTCAATAGGGATATATAATATATATAATAAATAATATAGTTATACCACATTCATTCCCATGTTGAACTTTTACTCTTAATTTTCCCAACATGTGCTATTTGTTGTTTTGTTTGTACAGCTTAAATTAATAATAATATTTCAACTAAGACATATTTTTCCTCATAATATTCGGCCTTTCTTTTTTGATAGAACGTTATTTTTCTCCTAATATTTCTATAAAATTACAGCTGGGTTTTTTTTCCATCATTTTTTTTCTAATAAAGTCATCTTTTTTGTAAATGCTCTTTCTGTAATTCTGACTTCATTCCCATATTATTTGGGTTTTAATCCCGTAACATATATTTTTCCGCAATCTAGTTTAATAAAAAATAGTTTAATATTTTTACTTTATGCTCCCAAAATTACTCCTCCAATCTAAAAATAGCAAGTGCTTCCTTTAATATTTGTTGACTTTATCCCCCTATAAAGACCACGTGTTTATTTTTAACTTTCTTTGTAAATTTGATTTATATCTGTGTTTTATTTATTTATCATAATATCGCTTTTTTTAGGATATAGAAAACGGATTAATGGATGATAAAAATATATATTTTTCTGAATATTTCAACTTTATGCTGCTAAAATGATGTCCTTTTCCCTCACAATATTACACATAAATTTCTTTAATATTGACTTTATTCTTAACCCATTCCAGCTGTTTTTTCCATATCTGTTATTTTTTATTTCCAGCTGTTTTGTTGGGGTTTTTTGCCTTTATTTCATTTCTATTTTGACTTTTTCCACAGCCTAATTTTCCAAAAAAGTTCAGGTATTTTGTTTTTCATAATAAAAAAAAATATTTAATATTTCAATGTTACTTTTCCTCACAATATTACAATTTTATTCTGGTAAAATTTGTGACTTTTTATAGTAATATTTTGACTTTATTCTTGTAAAATTACAGCCACTTTTTCCATTCCTGTTGTTTTTAAATGTTCTATTTTTTACTTGGACTTCCTTTTTGGCCGTTTTTTAATGGATTTTGCCCTTTTTTTAATAACTTTATAACAATAATAATAATATTTAATAAAAACTTGTTTACTTTGTTATACACATAACTACGCTAGAAGTTGATATTTCAACTCCACGCTGCTTCAATGACATTTTTCCTCATAATAAAGTTTATTGTCATAAAATAGTCACTTTGTTCTCATTTGCTTGTTTGATTTTTTATAATTATGACTTTATTCCGTTCATATTTTCACTTTTTTCTTGTAATATTATCTTTCCCAAAAGGTTTAGCTTCACGTGTTGTTTTTCTTAATACGACTTTAATATTTCAACTTTATGCTGCTAAAATGATATTTCTTTCCTAATCATGTAAAAAAAAAAAAAACATTTTTCTTTTTATATTTTGCCTTTATTCTTCAAAACGTTTTGTGAATGATATTTCTGGAACATGCTGCACTTCATGAAGGTGACGACGGCCAAAGAAGTGAAAGATGCTTTGGGTCTCTCGGGAGCGGGTCAGCAGCGGCTGGCTGCCAGGGCCGCTCCCAGACTTTGGACGAAGCGATGGACGTCGCGGTACGAGTTGTAGAGCGGCACCGGCGCCACACGCAGAACGCTCGGCTCACGCATGTCGCACTGTGCGGGAAGAAACACAAAGTGAGTGGTTTCCTGCGCAGCGAAGGAGTGCTAGCGATGGGAGGCCACTCACAGCCACGCCCCTTTTCTCCAGCTCCTGGAAGACTTTGCGGATGGGCACGGAGAAACACAGCGACAGCTGGCACCCCCTCTGCTCGGGGTCAGAGGGCGTGATGACGCGCACTTGAAGTTTGCCGGGCCGGGCGGGATCCTCGGCGTAGTGGCGGGATATCAGATACTCCAAGTATCCCGTCAGCAGCACGGACTTCCCGCGCAGCGCCCGCATGCCGCTCACGTCGAACACCTGCAGGGCGAGTCGACACGACAAAGGGCGTCACGGCGTGTGTCTATGCGGGCCGGGCGAGTGGCTGCGGTACCTCCAAGCTGGCCTGCAGGGTGCACACGAGCAGAACGGGCTGGTTGCAGAGCCTGAAGCCGCTCACGCCGCGCTGGAGCTCCAGCACTGCACACACAAACACAATCATACAATGTAATCCACGGCTGTACGGATACAATACAGAGGGTCCTTCACAATTACGGTTGTATTTATTTAATTATGTTATTTTTTAATACACAACTTATTATGTAATTATTTTGTTTTGTTTTTCCCCTTTTTATTATTATTAGAATTTTGTTTTTAATTTTATTAAATAACACTCCCATAATAACAAAACTGAACGCAACAATTGGCAAATGTAGCTGCAGCTTCCGTCCACCAGATGGCGACAAAGGCCGGGAAAGGACGCCGAGGCGCGCAACTCATTAACAGTTCGTGTAGTTAGGTTAGATTCGGTTCAACTTTATTGACATTGCACATGTGTAAATACAGAACAACGAAATGCAGTTAGTATTCAATCAGAAGTGCAAAAAGCAGCAGGTGCAGTACAACAATATGAACAGTGTGTTGAGATATAAGAGCAGGTATATATATATATGTCTATATATATATGCCGTGTATAAGTTAAGGGCAATAAATAAAGGAGTTGAGCTAAAGCATGTTTTGATTCAAATTAGAAATTTAAAAAAATTAAAATTAAAGATTATCTTAGCATTTCTACACAGGATAATTTTTTTTAATCATTTGTCTTCATTTGTCGACAATTAACTGTTATTATGTATTATTAACTGTTGATTTTATTACATTGATTATTAATATTTAATTTTTTTGTAATAAACGCCCCATAATGTAGATCTTGCTGTGGGTGGAATTACATTCAATAAAAAAACGCCATTAAAAACAGCAGCTACAGCTGATGTCCACTAGATGGCGACAAAGACCTCAAACGCAGTACCAGTTAGGGTAGTTGCTACAGGAGTGGAGCTAAAGCATGTTTTGATTCAAATTACAAATTAAATTAAAATTAGAGAGTTAAAGTGCCATTTTTTTCTTTAGCATTTCTAGACAGGGTAATTTTTTTATATTTTGTATTTATTGATTGATTTAATTATTCAACTGTTGTATTATTGTGTTATTTTATTATTAATTGTATTACTGTTATGTATTATTGACCGATTTTTAGTACATTAATTATTCATGCTTGATTATTTCTTACATTATTTTAAAATTAAATGCCCCATGATGTAAAACTTGCTGTGGGTGGAATACACCCAATCAATTAAAAAAACGCTAAAGAAAACTGCAGCTACAGCTGATGTCCACTAGATGGCGACAAAGACCAGTAAATGACGTCAAGAAGTTAGCGTAGTTGCTACAGGAGTGGAGCTAAAAGCTTTGACGCAAATTAAAAATGAAATTAAAATTAGAGATTTAAAATGTCATTTTTTTTTCTTTAGCATTTCTAGACGGGGTAGTTTTTTAATCATTTTTATTTATTGATTAAATTATTTAATTGTGGTATTTTTTTATTATTACGCCCTGCGAAATACCTGCGTCCAGTCCAGGGTGCACCCCGCCTCCCGCCCAAAGTCAGCAGGGATAGGCTCCACCTTGATACCCACGACCCTAATGAGGGAGGATAAGCGGTATAGAAAATGATTGAATGAATAAACTAATATTATTATTAATATTAACTCTATTACTGCTATGTATTTTTGACTGTTGAATTAGTTTTATGCCCCATTAAATAAAGCTTGCTGAAGGTGGAATACAACAATACATTTTTTTAAAAAAAACACTATTGAAAATTGTAGCTACAGTTTATGTCCACTAGATGGCGACAAAGACCGATAAATGACGCCAAGGTTCGCAACCCAGTAGTTATTACAAGATTGGAGCTAGAGCATGTTGTTTTGATAAAAATGAGTTTGTTACAACGAGAGCTGGTTTTGTTTGCATTTATCCAGGTGATTAAAAAATGGTAACAGTAGTGTTGTAATACAGTGGTAGTCGTAAAAATCTGGGGGGGAAAGGGCCCAAGTTGCCATTGAGGTGTCGTTACCGTTGCTCATCTGGAAGCGAGTCTTCAGGTCGTGACCCCACCAGCCTGTTAGCCTGCAAACATTTGCCACACTTGACGTTTACACCGAAAAGAACAACCGTCAAGCAAGAGACTAGACCAAGTTCTGCCTAATAATTGCATCAAGCGAGCCACAAAATACAACAAATTGCGGTTTTGCAGCTTTGCGGTTTTTTAAAGCTATATTTATTAATCAGTCAGGTGGTTTTGTGGTTGAATGTGGCCTAGTATTAGTATGTAAAACATCATATTTCATATCTTGGTTTAATGCATATTTATGCAAATATTACATATGTTTAGCATGAACTGAACAATTTATGGAATCATTTATGGCAGAAAAATGACAAAATTATTATTTTTTTAACTGCATCTCTTGTGATATCAGTGAAAAGGTCTTTTATTAGCATCAACTTCCTTTTCCCGCGAGCCTAATGAGGATAAGCGGCATAGAAAATGAATGAATTAACTTCCCTTTTTGCTTTCTTTTTGAATGATCTTGAGTAAATCATTTTCGTTTTGTAGTATTATGACGTTATTCCCTCCATACTCCCACATTATTACAACCTTTTCCTCGAAGATAATTTCCCAAAAAAACTTTATTTTGTTTTGTTTGTTTCTCATAGTATTGCTACTTTTAGAACTTTTTTTTAAACTCTGATTTTATTTTTTTTCATCACGCTTCTAACAAGACTTGATTTTTCCGCATAATATTACAAGTTTATCACTTTTTTCTCGTTAAGACAACTTTTTTTCACGTAATATTTTGACTTTATTGTCATATAATGTCTGTTGTTGTTTTTCCGGTTCTAAAACTCTTACAACTTTCTTCTTGGAAATGTTTTTCCCGTAATTATGACTTTATTGCCATAATATTCTGTCACATCCTACGTCTTTACTTTGTCTGCCTCTGTCTTCTCGCCTGTGTGTGTTTTCTTTCTCTCCAGGAGTCCTGCTGCCAACTTGAGGCGGGGCAACTGGGCGCACCTGAGCTGGGAGGAGCAAGCACTACTTAGGCTGATGGACTGCAGCTGGGAGGTGCTGCTCTTTGTTTTCTCAAGCTTCTGACACGGACATCTACGATTTCTTTACGGTTTCAGCCAAGTTCAAACTCCAACTTATTTGCTACTTTGTTGGTTAGCTCCTGCCTCTCCTCAGGTGAGCCCGGTTGTCGCTCGGCCACACCGACATTTGTGTGCATTTTTGTTTGTGATGCCACATTCTACTTTCGTTCTGCTTTTGTACTTTTTGCACCACCACGCTGTGTCCGACATCGATCTATTTCATTAAACACATTGTCTCCGCATCTGGGGGTCCAGTACTTGTCCACACATAACAATATTTACTCTTTTCCACAACCTAATTTTCCAAAAATAACAACTTTATTTGGTTTTCATGTAATTTCATATTAAACTTTTACAAAAAAACATCTTTCTTTAATATTTCAACATTATGCTGCTAAAATGACGTTAGGTTTTCTTCATCTGCTCATGTATTATTAGTTTGATCTTGTAAAATTGAGACTTTTTTCTGTCATATTTTGACTTTATTCTCGTAACATTATAGCTTTTTTGAAACAGAACTTGTTAAATTTTAATTGTTATGCAATTAAACTGACATTATTTTTCCTCAATCTTACGACGACATTGTCATAAAAGTGTGTGTGTGTGTGTGTACTCACGCAGGTTTGATGGTGTGTTGATGCTTTTCGTGTATGAACGCTCCAGCAAGCCCACCGGGCCCTGAGTTCAAATACTGGGCAACCAAACGCACACAAAAACACTCATGATATAAGAAAAACACTCATGATATAAGTTTGGTGTGTGTGTGGGTCGGACCTTGTAGGAGCACCAGCAGGCAAAGTCCACCCCCCAGTCGTGCAACTTGAGCTCCACATTTCCAGCAGCGTGGGCCAAATCGAAGCCCACCAGACAACCCTGACCCACAACAGAGGCAGCCTCGTCAAACCGCAACCGTTAAGCCGCCGCGCCCTCGTCTCACCTTCTTCTGAGCCGCCTTGGTGATGGCGGCCATGTTGAACAGCTGACCCGTGTAGTACTGGACCCCGCTTAGCATCACCACGGCCACCGAGTCGCCCTCCGCCTCGATCACGTCCAGGATGTCTTTTGTCTGCAGAGTCTCCTCCCCCTGGGGAGCCCCCGAAAAAGCAAAGCGTCAGCGGCGGACGTGACGTTGGCCCCCGCGTGGGACGTACCGGTCTAGGCCTCAGCAGCAGCATGCTGTCCTCTGGGTCGAATCCTCTCAGTCGGATTTGCGACTCGACGGCGTACTGACAGGAGAAATTGTGTCAAACGGGCATTGTGGCGGACAACAGCGATGAGTCGCTCACGTGATCAGAAGGGAAGGCCTTGTCCTCCAGGAGGATCTTGCGCCGCGCCGCCGTGGGCCGGTAGAAGGAAAGCTGCCGAAGAAAAGTTACTGAGGTGCGTTGGCATTTTGACATGAATCATCAGATGAGTCGTCACCATCAGCAGGTGTAAGTTGACCGTCAGCCCGTTCATCAGCGCCACCTCTTCGGGAAGTGCTCCTGCGTGGAAGAGAAGGACGTCCAGGTGAGAAATGGAGAAATACGCAACCACGTCAAGGCTGACATGATGAGGAATGAGAACGCTGTTTGGTTTGTTTCATAGAAGTTCAAGATATGGCCAGGAATGGACACTTCCTGTGCCGCGTTTCCTGCTTTCAATTCCAATTAGTTGTATTTACAATATAACCGCTGGGATGCTGCTGGCTCTTCACTTGGGTCACCTTAGTCTTCCTCACCCCAGCTGTCACCTGAACGTATTCCTTCCTTGCTGCTACCGCCGGGACTACCGTTTGGATTTTCACAGAACCTTTCTCACCTTGTCCTGTTTCATCCTGCACTTCTTATTTCGCATGTTACTCTTGTCTCTGCATCGCCGAGGTCTACCACTCGACAGCCACCTCAGATCCTGTCAGCATGTGTGTCCAAACTGAGGCCCAAGCAGCTGTTTGCAGCCCGTCGCACATTAAAAAAATTTTATTTCACAAATAAGGCAGAAATGAAAAAGTCACTTGTAATTTTACAAGATACCAATTAAAATATTAAGAGAAGTTATTTAATGAGATGAACTTTACAAGGAAAAAATATATTTGCAGAATTGAGGTACTAAAAACACCTTATACTTTAATAATTAATAATAGTATGCTTAATATAATTCCTTCTTCCTCCAAGAACTGCCTGCATACTCTAGCCACATGTGATCGGGTATTGTCATGGACCAGGAGAAACCCAGGTCGCACTGCACCAGTGTAGGATCTGACAATGGGTCCAAGGATTTGATCCCGATACCTGATAGTCAGGGTGCCATTACCTAACCTGTAGAGGTCCGTGTCTCCTTCCAGGGATATGCCTCCCCAGACCATCACTGACCCACCACCAAACCGGTCATGCTGAACGAAGCATAACGTTGTCCACGGCAACTCCAGACCCTTTCACGTCTGTCACATGTGCTTAGGTTGAACCTGCTCACATCGGTGAAGAGCACAGTGCGCCAGTGGCATAGTTGCCAAGTCTGGTGGTTTATGGTAAATGCCAGTCGAGCTCTATGGAGCTGGGTAGTGAGCACAGGGCCCACTATAAGACGTCGGGCCCTCAGGCCACCGTCATAGAGCCGGTTTCTGATTGTTTGGTCAGAAACATTCACACCAGTGCCCTGCTGGAGGTCATTTTGTAAGGCTCTGGCAGTGCTCATCCTCTTCCCCCTGACACAAAGGAGCAGATACCGATCCTGCTGAGGGTTAAAAGACCTTCTACAGCCCTGCCCAACTCTCCTGGAGTAACTACCTGTCTCCTGGAATCTCCTCCATGCTCTTGAGACTGTGCTGGGAGACACAGCAAACCTTCTTGCAACGGTACATATTCATGTGCCTTCCTGGAGGAGTTGGATTACTTGTGGAACCTCTGTAGTCTGATTAAAAAGTATATGTGTGTGTGTGTGTGTATGTATGTGTATATATATATATATATATATATATATTTATTTATGTAGCTGTTTTGATAGATACAAATATTTACAGTATTCAAAGCGCCCCTCAGGGCCATTTGCAGAATGCAGAATGTTTTTAATCAGCCTCGGGAACATTCTTAAAATAAATAAAACAATTACGACCCATGACTAAGCTATTTTTATGACGCTGTTTTTTTATTACCACTATTAGATCACGCCACTCATACAGAGAGTTGTCAGGAAGGGCATCCGATGTAAAACTTTTGCCAAATCTGAACATGCAAAAATGATTTGCTGTGACAACCCCTGGCTATAAATATATATATTTATAGTTTTTAAATATTTAGTTTAAATGAGGATAAACAGTATCAAAAATGGATGGATGGATGGATATTGTGAGAAGCAAACAAAGCAAAAAAAACAAGAAATATAATTTTTGGAAAATTAGGTTAGGGAAAAAAGTTATTCTTCTTTTCCTTTCGGCTTATCCCAGGGGTCGCCACAGCGAATCATTTTCGCAAGTTTTGATTTGGCAAAAGTTTAACGTCGGGTGCCCTTCCTGACTCTGTTTGAGGGACACACAAACGAAAAACAATTAGCGACTAACTCTGGATTCTGAATGCGCCGGAATGCCTCACAACGCAAATGAGCAGAAAAGACAAAAGTTATACTATGGAAATAAAGTCATTGTTAATATTAATCATTTAATAATTAGCGTCCATAAATCATTTCATAATCAAATCATAATCATCAATTTACACAAGGGAGAACAGTTTTTTTTAAAGCAGCAGACATGGAAAAATGTCATTTTATGAGAATAAACTCATTAACCCAAAAAAGTCGTATTGTCCATCCATCCATTTTCTATACCGCTTATCCTCATTAGGGTCTTGGGTATGCTGGAGCCTATCCCAGCTGGCTTTGGGCGGGAGGCGGGGTACAGCCTGGACTGGTCGCCAGTCAATCGCAGGGCACATATAGACAAACAAAGACAAACAAACATTCATACCGATGGACAATTTAGAGTCTCCAATTAAGCTAACATGCATGTTTTTGGAATGTGGGAGGAAACCGGAGTACCCGGAGAAAACCCACACACGCACGGGGAGAACATGCAAACTCCACACAGAGATGCCCAACGGAGATTCGAACTCTGAACCTCCTGACTGTGAGGCCAATATGCTACCTAGTCATCCAACGTGCGTTAATATATATTAACCCCAAAAAATATTAAGAGGAAAAAAGTAAAAAGTCACAATTTTATGAGAATAAACTCATAAGAAAAATTGTCATTTTAGTAGCATAGATTTGAAATATTCAAGAATAAATATATTACAACTTTTAAAAAATAAAAAGCAACAAAACCAAAAAAGGTTATGATTTTTGGAAAATTAGGTTGGGGTATGAAATGTTATATTATAGGTATAAAATCACTAAATCATGAGAAGAAAATTTCTAAGAATAAAACGGACATAGTGGTTGGAAAAACAGCAGCTGAAACGGGGGTGAAAAAACTAATTTTGCAAGAATAAAGTCAAAATATTAACAGAAAAAAGTGACAATTTTAAGGAAATAAACCCGTAATATTATAAGGAAACAATAATGAAAAAAATGTAATAAAAGTTGTAATACTATGAGAAACAAACAATTTTTACAAATTAAAAAAGAAAAGGTTATACTGTAAAGATATCATCAGAAGAAAATAGTACAAAATTAAGAGGCAGAAAATTTAAAAAAGCAAAACAGAGGCAGAACAGGGAAAAAATGTAATTTTATGAGAATAAAGCCAAAATATTAGGAGAAAGAAATTACTACAATTTCATTTTAGCACCATGAAGTCGAAATATTCCAGAAAAATGGTTTTTAGAAACAAAGAAAAAAAAAAGTAATTTTTTAGAGGATTTGGTTGGAGGAAACCTTATATGTTGGACATGAGGTGAAAATATTATGAGAATAAAGTCATGTAATAGAATTTGTGAAGATTACTTATGAAGAAAATTTAAAAATAGCAAAAATAGGAGAAAAAAAATGGAATGGTGTTACCGACAACTTTTGCCATCAGCGCCTCCAAGTTGTTCTCAGCCCAGGCCCAAGGCCGCGCCCCGTCCGCGTGTCCGTGCACGCCCCTGAAAAACACCACACATACGTGAAGTTCTCACGTTTGCCGTCACGGGGGCTGAGGCACACAGTACATTTTGGCCCACTTGTCCAGCTCCTCCTCCAAGTATTGCTTGGCCATTCTGGGCTGCAGGCCCAGGGAGTTTCCCAGCAGGTAGATGCTTTCTTGGCTGCCGTCCACCAGCGCCAGATCCGCTGCGGGGTCATGACCCAGTCACCGTGACGCACTCAAAACGCTCGTTACATCACATCGTGCACTTACAGGGAGGTAAGTCGGATATCTTGGGTACCAGGAAGCGCTCCCTGAAGTGCCGCAGCTCGTCGTGCTCGTCCAGGAAGGACGCCACCTTCTCGGAAGTTGGGCTGCAGCCCAGCAGTGCGGCGACCCGCTCCACCGTTTCTCTCGCGGTCAAACCAATGAAGCGCTCCATTGCTGGTTCTGAGAGGGACGTAGCTTTTTTTAAATTTAAGTTGTGATTTTATGAGAAACAAACACAAGGAAATATAGTGGTGTTGTTTTTTTAATGTGGGAGGGAAGTGGAATAAAGTCATAAATACGAGAAGGAAATGTACAAATGAAAGATCGAATAGTTCTTTCATTCTTTCATGTTTGAAACAGCCGTCATTTTACATGAATAACGCCAAAATTTTGAGAAAAAATACTGTATTCTCAATATTTTGTTTTTTTTGTAATATGAGAAAAAAACAGAACAAAATCTAGTGGTGTAGCTTTTTTATTATGTGGGCGGGAAAGTGGGAATTAAAGTCATAATTATGGAAATAAAATGTACAAATGAAAGATGAAACAGTTGGAAAGTAAAAAAAACAAAACAAGACAAAAAATTTTTTAAGTAAAATTATATTATAAGAGAAAAAATAGCAATTAAAAAAATATATGAAAAAAAATTGTCATTTCAGAAGTATAATGTTTTTTAAATGTATGTTTTAATATTACAAGAAACAAACATAATTACATACATTACCAAAAAAAAGTTAAAATAGTTAAAAACATTTAAAAACAACAACAGCAAAATGACAAAAAACAGTTGTCATTTTACATGAATAAAGTCAAAATATTAAGAGAAATAATATTGTATGTTCACAAAAAAGCAACAATTTTTTAATACTTAAAAAAACACAGGAAAAATGTCATTTGACAAGAATAAAGTCAAAATATTAAAGATAATATATTTATGAAATTTATGAGAAAATTTTAGTAGCAGAGAGTTGAAATATTCAAAAACAAAAAAAGTGGTCATTTTTGTCAAATTTGGTTGGGGCAAAAGTAATATTCTGGTAATAAAGTCATAACATCATAAGAAGAAAATTAACGACAAATAGTTTAAAAAAACAACAACAGCAAATATTTTATGAGCGCTGTAATTTTATGACAATAAGGTCAAAATATTAACAGAAAACGTTTCTCACAAGAGAAAAAGCATCAATTTTACGAGAAAAAACTTCCATCCATCCATCCATTTTCCACCGCTTATCCGGGTCCGGGTCGCGGGGGCAGCAGCTTCAGTAGGGAAGTCCAGACTTCCCGGTCCCCAGCGACCTCTTCCAGCTCCATCGGGAGGACACCAAGGCGTTCCCAGGCCAGCTGTGAGACATAGTCCCTCCAGCGTGTCCTAGGTCTTCCCGGGGGCCTTCTGCCGACTGGGCATGCCCGAAACACCTCACCAGGGAGGCGCCCGGGAGGCATCCGGACTAGATGCCCGAGCCACCTCAACTGGCTCCTCTCCATGTGAAGGAGCAGCGGCTCTACTCTGAGCTCCTCCCGGATGGCCGAGCTCCTCACCCTATCTCTTAGGGTGAGTCCGGCCACCCTACGAAGGAAACTCATTTCCGCCGCTTGTATCCGCGATCTCATTCTTTCGGTCATGACCCATAACTCATGACCATAGGTGAGGGTGGGAACGTAGATCGATCGGTAAACAGAGAGCTTTGCCTTCCAGCTCAGCTCTCTCTTCACCACGACGGTCCGGTACAGCGACCGCATTACTGCAGATGCTGCACCGATCCGTCTGTCGATCTAACGCTCCAACCTTCCCTCACTCGTGAACAAGAACCCGAGATACTTGAACTCCTCCACCTGAGGCAAGACCTCACTCCCAACCCGGAGGGTACAGTCCACCCGTTTCCGACTGAGAACCATGGCTTCGGATTTGGATCCCAGAAGCTTCACACTCAGCTGCAAACCGCTCCAGTAAACGCTGAAGGTCACAGCCTGATGAGGCCATAAGGACCACATCGTCTGCAAATAGCAGAGACGAGATCCTAAGGTCACCAAGCTGGACTCCCTCAACACCTTGACTGCGCCTAGAAATTCTGTCCAAGAAGATTATGAACAGAATTGGCGACAAAGGGCAGCCTTGGCGGAGGCCAACGTTCACCGGAAACAAGCTCGACTTACTGCTGGCAATGCGAACCAGGCTCCTGCTTCGATTGTACAAGGACCAAATGGCATGTAGAAGCGGACCGAGAAAAAACTTATACGGGAAAAATTATTATAAGAAACAAAATTGAAAAATTGAGTGGAGGGGAAAAGTAATATTTATGGAAATAAAGTTAAAATATTGTAATTTGAACATAAAGTTAAAATATTGTAATATTATGGAAATACAGTTCAAATATTAAAATATTAAGGGGAAAAAGTCACAAATTTTTGGGATTGAATGCATAATATTATGAGGACAAATAATGTCAATTTAGTCACAGAGTTGAAATATTTAAAAAAAAAGCAGTAATTTGACAAGAAAAAACTTGTGATATTATGAAGAAAATAATTATAGTATTATAGTAACAAATAGTTATTTAGTAGTTAATAATATTTTTTTTGGTGTAATGTTAGAATGAACACAAAAGTGGTAATTTTCAGAAAAGTAACATGGAAATAAATTCATACTATTATGAAAAAAATAAAATTAAAAACAAAAAATTAAACAGCAGCAGAAATGGGAAAAAGCAAAAACATTTTACGAAAATAAAGTCAAAATATTAAGAGAAAAAAGTTGTATTCCAAAGAGGTAAAAAAGTCACAATTTTACAGGATGAGGAAAAATAGAGTCGTTTTAGCGGCAAAAATATATATTTTTTAAGTTGTAATATTATGAAAAACAAAAAAGTCTTATTTTAGAAATAAATTCATAATAGGACAAGTTGACAATGGGGGGGGGGGCGTAACAGGAGAATAAAGCGATTGTAGGTTACTTTCAGGTCTAGAGGGCTGCAATGCAATTCTTTCCATGCATTTAGGAGATCCGAATCCGGTTTTCTATTGTTTACCCAAATGTCAGTTATATTCATTGAAAATTCATTGACCGATTCCATCCGCAAACCTTTTGTGGACACACAGTAAGGAGATCAGTGTTTGAATCGCCGTCTCTTTGTGGAGTTGGCATGTTCTTTTCTCCGGGTACTCCGGTTTCCTCCCACATTCCAAAAACATCCATGTTAGCTTCATTGACCGCTCTAAATTGTCCATTAGAGTGTGAATGTTTGTATGTGTGCCCTGCGATTGACCAGTCCAGGGTGTACCCCGCCTCTCGCCCAAAGTCAGCTGGGATAGGCTCCAGCATACCCGCCACCCTAATGAGAATAAGCGGCATGGAAAATGGATGAATGGATGGATTCCAATATGACTTCTTGAAAATTATTCATGAATAACTCATCCAAATTCAATGATGTTTGAGGGCTGGCTTATATCCTAAATGCACAAGCGGGCTTTTATTGCAGCCAGCCTAAAGCGCACCTGTGAGGGAGGGCTTGCTGGGACATCTTGAATATACTTTACATCCCGTTACATCCCTGTTTTAATTCCAAATAAACCAGAAAAACTTGGCGCTCCACATACAAGCTATTAGGATACATCAACAGCCAACTTCATTGTCCGGGGGGGACTTTCACCTGTGAGGTCTTCCTGCCGGTTAATGATTCTTTGGAATGACCTCAAACCTGCTCCTTCTTGAATTAACCCTTGGAGTGCACAGCATCCTGCACAGGGGGTTCGGGTGATGATTCGGACTAATGTCTGTTTACCGAACACACAAACTCCGTGAAAGCAGAATAAAGCTCGCCTTTTATTTCTATAATCATTATTTACTGTAGAAGTGGTACGGATAATGATTTTTTTTTACCTTGCATATTCATTCCCCGCGTCAAATGTGACAGAATGTGCTGACATTGACCCAAAAAGCTGCAAAGCCCGTTCGGGGAAGGCAAGCGGACCGACCCGGCCAAGTAAACACGAACACGGCGCCGCCGGCTAGCTTAGCTTTCTTTACCTGATGCGTTCGACACGAAGAGCCGCGCTGTTCGCCGCTGCGAAGGAGTTCCAAGTGAGAGTCGCTTTCGGGGGGAAAATAAAAACGTTTCGCTTCGGTGGTGTCTCGTGTGGTTTCGCCGTCACTCGCCGTCTCCTTTCGCCGCGGACGGCAGTTATCAAGCCAGCCGCCATGACGTCGCAGCGGATCGACGGTCACGTGCCACAACACGGAAGCAGCTTGTGGGAGGAGCCTCCGCGGAGCTCTTGGTGGCGCCAGAGCCCCAAATTCGGAGGCGTGCTGAGTGCAACTTCCTGGATTCTAATGAATGTTTGATGAAGAGATTTTTCACAACATTAAAATATGATTACAAAAAGTCTTATGGTAAGTATGTCAAAATATTGTGGGAATAAAGTCTTAAAATTCCATTTTTAGTAAATACATTATTATTATATTACATTCGTGAACTTTCCGCCCCTCCCTCTAAAGTTTATTCTGAAACAAAAATCTACAAGTTACAGCAGTTGGGAGGAAACAGAGACGCAGCTGAGATGAGAATAAAGCCAAAACACTGGGAGACAAAAGTTGTATTTATTTACTTATAGCGGACAGAGCATGTTGACCAACAGTGACTGTTTAACATGCCAGAATTAGCAAGAGGCTAGTTTGCGTCTGTTGTCCATTGGCAGGGTGTACAGATGGCTCCTCGAAAAAGCATTTGCAGGCGCGACTAAAAAGTGGGAAAGCATTAAAGTCTTGATCAGTGAATCAGAGCGAAACAAATGACAAAGTAATTAAAACAGACAGGTAATTAAGGACTGCTTGCCATTAACAGCAGAAAAAGATTATGTTAAAAGAGCACAAGAAAATAAAGATTTGGTCAAACAAAATGACAGAGAAACACATGCAAAGGACAAACACTAGATGGCAGCAGCAAGAGTTTGGTGTCGACAGGTCGGATTTGTTCAAAGTCAACGTTTAAATTGAGACCGAAAAGAGCTAGTTGTAGGGATGCTATTCCACCCTTTAGAAGCTCTAACAGAATAGGCAGATTGACCAAAAGCTGTCTTTCTGAATGGGATCTGACAGTCTCCTCTTGAGGCTCCTCTAGTGATGTGCTTTGAGTTTGATCTTAGGCTAACAAAGTCGTCGAGCGGTGGCGGGGCGAGTCCATGTACGAACAAAGCAGGCATCTGTCAATCGAATCGGATTCTCCCAACTTAAAATATTATATTTAGATAAGATGCTGATGTGATGGATGTGGCGTGGTTTTTTGCCTAGAACTCTGAGTGTCTGTTTACACAATGGTTGTAGTGGTCTGAGTGTGGTATGGTTGGCCTGGGACAAGCTCGTCAGGCTGCGAGAAAATCATACAGTGCATGTAAATATTGGCTGCTTGGGAGGACATAGAATTCCGGATGAATCTGAAATTTGATAAATTTAATTTGACCCCTTTGATGGTTTGTTTAACATGTGACTTAAAATGAACATGCGAATCAATTACGATGCCAAGGTACTTATATTCTTCAACCAATTGTACATTTTCACCAGATACAAATATGTCAGGGTTCGCGGTGGAGTACACTCTTTCAGTGAAGTACATTTAGACTGTTTTGTAAGTTTTGTCAAACTTACAGATCATAGCATCTGTAAGTTTGACAGCGACTTCTTTTTTAGAGGATCCTTGAACAAACAGAACTGTGTCGTACGCATACATTTGGATGTTGACTTCAGGGCACACAGTTGATAGGTTGTCTATATACATACAGAACAAAAGAGGGCCAAGGATTGACCCCTGCGGCACCCCGGTTGATAACCAGCGTGGTTCAGATTGATAACTGTTGATTCAAAATGTTTGTGAGAGATGGGAAAGATATGTTTCCCATCTCTCAAATTTGATTAAAACTTGCAATATTATGATGAAAAAAGGTCATTTTGATCAAATAAAGTTGAAATATTGAAGACAAAAATGACTTTTTAAACATTAAATATATGTGTCTGTATTAAATATTAAATGTAATATATTGAGAACCAAACAAAAGTAAAACAAGTTTTTTAAAAACAGGCTCGGGAAAATAATAATATGGGAATCAAGTCATAATATTAGGGAAATAACATTTTCAAAGATGATTTAAGAAGAAATATTGATATATTCATTATTGTTGTATCGATTATTATAATTATATTAATATAAGTATATTTTTAAAGAGCAAAAAGGGAGAAAAAATAATAACAATATGATTTTTCAGCTGAAATGAAAATATCAAAGTTGCTTCCATACATATTTCTATGGAAGCCCGTTTCAAAATGTCGAAAAGATCCCTGTCGGTAAGTCTTCTACTTGTTATTGTTCTGTTGTGCTTGTTTGCTGCAGTCTTATCGTGTAATTTCCTGGGCTCTTATTTTGGCAACTCAGTTTGTGATGTCATTTCCGGTTACGTACATTCATTCAACCCACTGCTTCTACCATTTTGCTGACCCAGCCATAGCCTACTTTGTCTCCTTCCACCACAACCTCAGAAACAGTTGCTCAGTCAGGTTCAATACATCGTGCTCCATCACCAACGCCTGTTGTATATTCCATTGCTCCACAGAACAGCCAATCAACTGCTCCGGTACTACAGTCTCATCCGTATCCTATACCGCCACCTCTTCCCCAGCAGGGAGCAGCACCTTCTTCAGGCTTCAGCGCTGCAACTGGTACAGAGCTAATGGAGCTATTACTATGTACTTCTTATGGACTCCCAAGGCCTGCTTT
Source organism: Oostethus manadensis (assembly GCA_024372805.1). Lineage (NCBI taxonomy): Eukaryota > Metazoa > Chordata > Actinopteri > Syngnathiformes > Syngnathidae > Oostethus > Oostethus manadensis. Next base: position 224,988 of record QODF01000280.1, on the reverse strand, counting down.
TCCCCAATTCTCAAGATGGCTCTGGATAACCTGCTCAACTCCCATGCCCACCTCACCGAGCAATTCCAGTATCAAGACCACTTAAAGCTGCCGAGTGCCTATAAGCTAGCTCAAGCCTATGCACGACCCTAAGCCATACACCCCCGCACTGCAGGCACTTCAAGAAAAATATGGTCAACCCCAACAGCTTGTAAGCGTGAGTTAGGAGCGATCCCGAACTCACCTTTAATAAGATTTGGAGATCCAGACGCCTTTGACAACTTTGCCCTGTCAGTGCAAGCTTTGGTGGGCATGCTCCGTTCCCTTGATGGTGAAAATGGCTATAACCTCAGATGTGGCTCTCGTGTCGACAGGCTGCTTGGCAAACTTCCAGCCAACACCTTTGTTGAGTACAGCTTGAACCACGGCATCCTGACCGCTGTCAGACCTTTCCACTTGGCTCCAGCAAAGCATCACAAGCAAAGCGAATCTCATCCAGAGTCGCCTACATGTTCCAACACCCGCCAAAGTCATGCAAGAGCCACAAGGAACGCCAGGGTCGGTCATCTAAGGTGTATAATAATATAATAAAGAGGCATGCACTCTAAAAAGGCCCTGTCACGTATGTAAACAGCAGCACCTCACTGTGCTCCACGACGTCTGCCAGCCAGAAGCCAAGATGGTGTTAATGGTCAGTTCCACACCAGACACTGTCTACGTCGATGGACCAAACCGCCCACAAAAGGTCACGCTCATGTTGGTCAAGGTGTGTTTGTACAGTGCAGTGCACTCCCTAGAAGGCTTTGCTATCCTCGACGACAGGCCAGAGAGGATTCCTATTCTCCCATCAGCAGTGCAACACCTCCATCTGACTTAAGAGCCAGAACAGCTTCCATTACGCACTGTCCGCCACGAGGTGATCCGCCTACAAGGAGCAGCAGTCTCATTTGAAGTAGCCCCAGCTCATGCGCTTAAAGTAAGGTACTACATCCATCATGCATTCACTGCTGCAGAGTGGAGCCTTTCTGAGCACAGCTACCCCCTGAAATGACTTGTGCGTAAATATCCCCATTTACAAGGACTTCCACTTCCCCTGGTGGACAAAATCCAGCCCTTGCTTCTCATCGGGTCTGATTTCCCAAGCATTCCAACAAGCGCTGGTCCATCATGAAGGATTACTTCTTGTTCCGTCAAAGTATCAGTGGGGCTGACTGCGGCATAAAGAAAAGGAACAACTGAAAGTCCGTGAAATCAAACAGTCAAAATCAGAAAGGTTCCCTTCTGCATTTTGTCCCTGTGGAAACAACCGTACAGCCATTTCAACCAAGTTCTGTTTTTCAAAGTCCTTTTGGACACTCACGTTTCTGGATCTACCTCCTTTTCAGGTGCGTATCTGCACAAATGTCCTTCTCTAAAATGCAACCATCCCATCGCAATTTTTCTGAGATTCTTCTGAGCTTTCTTGTGATGGGGCAAGATGTTCTGTCTCAGGAACATGACCCACTTTATTTCTTGTGAATTTTCTTCTAAGTCTCTTCAAAAACCTTGGATTTTCTACCGTCGGATTCTTTTCCATTTTGTCTGCAGTATCCCGAATCGATCTAAGCAAGACGCATGTACGGCAACTAAAAATTATCTTTAAAACTTTCAGAAGAATGTTTGAATGTCTGTGATTGGCTGGCGACCAGTCCAGGGTGTACCCCACCCCCCGCCCAAAGCCATCTGAGATAGGCTCCAGCATACCCGCGACCCCAATGAGGATGAGCAGCTTAGAAAATCAGCGGACAGCGGAATCTTATATCCAATAGTTTACTTAAAGCAAGAGTGGACTACAAGGGAATAAATGCAACCTTACACTATCCTTTGTCATTATTTGACTCATCCCTGATGGGACAGATTAATACTACAAAGGTGGCTGAGTACCTCAGTCCTCACTATCTCTCAGGCAGACGCTAGTCGCTGTCGTTACGCCGGATGTAGACGCGTTCTACGAAGACGTAGAGCCGATCCCGCTTTCAGCACACATTGCGTAATGACAGTCACAGCAGGCGCAGCGCAACAACACTTCCTCAATCTCTCATTCCACGCACTTGTTTCCAAAATGTTTGTCTAAACAACTTACTGAACATCACTGCCCTCTGTAGCCCAAACGCTGGAACTGCAGCTTGAAGCCATCGCTATTGTCGTTACAATAAATTGTCGTCATAATAAATTGTGCTACTGACCATGCGCAAAGAAGAACATTATGGAATGACGAGGGCGCCAAAATTGCAAAACATACTTCAGCAGAGGCGATCATCCCGAAGTCTCCCTACACTAACCCACGTCACCCACGGCGACGGTTATACACCCCAATGTGGCGCGAATGACTTCAGATACCTGACGGAGTAATAGCTCTGTAGTGCTTCGAGCTCTATAGTACACCAGAAAACTAAACAAGAATGCAACGATCTCTACACATGAAGCAAACGTCAAACATTCACAAAATACACATAGGACTCTCACCTTGCTTACAATTGTGGAGCCATTTTTGCCAAGTGACGAAGGCTCCACTGAAGGAGGCGGCACTTGCTGCACATGCGCAGTTCTATCTCATAATTTCGATTTTGTATCTCATAATTTAGACTTTTGATCTCATAACTTCGATTTTTGATCTCATAATCTCGACTTTGATCTCATAATTTTGACTTTTTATCTCTGAATTTCAACTTTTGTATCTCATAATTTCGATTTTTTATCTCAGAATTATGACTTTTTATCTGATAATTTCGACTTTTAACCTCATAATTTTGACTTTTTATCACATAATTATGACTTTTGTATCTCATAACTTTGACTTTTTATCTCATAATTTTGACTTTTTATCACATAATTATGACTTTTGTATCTCATAATTTTGACTTTTGTATCTCATAATTTTGACTTTTTATCACATAATTATGACTTTTGTATCTCATAATTTTGACTTTTTATCTCATAATTATGACTTTTTATCTCGTAATTTCGACTTTTTATCTCATAATTTTGACTTTTGTATCTCATAATTTTGATTTTTGATCTCATAATTTTGACTTTTGTATCTCATAATTTTGACTTTTGTATCTCATAATTATGACTTTTTATCTCGTAATTTCGACTTTTTATCTCATAATTATGACTTTTGTATCTCATAATTTCGACTTTTTAGCTCATAATTATGACTTATCATTGGCATTTTTTTTCCAGTGGCAGAAAAGGGCTTCTGTAGAAAAGTCACACTTTTTGCTATTTGATAATTAAAAATGATGCGTCCATAATCCCCACCCCCTCCCGCCCCAGGATGTTCTTCCTCCTCCTCCTCCTCCTCCTCCTCCTCGCTCCGACCCCCGGCTCATTTTGTCTCCGGCGAGCTACGCGCAAAACATCTTGAGGGGTGTAGCGCCTCTCACCTGACATTTTGCGACTTTTGCACCGAGAGACTGACGGAAGCAACGCGCGACTGAAGCCCCCCCAACCCACCTACCCGCCGTCGCCGTCTGTGTTTCCCACGCACGCAGCCATGAAGAAGGGTCGCGCATCGGTTCCGTTTATGCGCCATTTGGGAAACGCGAGGCTGCCGCCGCTGCTGCTGCTTGTGGTGCAGTTCGGGACGTTTGCGCACCTTGGTGAGTGGATTTGCAAAATCTGGAAAGTTGATGGCAGCGACTGCGCGCGCACTGCGGGGGATTGATCCAAACACTGACGTGGTCGATACCAGGGGTACCTTATCCGAGTGTGTTTGCCAAAAGCGTTTTATTTTGATTATAATAATAATAAATAAAGGCAACGTCAAAAAATCACACAATGAGCTTCAAGAACTTAAGCGAAAACTGTCAGCAGTGTCAGATTTACTTGCTACTGAGTATTGACAGTTCTCCGAGGAGATGGACCTGAGATAAGAAAGTCATAGTTATCAGATAAAAAGTCGAAATTAGGACATCAAAAGTCATAATTATGAGAAGAGAAGTCTATTCGTCTTCGAGGAATTATGAAATATAAAGTCATAGTTATGAGATAAAAAGTCATAATTAGGACACAAAAAGTCACAAGAAGTTCATTATAAGGAGATAAAAAGTCATAATTATGAGATAAAAATGTACCACCATCTTCACTGAAGTATTTGTCACATGGCACGCGTGATTATTTTTTACATGGTATTTTTGACTTTTTACCTTTTTTTAGCTGATAATTATGATTGTCTTATCTCATAATTTTGACTTTTTATATCATATTTATTACTTTTTATCTCATAGTTATGACTTTTTATCTCATAATTTTGACTTTTGTATCTCATAATTTCGACTTTATATCTCATAGTTTCGATTTTTTTATCTCATAATTGCGACTTTTTATCTGATAATTATGTTTTTTTATCTCATAATTTTGACTATTTATCTAATATTTTCGACTTTTTATCTCACAATTTCGACTTTTTATCTGATAATTTCGAGTTTTTACTTGATAATTTCGACTTTTTTTACCTCATAATTTTGACTTTTTATCTCATAATTTCGATTTTTTATGATAATTATGACTTTCTATCTCATAATTTCGACTTTTTATTTCATAATTTTAACTTTTTATATCATAATTTTGACTTTTTACTTCAGAATTGTAACTTTTTTAGCTGATAATTATAACTGTCCTTTCTCCTAATTTTTGACTATTTAATTTATAATTCGGACATTTTCTGTCATGATTTTGACTTTTTATTTCATCATTTCGACTATTCATCTCACAATCATGACTTTATCTCATGATTTTGACTTTTTATCTAATTATGACTTTCTAGTTCATAGTTTTGACATTTTATTTCATCATTTAAACATTTTGCCTCATGATGTTATTCTTACTCATAATTTCAACTTCGTATCTCAAATATGACTTTCCTACCTCATAATTATGACCTTTTTATTTTATTGTTTAGACTTTACTGATCATTTTGGTTTTTAATCTCAAAATTGTCTCATAATTTTGATCTTTTTATCCTATAATCTTTGACTTTTTATCTCATCATTTTAACTTTTTTTTTTCCACAATTTCGACTGTCACAATTACGACTTTCCTTTGTCATAATTTCGACTTTTTATCTCAAAATTATGACATTTTTATGGCTGTATTTAGATTTTATCTCATAATTTTGACTTTTTATTTCATAATTTCAACTTTTGATCACATAATTATGACTTCCTAGTTCATAATTTTGACATTTTATTTCATAATTTATTTTTCTACCTCATAACATTCTTATCTGCTAATTATGACTTTCTTATTGCAGAATTTTCATCTTTAATCTCATTATTTAAATTATTAATCTCATAATGATGACTCCCCTCCGTGAATCACCACCTTATCATGGTGGAGGGGTTTGAGTGCCCGAGTGATCCTAGGAGCTATGTTGTCGGGGGCTTTATGCTCCTGGTAGGGTCTCCCAAGGCAAACAAGTTCTAGGTGACGGGCCACACTAAGAGTGATTCAGAAGACCCTAATGAAATGGATCAAGAGGAGTGACCGCACCTCGCCCGGACGTGGGATACCGGGGCTAGGCCTGGGGTAGGGGCTCGCAGGCGAGCGCCTGGTGGCCAGGACCTCACCCGTGGGGCCTAGCCCGGAGAAGCCACACGGGAACTCCCCCCCGCAGACCCACCACCTGCAGGGGCAAGCATAAGGGTCCGGTGCAATGCGATTTGGGCAGTGGTCGAGGGCGGGTGTCCGGGCGATTCTGGTCTTTGGCGGCCAAATCTGGTTCTTGGGACATGGAATGTCACTTCTCTGGTGGGGAAGGAGCCCGAGCTTGTGGAAGAGGCGGACACATTCCAACTAGATATAGTGGGACTCACCTCAACCCACAGTTTGGGCTCTGGAACCAAATTCCTTGAGAGGGGCTAGACCTTGTTCTTCTCTGGAGTTGTTGCAGGGGAGAGGCGGCGAGCTGGTCAGCTTCCCTGGGAAAGATAAGGGTACGACCGTTAGTTGAACCTTAGTTACAGGAGCTGCAATTTGGTTTTCGTCCCGGTCGCGGAACACTGGACCAGCTCTACACCCTTGCAAGGGTACTGGAGGGTATGTGGGAGTTTTCCCAACCGGTCTACATGTGCTTTGTAAACTTGGAAAAGGCATTTGACCGTTTCTCTCGTGGTGTCCTGTGGGGGGTGCTCCGGGAGTACCGGATTGGTGGCCCGCTACTACGTGCCATTCGGCCCTTGTAGAATCGAAGCAGGAGCCTGGTTCGCATTGCCTTGTTTCCGGTGAACGTTGGCCTCCGCCAAGGCGGCCTTTTGTCAACGATTCTGTTCATAATCTTCATGGACAGAATTTCTAGGCGCAGTCAAGGCGTTGAGGGAGTCCAGATTGGTGACCTTAGGATCTCGTCTCTGCTATTTGCAGACGATGTGGTCCTTATGGCCTCATCACGCTGTGATCTTCAGCGTTTACTGGAGCGGTTTGCAGCTGAGTTTGAAGCTTCTGGGATGAGACTCAGCACCTCCAAATCCGAGGCCATGGTTCTCAGTCCGAAACGACTGTACCCTGCGGACTTTTTATCTCATGGTAATGTTTTACCATTGGGAAATTTTTATTTTTTTAGGGGCCGAAATGGGCTTTCATGCTGGTCATCTTGGGAAAAAAAACAAAAAACTTCAAAGAACAAAAAAATCCTTATTTTGTCTTCGCTGGCGTTCCTGACCTCATGACAACATCTTGACTTGTCGCCGCTATTTTGTCGACATCCTTTGTCTCCCAAGGCTCTTCAAAGATGATGGTCGTAAAGTTTAATGTGGGCTGTAAAGTTCCACCCTTAAGCCGTGTGGGTCGGGTTGTCCAAAATGCGGCCCGGGGGCCATTTAACTATTTGTGGTGCCCTGGACGTTTTCTATTTATGTATTTGTGAGTCACTTGTCTGGTCCATGTCCAATTCCTGCTCAGATGGCCCAAGCCTGAGAGTCAGCCTATTTGGGCAAAACCTTAAACCCCAGTCCCTAACACAAGTTTGAAATCGTTGGAGTTGGAGTTAAGCATGTATGTCATCACATCAGTAGAGCCGTAGAGGCTGCAGTCTGGAACGACAGTACCGCAGCAGCAATAAAACAGACCTAACAGAACATTTTCTCTCTGACTCTTCAGCACCCGAGTGCTCCCCCGGAGGTCATCGCACTCTGCGGAACCCTTACCGCAGTGTTGACTTTGACTCCACTGAGACGCAGAGTACATCCATCCAAGACCTGGTCTGTGACCACTCGCTGGCGCCGGGATGGTACCGATTCAAGATCAACAACAAGCCGGCCGAGATGCCGACCAGCTGCGTCGAGGCATGTCCGAGTTTCTACGTCTTCTCTTTTTGATGATGACAGAGTCACGGCGCCCTTACGACTGTTTATGTTGCCCCTCCCCCTTAGATGAATCGCTGTGGGACGCAGGCACCTGTGTGGCTCTCACTGAAAGACACGACCCTACCGCAGCCCGGCGAGGTTCGCCAGTTGTCTGCCTGTGCCACCTGGCGGTTCTTCCGTGGCAGCGCCAAGGACTGTTGCCTCTTCCGCATCCCAATCACGGTACAGAACTGTGGTGACTTTATGCTCTACTACCTGCAGCCCACACATGGATGCATGGGATACTGCGCCAAAGGTGAGTCCATAGTCCTGTCGAGAATCCCAGTGTCACTATGCGAACGTACATTCATAAACCCCACTCCTGGAACCTCTTCTGAACCTGACCCACGGTGGGGCTTTTAAGGCTGGGCTTTTTGTTTTTTTAGCTTAATGGCTGGTAGTGCGCTCTACTCCCCTTGGGGGTAGCCGAACCGGGTTGGTTACATTGGTGCTGAAACTCGGATCAGAGTGAGGGTAACGGATGCCACCTCACTCCCTGAACCTTTACAGTCGCGCTGGACAGTCTGGGCTAGCGTTATTGACACTCACCCAGCAGATGTTGGTTGGAGCCTAGGGTGGAATGTGGTTACATTAGTGCATGTGGATCTCTTTTTTCCATTCAGTCACTCCGACCTCGGTACCAAGGATCTGCCCACTGGGTGAGGTGCAGGTGAACGGCCGGTGCAAAGGTAAGATCACTTCATCAGCAAAATACTCTCGTCAACCACCTCCTCTCTAACTGTTGGATCACCTCTTTCCAACAGGCGCTCTGCCGTCCTTGCTGTCCCGACCGGTCATATCTCCAGAGCTGATCGGCCGCAGTGTCCACTTGAGGTGCTCCTTCATCCCACCGCCATGGAGTCACCCGCTGGGCTTCCACGTGGTTTGGGCGCGGCTCATCAGCCCTAGCATGAAGGTGGAGATCCACCAAGAGTCCACGATGAAGCCGTTCTCCTTGGCGGAGATGGACGCCATTCACTTCAGGCTGGGGGAGACGGTAATAATCTCCGGATGCCATTTTTGGGGTTTGACGCCTTCACAAGCGTACAGGAGGCCAATGCTTCCTCCTTCACCCAAAGAGCCTTGCCAGCCAGGGTGAGTTGACTCTGCCGCCCTGGTTCTCCCTCGCTGAAGGGCGGCTATCATGATTGAGCTTGTGGGCAGTTTCAAGGGAAACAGGTTCCAGGTTGAGCGTCCAATTTCTGCTAGGTCCTAGCTTTTGAGCCTCTACTGTATTTAATATAGCATAACATTGTTTTAGTGTCGTAAAAACTTTTGGGGGGGACCAAGACTGCCCCAGCCCCACCCCCAATTCCAAACATAAAAATAGCGATCCACATTTGCTGGATTTCCCGGTTTTGAGTTCGAGACCTGCGCTTCCAGGGTTTTAATAACACAACACCAGCATGTGCTAGGCTCTAATCTTCTCGTCAGTTGAAGGAGCAAGCAGCGACACGCTTCCCGCACGCAACAGGTGTCATCATCACCTCCCACGTGGCGCCGGAACCGTTTCTCAGCATGAGGCACGCCGCGGGTAACATAAGAATGTGAAGATCATTTAATTTCCTCTAGCGATTACTCGTCACTTGGAAATACAGTATGAAGACGTGAACATGAAGTGAGGTCATGCGCAGCTGTTGACTGCTGGGCTCCCATATTTGGGTCAGTCGTGTCTGGAACCTGCTCAAGTAGGCCTGGCTCTGCACAAGTTTATCTTCTGCGGAAATGTTTTGATGGATGACAAACACCTTGTCTAGTCCTGGAAAAAATCCTGCTATTGAAACATGACAGGTCAAAGAATGTTGATGCTTGTCCCGCAGTTCTCGTGCAGTGTGTCGACGGTCCAACCCAATGCCAGCAGCCGATCTTCTCCCAGGGAGAGTGAGGCTTTCTACGCCGGGTTAAAGGTGAGCAGGCGCTCTGCTGGGCTGCGACAGCAAAATGAAAAACCTGGTTCTGCTTTTTCTGGTCCAGTTCTCAGTTGAGTCGCTAAACATTGCGGAGAATGGCGAGGAGCACGAGGTCAGTGTCAACAGCACAGTGCCTCTCTACTGTTATGACGTCGAGAGGTGTGGAGTCCCTCTGGTGCTGAGTGTGCAGGAACCAGGTAAAACCATCTCCTCCTCACTAATCGGGAACATGTGGAGTATGACGAATTCTTGAATAAATTTGTGCCGTTGGGGAACAAGAAGACTTCCGTCACGCCGCAACAGATGACAAGGCTCAGAAAGGATGTAGAGTTGATTGCAAATCCAATTAAACTAAATTAAATTATTGAAGGGGCCCTCGCATCCCCCACGCAACTCGAGGTTCACGTAACTCACAGGGCATGTGTATCCCATTTCCTGTCGCCACTGGGTGGCGCTGAAACAAACATATAGCCCGAAGGTGTTGTCTTCATCATATGTACTGATCCTGATTGTGGAACCGAGTTCTTGATGTTTAAACTTTAGCTGTCTGATTGATCATCAAAGGTGGTCGCCAGGCCCCGCCCACATCTTACCGAACAGCCTAAAATCCTTTACGATATAAAGTCTCCCGTCTGTCTAGTATCCGTGATTTTCATTTGGGGTCATTTGGTCAAAGTGCCTAAGTCTACTTTGTTGAAAAACAGGTCCTCGTTTTCACCCTAAAAACATAGCCGCAAAGCAAAATGGCTGACTTCCTCTTTGTTTTTGGAAACCGAGTTCATGAGACTTTTTTTGTGCATTCTGTCATGATTGACATCTCCACCAAATGTTGTGGCAGGGGCTGTTTTTTTCAAAATTTGAAAGGGGCGCTAGTGAATGAGTCTTGGGGGCTCATGTTCAAGAGCCCTGAAATATCAACATTTTCGGCGAACCTGATGCACTTTTGGTGAGTTTTCATGCATGTTAAAACCCTCAAAAATGTAATCAATGTGACTGGGATAATTATGGTAATAATAATAGTCTCAAAACAACAGTCTCAAAAGGGCTTTTGCACAGCTATTGCTATGTGCTCGGGCCCTAACAATAAACATAGCAATTTCAAAAGGGCCTTTGCACCGCTATCACTGGGTGCTTGAGCCCTAATAATAAACATAGCAGTTTCAAAAAGGCTTATGCACCGCTATCGCTGGGTGCTCGGGCCCTAATAATAAACATAGAAGCTTCAAAGGACCCTTCACACAGCTATTTGTACGTGCTCGGGCCCTAACAATAAACATTGCATCAATCATCACTCGATGATTGAGCCCTAATAATAAACAGCACTTTCAAAAGGAACTTTGCACCGCTATAGGTAGGTGCTCGAGCCCAAATAATAAACATACTGTAGCAGTTTCAAAAGGGCCTTTGCACCGCTATCCCTAGGTGCAAAAGCCCTAATAATAAACATAGCGGTTTCAAAAGGGCATTTGCACAGCTATCACTAGGTACTCGAGCCCTAATAATAAACATAGCAGTTTCAAAAGAGCCTTTCCATCGCTATCCCTAGGTGCTCAAGCCCTAATAATAAACATAGCGGTTTCAAAAGAGCCTTTCCATCGCTATCGTTGGGTGTTCGGGCCCTAATAATAAACATAGACGTTTCAAAAGGGCCTTTGCACCGCTATCCCTAGGTGCTCAAGCCCTAATAATAAACATAGACGTTTCAAAAGGGCCTTTGCACCGCTACCGCTAGGTGCTTGGGTCCTGACAATAATAAATATTATTATTAATTGTGCTCCTTGTGTGTCCGCAGACCGTTTCAGACATGAGGTCGCCAACGTGGCACTGTCCGCCTGCCAAGTGGAGCTCCGCCCAACTGCATGCAACAAGGGAATCTGCGCCCAGGCCACCTTCTTTGTCACCGCCGTCACCGACTTCACGCGCGACGGGAACCGGATCAGCTTGATCAGCGCCGGTTTCGGAGCAGATGTACCTCGGCTTTGGAGAGGTTACGCCCCGACTGCCCTGAAAGTGAGTCCATTTATATCACATTATACAATTACATGGAGGAGCTGGTTAATGATGTCAGGGGAGTCGGGAGCACAAACAACAATAAAACAAACTGTGGTATTGTATGAGGAATTCTGGAGTGGCAGAGAAGTATGTTAGAGCAGTGCAGGACATGTACGAGGACTGTAAGACAGTAGTGAGGTGTGCTGTAGGTGTGACAGAGGAGTTCCGAGTGAAGGTGGGACTCCAATAGGGATCATCTCTTAGGCCTTTCTTGTTTGCTATGGTGATGGACAGGCTGACGAGGTTAGACAGGAATCTCCATGGACTATGATGTTTGCAGATGACATTGTGATATGTAGTGAGAGTGGGGAACAGGTGGAAGAGAAGCTTGAGGGGTGGAGTTTTGCCCTGGAAAGGAGAGGAACGAAGGTCAGCCGCAGCAAGACGGCGTACATGTGTGTAAATGTGAAGGACAACAAGTGGAAGAGTGAGGTTACAGGGAGTAGAGATAATAAAGGTGGAGGATTTTAAGTACTTAGGGTCAACAGTCCAGAGCAATGGAGAGTGTGGAAAAGAGGTGAAAAAGCGTGTGCAGGCAGGCTGAAATGGGTGGAGAAAAGTGTCGGGTGTGATGTGTGATAGAAGAGTTTCAGCTAAAATGAAAGGAAAGGTG
>QODF01000280.1:190153-211417 GCA_024372805.1 Oostethus manadensis | reverse complement strand
CAATCCCGTACTCCCGGAGCACTCCCGGACTTAATTCTTGTAATATACAGACTTTCCCCCATAATTTTATACCCTTTTCCATGTACTAGTTTTAAAAACTACTACTAAAACCACTGATTTTTAGAATGTGCCTGGGCTCATTTTGGACACCCCTGAACATGCATATTTGTATATTCGATATATGAGGACCATTTTGAGCGAGATACATTCTGATTGTGTAAATATCATTGTAAAATAATTTGAATAATTTTTACAACCTCTACGAGTCTGGCAGCAAAGAGATGGCAAGCGAACAATCATTCATGTTCTGAAGAAGACCCGTTTATGTTTAGAACTGTTTATACAACAATTGTGAAGATTGGTTTAGTTGTGTTTTTTGGGGTTTTTTTGGGTCTCATCCAGACTCTCCCTACAGCAGCCCCCCCAGGTGAGACCCAGGTAAATTATAGAACCACAAGAAAAGTAAATTAAAGGATGTCGGTCTTTGTTTACATAGACGTGATCATTGTTCTACATGATCATTAGCGTCTGCCCCGGAGACTTGCTGGCTCTGAGGATGACTTCTCCATCTGTGTTTAATGAAAACATCAAAGACCAGGGTCAAAACGTCTTTGGGCAAAACCCCCCACTTATCTCTGTTGTGGTTTCCCCTGCCCACAGGTCACGGTTCAGGACGTTCCCACTTCCATCTGCTACTCGCTGACGGATCCACATGTCATCACACTGGATGGCAGGTAGTTAAAGCACACAGAGGTCCTTTTTACGTGGCACGGAGGACATATTCACCTGCTAACTCTCACATGTGCATGCAGGCGCTACGACAACCACCAGACCGGCACCTTCCTTCTGTACCGGAGCCTGTCCAGGGACTTTGAGGTCCACTCTCGGCAGTGGGACTGCGGCAGTAGTCATTACGCCGTGGCTTGCAGCTGTGGCGTCGCGGCTCGAGAGGGTAACGACGTCGCCATCTTTGACATGTGCAACAGTCGGCCGGGGGAAACCAGACCCCGGCTGACGACGAAAGCCCTCAGCGGGGAGCACGGCCGGGTCCGTGTGCTGGAATCTCACCAGGGAAAAAAAGTCACCGTAGGTATCCGGTATTGTTATAAACTGGCAGAAAGGTTTATGTCTGCGAGGTGAGAAGATAAACTAGCCGGTTCCGCTCCACAGATGATCTTTCCCTCCGGAGCTTTTGTCAGAGCTGACATTGACGAATGGGGGATGAGCCTGTCCGTCCGGGCGCCGAGCGTCGACTACCATAACACGCAGGGCCTCTGCGGCACCTTTGATGGCAATAGCGACAATGACATCCACGGTTATGAAGATGCCTTCATAGAGAACTGGAGGTGGGACTTACTGTATCTTCTGCAGCCTCTGTGCTGCTAGGTTCTGGCTCACGTGTGTGTGTCTTGCTGTTAGGATAGCTCCTGGTGAGAGTTTATTCGACAAAACCCCTGAGGGCTCCAAAAAAGAGGACAGGAGACCTTTCTGCCGGTGCCATCCCACAGGTGGAAGAGTGGAGGGACACCCGGTTGGTCTATCTGATTGCGCTGCGCAGGACAATGTGGATTACATAACTGTGTTCCCCTCACTGCACACCACACTAGACTACATCAGGCATCCTGAAACGGAGGCACGCGAGGGGATGCGTTCTCAGTTTAACACCCATAACAACGACAAACAAGCATTCAGAGATGACCTTCTAATCTCAGCGGAGAGGCTGAGGAGACAGACAATGTTTGACTTCCAGCCAGTCCTTGACTCTCAAACCTTCAGCCAGGCAGAGCTGGAGAACTTTGCGTACTTTTTCGCCGAGGATCACCTCGTAAAACTGCGACCAGAGGTTCGACCTCATTGGCCCACGCCGAGCGGTCTGACTTCTGGCAAAGCTCTGGAAGTGTGCCGCTTGGCTTTGTACAACTCCACAGTTGGCACGGCGTGCCGAGGGCTGCTGGGACGACATCTTGACGACGCTGTGGACCTCTGCATCCTGGACCTTCAGCTAAAAGACGACCTGGGCTGGGACGAGACCCTGCTACCCTACCTAGAGAACGAGTGCGAGAGGAGACTGCTCGAGAACCGGGCCCAGAGGGCCACGGACCCACTAGGAGTGCCTGGGCAGGTGGTGACGGCCTTGCGCTGCCCTCATTTTTGCAACGGTAATGGAGAGTGCACAGAGTTTGGCTGTCAGTGTCATCAAGGCTTCAGCACATATGACTGCAGCGTCACCATCGGCGAGTATCATCAATCTACACGCAATACTTTTATTTTAACTCTCCTTACCGAAACCTCTTTGTTTTCTGGTTGAAACAGCCCAGACGGTTGAGCTAAGTGACCTGGAAAATGGCGGCTTGTGTGATATCAGAATATTCGACTGCCAGAATATTCGGGTGTTTGGCCTAGGCTTCATTGACTCTCCCGACCTGAGCTGTCTTGCCACCCGACTGAAGGTGAGCGACCTCACGTGGTTGGGCCAGGTTGAGTTTGATATGGTATGAAGTATTTTCCACTGTCAAAAGTTGTGAAAGATGCCAAAATAACTGACATGGCCAGACCACTGGCCACTGGGGTACCATTAACAGCAGAGCTTGTCATACAAGTCGGTTGATTGGTTGACAGAGTTGTCAGTTCTAAAGAAAAGAATGAAAGGTTTAGTAAACAATCAACTCTACCTTGACAAAGATATGAACAGTCTAGTTCAGCGGTGTCCCAATGCTGCCCTAAGATGTTTTTTTGTTGGCTCACAGTACATTCTAAAAATATAACTTAACACGGTGGCTTAGTGGGTAGCACGTTGGCCTCACAGTCAGGAGGTTCTTGGTTCGAATCTCCGTTGGGCATGTCTGTGTGGAGTTTGCATGTTCTCCCCGTGCGTGTGTGGGTTTTCTCCGGGTACTCTGGTTTCCTCCCACATTCCAAAAACATGCATATTAGCTTAATTGGTGACTCTAAATTGTCCATTAGGGTGTGAATGTTTGTTTGTCTTTCTTTGTCTATATGTGCCCTGCGATTGGCTGGCGACCAGTCCAGGGTGTACCCCGCCTCCCGCCCAAAGTCAGCTGGGATAGGCTCCAGCTTACCCGCCACCTTAATGAGGATAAGCGGCATAGAAAATGAGTGAAGGATGAATGAAGAAAACAAGGAAAGAATAAAGTCAAAATACAAGGAAAAGTTGTAATTTAACGTAAATAACACCATTTTAATAGCTTAAAGTCAAATTATGAAATAAAGTTGAGTTTTTTTATGCAATATTATGAAAAACTACAACACTGCATTAGCGGCACATTAAAAAAAAAAGAGTTCCAGATTAAAACTCATAACTTTATGCAACCCTAATGAGGATAAGCGGTATAGAAAATGAATTAATATTTTTTCAGTAATATTTTGATTTGATGTTACTAAATGCTATTTTTCCTCATAATTTTACAGTATATTAGGTCATTTTCCTCTTAATATTAATATTTTGACTTTATTATTGTAAAAATTTCATTCAAATCAAAAGAATGTAATTTTCTTGTTGAATTATATTTTTAGAATGTGCTGCGGGTCATAAAAAACAGCCGCGAATCGCAAATGACCACCAGGCTGCGTTTTGGACACCCCTGATTAGGTGTGTCAATCAACCTGACATGCATATTTGTATATTTTATATATGCAGACCATTCTGAGCAAGTAAATATCATAGTAAAATAATTGCAAATGATCAATATCTAGTATCTAATATCTATATTATTTTTTGCAACTCTTCCCTCTAGAAAATCAAGTATGTCCGATATGAGCCCATCGCATGTTTATGTTGATATCGATCCCTATAAATAACCTGTCTCCAAATGTGCTTCCCTAGTATGGAAACAGTGTTTGGCTTCCGGGGGAAAAACACAGAACCAGAGCCACATTTGTCAGCTCCAAGGCTTTGGACTGCGGATTGCCCTCGCTGAGCAGTGCAGCGGTTAACACAGAAGACATCTTGATGGTCGACAAACCGTACGCACGGTGGGAGATCAAGGTAAGTGTGACAGCTTTATTGCTACAATAAATTCTTGGATGATTGCGTGGCCGTTTCTTGTTCTCAGGTGACCAACGACGGCTCCCAGTACAGCCGATCCAAAGTGCTGACCGTCTACGACGGCGCTTGTCAGGTGTGCAGCGCGTCCGGCTCTGGACTCTGTACGTTAAAGGTAACTCACACGGACTCTGATGCAAGTTGTTTAGTCCTCTTCTGCGAAACCAGAGGCAAAAACCAGAAAGTGTTGGCGATGACAAAAGCAGACATGTTTGCCCTCCCCCCAAAACACAGCAGCTGGTGTGCATAAAAAGGCTCATGGGGGCGGGGGTACTGTTGTTTATGGTTTTACAAGCGTGAACACACAAGGTAGCAAAGACAAGCTTGCCTGAAGTCTGTTCCTGAAGATTTCTTTGTGTTCCCAGTAGGACCGGATATGTAACATCGATGGGATGTGCTTCGCAGAGGGCGACAGACATCCAGGAAGTCCGTGCCTGCTCTGTGACCCCAAGGTCTCCAAACACACCTGGTCCCTCAGCCAAGGTAGAGTGTATCACCAAGTGCTCACAGTCTTGTCATCAGGGTAGAGTTGAGTTGCTAATGCGGATAATCACCACAACCAGGCGTGAAGACAGACAACAGTTGCATTTTCTGTGATGTCGGCTCGCTGGGATGCTTTGAAGTTTTGGTTTCCCGACATGCCCGTGTTGCTTAACCATAACAGGAAGTTAATGTCTGGTCATGCTTGCTAACACTCACAACGTTTGGGGGATAAAGAATAATATTTTCTAGTCAACCAGCCGCCAAACTTCCATCGACCTGAGATCGAGCTGCGGACATTCGTTGGAGAGAACTTTGTCTTCCAGTTTGCGGCGTCAGACCCGGAAGGCTCTGCCGTGCTCTTTCAACTGGAGGCCGGCCCAAAGGGCGCCACGCTCTCGCCGGCCGGGCTCCTCATCTGGGGGGTGCCATCAGCTTTGGAAGAGGAGGGGCACCGGTCGAGCTTTCGGTTAACACTGTCGGACGAGTGTGACGCTCATAGCGCCTTTACGGTTCAGGTAGCTGCCGATAAGTGAAGGACTATAATTGCTGGGTTCACATAACGTGACAGTCATGTTTGCCCCCTCGTAGATTCGCGTGTTGCCGTGCGGATGTTGGAATGGAGGCACATGCGTGACTGATGTCACCTTCCCGCCTGGCAGCGGGAAGTACCTGTGTCTGTGTCCTGATGGGAAACAGGGCCACCTCTGTGATGATAACGTGGACCGGTGTTCGTCGCCCCCTTGCTCTCACGGAACATGCATTAACACAGCGGGTGGATTCCGATGCGAGTGTCCCACAGGGTTGACAGGTACCAATTTCCTTCTGGTTACTGCGTCGTGCGGTTTACTGGCACTCAACTTGCAAGTCTCTGCAGGTGCAGCATGCCAGGAGGACGTTGACGAGTGCGAGCGGAGGCCCTGCTTCGCAGGAGTACATTGCCTGAACAGTCATGGTTCCTACACCTGCGGCCACTGTCCAGTTGGAATGCAGGGAAATGGTACAGTGTGCGCAGGTAAGACTGGTAACTTCTGACCCTTAAAATCATCCGATCATCATGAATGTCCATCGTGCAGCAGACGAGGAGCCCGCTACTATCATTCCCATGTCGGCTCCAAGACAAGCCATCGACAGGAATCCAGTACTTCCATTGCAGAACCCAGCTACTCTTAACCCAGGAACCCGGGCTGCCAAGAGCATGCCAGAAATTAGAACAAACTCCACTCTTGAGAAGAACATCGCTGTGATGCAACACACAGGAACAGTTACAGGTGAGAATGTGAGACATTTCGGATGGACCAGAGCTATTTGGGACTTGCCTCGCAAGTCAGTGTCTGTTGTCCATGATGAAGTCTTTTACCTGTCAATTTTCCAGCGACATGTGCCAGCAGGCCTTGCTTTCCTGGCGTTCAGTGCATCGACCGACGCTTGCCCCATGTTGGCTATGTTTGTGGTCGGTGCCCACCGGGTCTTCACGGCAACGGGCGCACCTGCATAAAGAACACCAAGGCAGGTACGTGGGCTTGAACCCAGTGGGAGCCTCGTTCTATTAAAGAGAACTGAATGGGAATTTTGTTACTGCTTTTTTCAGCATCTGGTCAGCTTCCTCCTCAACAACCGTCCGGCCAAAAGAGCGTATCCCTGCACAGCAATAGCAAGGTGTCCAGCCTCCGCTTATCCGTCCTGCCTTCCAAACGAGGCATCGAACAACTGTCTGTCAGTAGAGGCACCTCATTGCATCAGGATTTAGCTTTAGGGAGGGGAGGCGGTACCGGTAGGAGGGAGGCAACCTCCAGTGATGTCGGTAGAACAACGATCAATGCGTTTTCTGTTGCTGCCACCCAAAGAGCCCTTGCCACACCCTCCAGGGGGGTTGTCGTTTCCCATGAGACAGCACCAGAGGTGAGTGAGTCTCATCCTGGATGAGCGTGTCGCCACTGAACTTCACTACTTTTTTCTTCTTTTTCGTTCCTCGCCTCATCACTCAGTCTAGACAGACCACCCACCCCCTGCTCAATTACGCAGCCTCCTCCCGGACCAAACACTGGACCTCTCTAAGGCCTAAGGGACACCCTCAAAAGGCAGCCCTCAGAGTTTTGCCTCTTTCACTGCCAGAGTCCAAATCCTCTACCGACCGGGACGAGGCGACCACAAACCACACCATCCTTCCCAAGAGTGCGTCGCCCATCCAATCGCGTGTCGCTACCCATGTGACATGCACCGATCGGCCGTGTTTTCCTGGCATCCAGTGCGATGCGGAGCCTGACAGCGGTTTCCGCTGCGGCCGCTGTCCTATTGGTTTCACCGGAGACGGACAGACGTGTCGAGGTGAGACCCCAAACTTGAGCCATCATTTGGTTGCTTGGATGTTTTGCTTCACACTTACACTTTTCCACTAAGCTGTTTGCAAGCACGCGTGCGGGCGGAACATGGAGTGCGTGGCTCCCAACCAGTGCCGCTGCAAAGCGGGTTACGCCGGTTCTGATTGTCAGACAGGTACATTTCAAAGAATAAATGATATCCAAGTGAGGATAAATACTCTTACTTTTATGTTTTTTTAGCAATTTGTGAGCCGGAGTGTGCCAACGGGGGCGCATGCGTCGCTCCGGGGGTGTGTCAGTGCCCCGCCGGGTTTCACGGAGAGACCTGTCAGGATGGTATAACTTCATTTCAACTGGTGGTACAATTTCCCGCCGCTGGAAGGTAACCCACATCAACGTGCGCAGTTCTGTGCAGGTTGGCGTGTGAAAATGGAGGCACTTGCGTGGGGCTGCAGATGTGCTCCTGTCCTTACGGTTTTGTTGGGCCGCGGTGTGAGACCAGTGAGTGGTTCTATGAATTCTAGCGAAGTGGAATACGTTCAAACTTATAAAACCTTTTAATGACTTTCTGAATAAGGTTTGTAACCCACATTAGAGCCTTTTAACTATGAAATAACACCTCTATAAAAATATTAAAATCACTACTGTTTTTATCTTCGTTGTTTTGGCCCCGGGGCGGGTTGTTTAGCAGTCAAACAAAATAAAATATGCACGGTGAGTCAGCGGATCATAGGGTGCTTTGTTTCCGGTGGTCCATTTCACATGCAGAATGAATGGACTCGATTGTACAAAAACAGGCAAAAGTTCGTCCAACATTCTTGACCAAAAGGGAATTATACAAAAACAGCAATCCCTCGTTTATCGCGGTTAATATTTTTTTATTATTTTATATTATTATGATTTATCAATGGAATGTTTCCAGAGTTACAGCATAGAACATCTATTCATTTCTGTAATTATTTTTAATGTAATTAAGTTTGCATTTATGAACGTAACTATTATATTTAATTCACAAACAATCAGCTATTCCTTAATTACATATTTCTATATTATTTGTTTATTTATCGAAAATATATATATTTTTAGGGTTGAGGCTGTGTGTTAAGAATGTGTGTGCTTTGTTGGTTGCAGTGGTGTGTAGCCGCCACTGCCGCAACGGTGGCAGGTGCGTCTCCTCAGACGAGTGCCGGTGTCAGCCGGGTTGGAGCGGACCGTCCTGCGAGGCCCGTGAGTACACATGGCCAACCGCCTCTTACCGTATGTCCCGGTGCTGACGTTTGCGCTCCGCAGCTCAATGCTCTCCGGCCTGTCTGAATGGCGGCTCATGCATTCGGCCCGACACCTGCACGTGTCCTCCAGGTTTCTTCGGGGCGCGGTGTCAGAACGGTACGTGCCTCAGGACGATATGAATGAATGTTCCGCATCTTTGGCTGTGGCGCCGCTGACCGTCTCTGCCTCACGCAGCCGTCTGCACGCCTCCCTGCAAGAACGGTGGCCTGTGCACGAGGAACAACGTCTGCGCGTGCCTGCAAGGATACACCGGGGGGCGCTGCGAGCAAAGTAAGTCTTCCTCTGCATCGCTTCGTGGGTTGACCTTGTTTCCTTCATGCCCACTAAGGAGCTAAAATCATAAATACAAAATGTGACAAAAACAGGCAAAAAATATTTCCAGAAGCTAAAACTTTTTCCAGTGAGAGCCACGTAATGACAAAAGATTTTATGTTATTTATATTTTAAGACAAAACTGCATCTCAGCGTTGACATTTAGGTTATTACTATAAATGTCACTTTTTGCGCCTTTTTCCTATTTGTATTGTTTTTTCCCCACACTTCAACTTTCTTCATAAGTAATATTCATAAACGTTCCATCCGGAATATTATGATCTTATTCCCATAATATTCCCATAATGTAAGTTTTTCCCCAACCTAATTGTCCACAAATTACAACTTTATTTTTTTTGGTTTGCTTCTTGTAATATTATGACTTAAAATAAACATATTTTTATATAATATTTCAAATCTATGCTATATTTCACATCTATGTGTGAACTCTCTTCTTGTAAATTTTATTCTTGTAAATATGACTATATTCCCATATTATCGCTTTAACCCCATCCTCATTTTCCAAAAACGACAACTTTATTTTGTTTTGTATGTTTTTCATAATATGATCATGAAAAAAAAAACTTTTTTTTCTTAAACTTTCAACTATGTGCTACTAAAACGACATTCTTTTTACAATTAATTCAATGTTACGGGTTTATTCTCATACATTTGCCTGGTTCGCATTGCCAGCAGTAAGTCGAGCTTGTTTCCGGTGAACGTTGGCCTCCGCCAAGGCTGCCCTTTGTCACCGATTCTGTTCATAATCTTCATGGACAGAATTTCTAGGCGCAGTCAAGGTGTTGAGGGAGTCCAGCTTGGTGACCTTAGGATCTCGTCTCTGCTATTTGCAGACGATGTGGTCCTTTTGGCCTCATCAGGTTGTGTCCTTCAGCGTTTACTGGAGCGGTTTGCAGCTGAGTGTGAAGCTTCTGGGATGAGACTCAGCACCTCCAAATCCGAAGCCATGGTTCTCGGTCGGAAACCGGTGGACTGTACCCTCCGGGTTGGGAGTGAGGTCTTGCGATCTACGTTCCCACCCTCACCTATGGTCATGAGTTATGGATCATGACCGAAAGAACGAGATCGTGGATACAAGCGGCGGAAATGAGTTTCCTTTGTAGGGTGGCTGGACTCACCCTAAGAGATAGGGTGAGGAGCTCGGCCATCCGGGAGGAGCTCAGAGTAGAGCCGCTGCTCCTTCACATCGAGAGGAACCAGTTGAGGTGGCTCGGGCATCTAGTCCGGATGCCTCCCGTGTGCCTCCCTGGTGAGGTGTTCCGGGCATGCCCAGCCGGAAGAAGGGCCCGGGGAAGACCTAGGACACGTTGGAGGGACTATGTCTCACAGCTGGCCTGGGAACGCCTTGGTGTCCTCCCGATGGAGCTGGAAGAGGTCCTCGGAGACCGGGAAGTCTGGACTTCCCCACCGAGACTGCTGCCCCTGCGACCCGGGCCCGGATAAGCGGAGAAAATGGAATTATTTCAATGTTGCGGGTTTGTTTTCATAAAAATTTTTTATTTTATTTTTATTACCACAATATTTGGACTTTATTGTCTTACATTTTTCACTTTTTCCGCATCCTAGTTTCCCCCCCAAAAAGTACGACTTGATTCATTGTTTGTTTTTTTCTCATAATATAACAACTTTAAAATTGCGCATGGTTTTTGTCCAGGCGTGTGTGAGCCCGCGTGCATGCACGGCGGGCGCTGTGTGGGTCTGCACGTTTGTGACTGTCCGTCAGGTTGGCGAGGAAGGAGCTGCGGAGAACGTAAGCATTGCTGTGTGTGTGTGCGTGTGTGTGTGCACTACTTCCCATTTCCTGGCTCACCTTTCAGCCAGCTGCGTGCACGCGTGTCAGAACGGCGGCGAATGCGTCGGACCCAACGTCTGCCACTGTGCCCCGGGCTGGCACGGACTGCTGTGTCACATCCGTGAGTATTTTATGAGTCATCTATAATTACAGTCAAATACAATAAAAGGCACTCGGAAGACGCATTCAAGGACAAAGTGTAAGAATAATAACAAGCGTTCTTGTGTGTCGTCACGCAGCTCACTGTCAACAAAAGTGTGTGCACGGCAGCCGCTGTGTGCGACCCAACGTGTGTGCGTGTCGGAGCCGACTGTCCGCCGCTCTTTGCTCCAAGAGGGTAAGACTCGTTTGGACTTCGCAACCTTGGGTTGATCTACGGGATCAGGAGTAGGGGGGGCTGTCGCCGTTCGCGGGCAGCGCAGTCTCTGTGAATAAAAGTGGTTTAGTGCCTGCAGACGGGAGAAGGAACATAAATGTGCCCGTTTCGGGTTGAAAAGTTTCACATTTTTCACTCTCTTCTGAGTCTTGTCTCGCTTTCCTCTTTATTTGTATCTACCGCTACTTTCTATCGTCTTTCCCCGTAAGTCTTACTCTTCTTCTTGTCCTCGTTATTCGTATCTATTGTTTGATTCTATCTTCTTGTATGCCTCACTAGCGTCGCTGTCCGCTTTATCCGCATCTATGGTTCGATTCTATCTTCTTTCCCTGCACTTCTCCCTTGTCCTCTTTATTCGTATCTAGCATTTCATCTTCTTGTTTGTCTCACTGGCTTCTTTATTGGTATCTACAGTTTGTTTCTATCTTCTTTCCCCATATCTCCCTCGTTTCGCTGTCTTCTTTTTCCGCATCTATGACTCCTATCTTCTTTCCCTTGGATGTTTCACTCGTTTCGCTGTCCTCTTTATTCGTATCTACTGTTTGTTTCTATCTTCTTTCCCCACGTCTCACTCCTCTTCCTGTCCTCATTATCCATATCTATCACTCATTTTTGTCTTCTTTCCTACTATGTGTTACATATCTATCTATATAGAAGGATAACACAGGTAACACATATCTATATATGTAACACATATCTATATATGTATCTATTAGATATGTAACACATATCTAATAGATATCTTTGACAACCAGCACTCATGCTTCTCCTGGACCTCCATGTAGCTTGATGTATATTTTTCCATTGGTGCACCAAGTACTTTGTATCTTTCCCTGCTTCCTCAAGTCTCGTGCTTTCTTGAATTCTCCTCTGTTATGAGCTTCCCTATCTTTTGTCCCGGGTGTAATTCTGAGCCCTGTGAGGATCACATCATTCATTTGTGAATTCTGATCCATCTCATCCATCAAAGTTTTCATTTGCTCAGTGATGTTATCCTTTGCTTCTTTTTCTTCCTCCAGAGCGGTGCGCCAGGTGGCATTATCATTCAACAGTGTCCTGATATCATCCTGTAGAGCACTGACGTTGCATAATGCATGATTTACTTCCTTGGGGTTTTTAACCTCCTTGAGGGCAGCACGCAAGGCAGCATTATCTTCCAATAGTGTCCTGATATCATCCTGTAGAGCATTGATGTCGTTGCGTAATGCATGATTTACTTCCTTGGGGTTTTTAACCTCCTTGAGGGCAGCACGCAAGGCAGCATTGTCTTCCAATAATGTCTTGATATCATTCTGCAGAACTCTAACACCCTTGCATAATGCTCTATTTTCTTTCATATGGTTTTTAGCTTCCTTGAGGGCAGCACGCAAGGCAGCATTTTCTTCCAATAGTGGCTTTATATTATCCTGCAAAGGCTTGATATCAGTGCTTTATTATCTGCCATAAGGTTTTTAACCTCTTTAAGAGCAGCACAACGCAACATTTTTGTCTTGCAACTTCTCGATTTCTTCTTTTAGAGCTTTAGTTTCTTTGCTCAGTGCTCTATTTTCCTCCATAAGGTTTATGACATCACCATGGACCCCTAGGATCTTTTCCATGAGACTGCCATTCTGCGATTGTACATGTTGAATCTGTGCCTGCAAATGCTTAAGGTCTGGTTGTGCTGCAGTACACTCCTGTATCTCCTGCATCTGCATCTCCATCTCCATCTCTCTTAACTTCCTAAGGTCTTGCATCCAGGTCTCCCAGAAATTTTCCTCTTCTTCTTGTTTTTCTGATGTACTCGTGTCTGTAGTCATCCTCCCCGCCACACATTTGGCAACAAGACTGACACTTGTGATTTCCAGTCCATGTATTCAGGGCCAGCATCCTTTACAGTTGTAAAATATCCTTTCTTTGTTTTCTTTCTTCTTTTGTTTGGCATTGTTGCTAGGCAACTGCTTTAAACTTCAGTAATTAGCCGGTTATCTTGGCTTTCAGCACACGTAACTCGTTTATTTCAAGGAATCTGTGCCTCTCGCCAATCCAAGTTAAGGTTGAGGGAATCAGCAACCAGTTGCGATCTTGTGTTCATGAAATGTAATCACAAAAGCACCAAAATAGTTGTCGTTTATAGTATCCTCAGCAGAGCTCTCGCCTTGTACATCCTCTCCAGTCAACAAAGAGAAAAAAAATTATTTCCCTGTATGCCTCACTCATCTCGCTGTCCTCTTTATCCACATCACTCCTTTCTATCTTCTTTCTCTGTACATCCGGCTGTCTTCTTTATCTGTATAAACCTCATTTCCAGCTTGTGTTTCACCAAATATTACAGTAGCATTACTGACACCTGGTGACCAGTGTAGAATATTGCATGTCTTTGAATGCGGTTTCTGCATGCCTTATATTTATATTTGACTTCTTTTTGTGATTTTGATGCTTGAAAATGCTTCAAGTAATCATTTGCTTAAGAAAAAAGAAATCGTGAAGAAAGTGAAGGCACGTAGTTATGAGCGGGAAGTGGCAAGGGATTACTTTATAAAATGTCACTTTAGATTTGTTTCTTTTCCCAGCTTTCCAACTGAACGAACCATCAGCAGGTTTACGAGTCAAACATCGCGGTGGTCCGGGGGCATCCTCCAAGCTGTCCCACCCTGTCTTCTTCATCCAAAAAAACGCGACTGGTCCCAGGGGAGCGTGCAGGAAGCATGCGATGAAACGCATCCTAATAAGGCAGCTCGTCGTTCTTGTGACGTCACTCCCTCCTTTATCTCGTCTTATAAGTGCCACTTGTTTTATATTTATTTCTTGCTTTGTTGCTTGTGTTATCGTTTTATACTTACTAATTATTCTTTGTCTGTCTCTTATGTCTGCGTTTCGTGGTCTTACAGGTCTTACACTACGTAATAGCAAAAAAGCCAAAGACACCATCCGTGGACGTCAAACACGGCTGCCTCGTTTTTTTTGCCGTCTTTCATAAAAGCAGCGTGCGATCCGGGGGCCCCGCTGGGAGCGTCCAGGCTTGCGAGGTCTCGTTAGTCATGCGTAGCCCCAGCTTGTGGGGCCCGGCGCGATACTGCAAATTGTATCCGATACTGATATTTTTAACGTCAATGTGTTGAAAAACCATTGTATGATTTTGCCTTTAATTTGTCCATCATGATTAGAATTACAATAACATTTGTGAACAATTTAACAATATAGAAACACAACAGTGGAAGACAATATGAACAAGATCCAATGAAGTTATATATATTTTAAAAAATGTATTTCATCTGTGTGATATGGGCGAAAAAGCCTATTAATAGCATCAACTTCACTTTCTGCTGGGTTTTTTTTGCTATTAATTACTTTCTTTTTTTATTATGAATTGAACCCCATGTTTTGACTTTATTCTGTATTGTTATATTTTCCCCCAAACCTAGTTTTCCAAAAATTCTCTTTTGCTATGTTGGTTTCTCATAATGTTAGGACTTTTTTAAAATTAAAAATCTTGAATATTTAATCTCTAATTGACATCATTTTTCCTAACAATATTACAAGTTCATTCTCCTAAAATTGAGACTTTTTGTCTCATTCCATTACAACTTTGTCTTTATATTCTGACTTTTTCCAAAAATGACAGCTGTTTTTGCAAGTCTTGTTTAAATTTTCCTAATAGTCCAACTTTCTTTTTAAAACAATCTTTGTAAATTTTCTTCCTGTAATATTATGAATTTATTCCCATAACATTAAATGTTTTTTACCCAACATGATCTCCCCATATTTACCATTTTATTTTCATTTCTTTCTCATGTTACGACTATTTAAAAAAATTAAAAATGATAACATTTCGAATCAGTCCTACAAAAATTACATTTTAATTTTTTCTCATATTACAAATAAATTATCCTAAAATTGCAACTTTGTCTCATTCGAATACAGCTTTTGAGTTTATTTCCGTATTTTTTTTTCCATTTCTGTTTTTAATTTTCAAAATATTTCAACTTTCAAATTTTCCCCAGATTACCATTTTATTTTGATTTGTTGCTCATAGTAATACGACTTTTAATTTTTTTCTTTAATATTTCAATTCTATGCTACTGAGGTGACAATATTTTTTCTCATATTATAATATAATTATTGTAAAATTACAGCTGTTTAAAAATGTATTTTTCAAAACATTTAAACTTTCTTTTTAAAATAATTTTGGAAAATCTGTGATTTAAATTTTATATTATCCCCATAATAATTTTACTTTATTCCCATATTATAATTTTTCCCCAACCAAAATTTCTAAAAATGATAATTTTATTTTACTGTTTGTTTTTTATAATATGACTTTTAAAACTATCATTAGTAAACAAAATAAAACATATTTAAGCACAGTTTTCCTATTTTTGCCCTAAAAGAAGCCTTTTCAAGCATAAAAAGAACTCAATGAAGTAAAACACAAATATGAGGCATTCAGAAGACGCATTCAAAGACGTTGTGATATGTAGTATTCTACACTAGGTGTCTGAAAAGTTGCATTGATGAGACAATAGCCACTGCAGGAAGTACTGTACAGAAACCAAAAGTTTTACAGCCCTCCCAACCATGTATAAGTCTCTATTATGTCTTATTTTTTCTTCTTATGTCTACTATATTGGGTAGTAGGAGCATAACGGGGACTATAGGGGCGTTATTTTATGTCTAGAAGGCTCCTATTTCACATCCCCTGAGTTTGACAGCATGATTATAATGAAGGGCATGTAGACATGCTGGCTGTTTTAAGCAGATTTTTTAAATTAAAAACATAATTGGATACACCCACCCCTACTGGCTGGTACCTGGCTCCAGAGTTTAGGTCTTTGTAGCTACTAGGATGATGCACTACTAGGATGATGTTGTACACTTAGTTTCAAAGTCATCCGACCGTATGGTTTTGGGGAGAAAGGGCTTCGTTGAACATCGCACGGGTTCTGCTGCTCTCTGGTGGTCATAGCATTCATTTTCTACAGCAGCAAATCAGTTCATAAATAACTCACACTGGATAGCAAGCAAAAGGCCACTCTAGCTATACTGTATCTATTCAGTAACGGGCTGTGAATTTCGTGGTTGGTGGGGCCGTTTAAAATAAATTTATTACAAACTTCAATGGAACATTCATTCATTCATCCATACCGCTTATCCTCATTAGGGTCGCGGGTATGCTGGAGCCTATCCCAGCTGACTTTGGGCGGGAGGCGGGGTACACCCCGGACTGGTCGCCAGTCAATCGCAGGGCAGATAAACAAAGACTCACATTCACACTCTAATGGACAATTTAGAGTCGCCAATTAACCTAACATGCATGTTTTTGGAATGTGGAGTACGCACGGGGAGAACATTCAAACTCCACACAGAGATGCCCAGCGGGAAACCCTTATCTCCTGACTGTGAGGCCAACATGCTACTCACTCAACCACCGTGCGACCCTCAATGGAACATTGTAATATTTATTTCATATCCTTTTTTTTCCACGATAACCATACTTGAAATTTGTGTTACTTGAAGTCATTATCAGTATTAAAGACACTTGTCCACAACCTCAAACAGACTTTAAACTCTAATATGGCCAAGACCAAAGAGCTGTCAAAAGACACCAGAAACACAAGTGTAGACCTGCACCAGGCTGGGAAGACTGAATCTGTGATAGGTAAGCAGCTTGGTGTAAAGAAATCAACTGTGAGAGCAATTACTAGAAAATGGAAGACATACAAAATATACAGATAATCTTCCTCGATCTGGGGCTCCACGCCAAATCTCAACCCGTGGGGTCAAATTTATCACAAGAACGGTAAGCCAGAATCCCAGAACTAAACGGAGAGAGCTAGTGAATGACCTGCAGAGAGCTGGGACCAAAGTAACAAAGGCTACCATCAGTAACACATCAGGCCGCCAGGGACTCCAATCCTGCAGTGCCAGACGTATCCCCTTGGTTAAGCCAGTACAGTAAAGACCGGGCCTGTCTGAAGTTTGCTAGAGAGCATTTGGATGATCCACAAGAGGATTAGTAGAATGTCATATCGACAGATGAAATTAAAATAGAACTTTCTGGTAAAAACTCAACTTCTCATGTTTGGAGGAAAAAGAATGTTGAGTTGCATCCAAAGAACACCATACCTACTGTGAAGCATGGAGGTGGAAAAAATCATGCTTTGGTGCTGTTTTTCTGCAAAGAGACCAGGACGACTGATCCGTGTAAGTGAAAGAATGAATAGGGCCATGTATTGTGGGATTTGCAGTAAAAAAAACTCCCTTCCATCAGCAAGGGCATTGAAGATTAAACGTGGCTGGGTCTTTCAGCATGGCAATGATCCCAAACACACCGCCCGGGCAACAAAGCGGTGAGAAGCATTTCAAGGCCCTGGAGTGGCCTAGCCAGTCTCCAGATCTCAAGCCTATAGAAAATCTTTGAAGGGAGTTGAAAATCTGTGTCGCCAAGCAACAGCCCCAAAACATAACTGCTCTGGAGGAGATTTGTATGGATCAATGGGCCAAACTACCAGCAACAGTGTGTAAAAACCTCATGCAAACTTACGGAAAATGTTTGACCTCTGTCATTGCCAACAACGGTTGGCAATGACAATGACTTCGTAGTTGAAGTGTACCTATGATGAAAATTACAGGCCTCTCAACTTTTTGAGTGGGAGAACTTGCACAATTGGTGGCTGACTAAATACATTTTTGCCCTGTGTAATGCCAACACCTAGCCACTTAGCATTGCGACGAAAGGATGAGGGGTGGGGAGTGGAAACGGCAGCTCAAATGTTGACAAAACCTAAAGGAAGACACGCTCGGCCGTGGAGGCCTGCGCATGAAAGGTGGCTGTGCGACACTTATCCGTGGGTATTTATATCTGGTACCAAACATGGCAGGGGGCAAGGTGGCAAAGGGGAGGGGGGAGGATTTCACGCAGTCCCACCTGGACTGTTCACTCAGAAGAAAGTGCTTCTCCTCCGGCGTGGATGCCAACAGAAGGCAAACAGTCAGGATGTCATTCCGAGTGACAACTAGAGGTGAAAATAGTGATAGTATGTAGATACCAAGTCATATGAGTAGTGAATCAATAACGATGGTTTGACAGGTTTCCCCCACTTTCCAAACCCTTAACATTCAGTTCAAGCGACCTGAAAGAAATCAAACTACTTCAAAATGTGGCGTTTTCTGCCATTTTTGGGTCGACTATGAAGGTTTGGGAAGTTTCCCCCACCTTCTGGACTTCTTCTGGACAAAAGTGCATTTCACAACAGCCATGCAAATTTTGAATTGCAGAAAATCAACCCCTTGGAAAAGTGGCATTTTCTGCCATTTTTAGGTCCTGCCAGGACCCCAGATGAAGGTTTGGGAAGTTTCGTCCACGTCCCGAATCCTAAAAGTTCAGTTAAAGCAGCTTCAAATAAAGAGGTTTTGCAATGATCGTGCAAGTAAAAAAAAAATGGCAGAAAATCAACCCCTTGGAAAATGGCTTTTTCTGCCATTTTTTTGTTTTGCAGGCACCCACAAGACATGTAAGGATGTTCCGTTTTGGTGAGGAACACTAGAGTGCAGTTGAAGCGAAATGAAAAAAATGACATTTCACTGAAATGTCATTTCATTTGAACCTGGGATAAATTGCAGAGAATTTATCCCAGGGAGGGCCTTTTTTTTTTTTTACCCCAAACACAAACCAGTGGTAAGGTTGCATCAGGAAGCGCATTTGGCGTAAATACTAAAGCAAATGACTCATGCAGTTGATACACTGTGGTGACCACTATGTGAAAAAACACTATCAGCAATGCTGTATTGATACCAAAGTTGCAGTATCGCAAAAAAAAGTAGATCAGCATAGAGCAAGGTTTATCGTGACGTACAATTTGACAGTAAAACCTGCATATTGGACTAAATTAAGCTCCATGTACGGGTTAAGCGCCGTACATGGCACAACAGGTGTCCTCCACCTGTCTTGCCTTTTCTGTGGCAGGCTGGCGACCCCAAAGCAGCCGTCATTCAGTAGAAATGCTATGCTGATCCAGAGAGGACCCCTCGGTCACCGGATCAGCAGCAGCTGCTCGGCCACTTGGTGCTATTTTCACACATATGGGATAAAGTGATGTGCGCTCCGTGCACCGCGCCGCGCCACTCTCACGCGAGGCACCCAGGATGAAGTCTGCAGCCAGCGAGTGCACTGAAAGCCTCACCTCCAACTGCGCCAACTGGGAGGTGAAGTTCACCCGTGGGAAGGAGGTGGAGGAGCCGGCGGCAGCTTCACGTGTGGCGGTCAGGCGGAGGAGACGTCGGCGACGCGACAGATTGCGAAGCGGCAGAGAAGTGCGTCTGCCATGCGTGAGCAAAGAGAGGGACGCGGCCAACGCGCGTGAGCGGGACAGGACACACAGCGTGAACACCGCCTTCACCGCGCTGCGCACGCTCATCCCCACCGAGCCGGCTGACAGGAAGCTCTCCAAGGTTGAGACGCTGCGTCTGGCTTGCAGTTACATCTCACATCTGGCTAACGTCCTGCTGCTGGGGGAGGAGAGCCGCGACGGGCAACCTTGCCTCTGCCACCGCGCCGTCGTGCACAGCTCGGTGCAGCCGCTACGGCCAATCTGCACCTTCTGCCTAAGCAACCAGAGGAAACAAGTGAGTTTCACTTTTCTTTACTCTTTTTACCAACCGCTGTTGGGCCTTCAATAGCCAAGGGTCATTTATGTAGTACTTCATCCGCTCTGCAAGCCACACAGCAGCAGAAGACAGATTTAAACAAATATGGCACCGTCATGACACTCTGAAAATTGGACGGAACAGCCACTGAATATTTATTTTCTGGAGAATGTCTCACTCAATGTCACTGTTAGAAATCATCACGGCAAGAACCATTCAGCTTAGTCAGGAGAAATGAGTGGCAATGATTACTTTAAAGTCAGTCAGTCATTCTGGAATATTGCAAAAACCTGCCCAAACTTTTGGCCTGTACTGTCTAAAAACAAATATATATACTCACTAGTTATGTGTGATGACACCGACTGCCTTGAAAATAATATACATTTGTATGATAACTAAACACACACTGTAAATATAAAATAGATAGCGCTGGTAAGTTACGGCGAGGTCTTACTGTCATGTGACAACACTAGGGCGTTTTTAAATATAAACTTACTTAAAAATTGATTTTAAAAAAATAGCTCATTTAAAAGTAAATTGATAAGGCGTATATAATTAAAATAGATGAGAAAAAGAAAAATAGATAATTTAAAAGTAAATGAGTGTTTACTAGAAGGAAAAAAAAAGTGATTAAAAAAATAACCTAAATAAATGACCTAAATAAAAAGACCCTAATATCCTAAAAGAACTCTCCTCGGCCGTTCGGGCCATTTCATGTCCCGATATAGTTCGTATTTATGATTTATAGAATAATCCAACGGCCAACAACAAACTTGCTGCGGGCAGCAACTGCCTGATAGAAAATCACTTTTGATGACATAAAAAAATTGCAATTTAAAAGACATCAACTCTACAAACGCGGCGTTGTGAAACACTAAAGAGGGCGAGAAGAGCTTGAGCTCGTGTTTACTCGGGACAGCAGAAGACTTTCAGGGCTAGCTGCACTTACAGAACTTTTGAGCACCTTTTGCTACTTGCTTTAAAAAAAAAAATACAACTTCTTTTGTCTCGGCAGCTCAGGGACGGCGGGAAGCGGCTGACTAAAGTGTGAGGCTTCGGACGCAGGTGGATTCATCGCCCATGTTTGTTTACATTTGTACATATTGAAATGTATTTTTTTACTTCAGAGGTAACCGAGAATCAGCACTGCAAAGCACTTTCTGTTCCTGTGAACTAACCTGTGTTTTGGTTGCAACCTGAGCTCATGTGTAAGGCTGCTCTATTTCGGTCCCACAAACTAACCCCCCACCCGGCAAACAGCAGCTCCCCAGTGCGTCACATGAACGATCACGAGCGAAAATTTTTGCACAATCCGCTTTGACAATGCACACAAATGAATGTAAACCTCCCAGGAAATGTTGCACTACCTCACATGTGTTTACCTCCACAGCAAAACGTGTAACATAACTGCTTCTTTACTTTTGCACATTACAAATAAATATTTTTGTACCGTGGCAGAGTGTCGTTCTTGGGATAGGGGGGGGGTTTGACGAAGTGAAAAAATGGTTGTGCTCGATTTAAAATAAATTAAAAAAAACACATGTAAAACATTTCAATAATCTTTATTCCATAAAAAAGTCAATTGGCTTACGTCAGATTAAAGAAAGTAGAAACCAATAATCTGTTCACTGGCGAGGCATTATATGGGGGCGTGGAGAGGGAGGGGGCGTGTCTTTCAAAAATACTAACCACGACACGCAGGACAGGTTCTCCCAAAAGTCAAAATGAAGAAGGGCAGAGTTTGAATGAGCTGGAGTCTAAATGAGCCAAGTTAACTTAATAGTTTGGGGCAGACCTTGGCAAAAAAAAAATTGTTGCAAACTCCCGGTGCAGGACTGGAGCCAGACGAGGCCATGACATCACATGGAATGTTTGGTGTCCAAATTAGAAAATTAGAGGGCACTCGCTACGAGAGTAAGACCAGAAGATGACGATAGCGAAAGTTACAAGGAGGACCCATCCCTTTAAAAAAAAAAAAAAAAAA
>QODF01000280.1:26770-189977 GCA_024372805.1 Oostethus manadensis | reverse complement strand
GAGCACTCATCTGGCAATATGAGGTTTTCAATCCGCCTCCTCCTCGTCCGATTCAGACTCTGCAGGAAGGAGGGGTAGTGAGCATTTGAACCTTTGTTCCTTTTCAGCATTTCCTCACTTTTCTCACCTTCCTCTGCGTTCTTCAGCCACTCGACAAACTTTTTCATCTGCTCAAGAAAGACGCTCTTCCCCTTGGCAAGGTGGGCCTCGGAGTACCACTTCAGGATGGCCTCTTCGCTTAACACATCCGCTGAGGAGAAGAAAAAAAGCTTTCAAAATTGAAGATGCAACGGGAAGTATTAAGCGAGACATCCAGACCTTTATAGAGGAGCACCACAATCTTCTGAAAGGCCTTCATGAAGTGGATGTTGTCATAGCAGTACTCCTGGATCTTCAGCAGCAGGCTGAGCTCAGACAGACCCTGGGAAGTGAATGCTTTCAGCAGAGGGCTGTATTGCTGCCAACACGAGACGGAGAAAGAGAAACAGAGAACGGCATGTCATGTGACCGCAGGTGAAGGGGCGTGAAGTGGTGGAAGGGCACCAAACCTTCAAGTGTTTGATGGCTTGTTCGGTCACCAGCTCTTCCTTCTTGTTCCACTCCACCGAGCTCATCACGCAGGTCCAGATGATGCCAATCATGGCCTGCTCAGAGAGGCTGGCCTTTTTCATCTCCTCCCTGGTAAAGGCGATGATCTGCGGTGGCAGGAGATAAGTCTACTAAGTGTGTGGTGGCTCCTTCATAGGCTGCAGACAATTAACACAAAGGGGGCTCGCTGCCATTGCCTGTCCTCTGTGCCATCCATGAACTCAAATGAAAATGAGCAAATTAAAATTTACCTCACCCCACTCACATCGTCTCTGGCACACATTTTGGTGATGTTCCCCCATTTATCGTGGCGTATATGTTCCCAAAATAGCCAGCAATAAGTGAAATCAAAGTAGTCAACGTTATATTATAAAGTTTTAGGGCTGTAAGACCCCTCACCACAAACTTTTCAGAGACACGCATTAACACCGCAGGTATGCGGATAGACAACCCAAGTGCTGGGAAAAGTCTTCATTATTATTATTATTATTATTATTATTATTATTATTAACATTAAATGTTGCTAAGCAGCGGCAGAATCCACAATTGAGCAGTAAGAAACATTCAACAATGCTTCAATGTACGTAACTTCTACTTCTGCATGTTCACATGTGTAACTTTGTGCGATGGTTAGAACATTTTGTTAACTAGTGTTGTCGGAGAAAAAAAAAACACACAGCACTTTAGAATCACACTACTAACGATGGAACGTTGATGTACATTTTCCAAATTGAACGAGGAGATTGACAATAGTCTACAACGAGTACGTGAGAGGTGAAACGTAATGTAGCGAGGGAACACTTACCTCCCGTTGGCAAAGTGGGCACCAAAACTAGGAATTAAACTAACCAGCCCGGGAGAAATAGGATGTTAGTCCCGGTTGCCTAAAACAAGATTTGCCAACCCCAGTTATAAATAAGGAATCCTAGTTGGCGGAAATTCAGGCATCACAGTCGGGACTAGAACTACTGTATTGTGTTAATGGTTTGGTTTTTGTTGTTTCCTCTGCCGTGAGGGGCTTGCTGGGGTTGTTTTCAGGCATTCCGGGTTGGAGAAGCTGTATTTATTTTCCATCGATACTGAATTTCATTGTGTACTTTTGGATGCAACTTCCACCATTTGTGACTTTTTGTATTTTTCACAGCAAAATAAATAGCCTTAATGTAGGACATTGTTTTCCCCCCCAAATGGTCTGAGAGCATTGCAGTTGAACTTAAATAACATTTACAGTATTTTTGGGACGCTTCGAGTGCAACATCCGGGTACTAACCTCCTTGAGAGGATCTCCGCGAGACATCTGCTCCTGGAGCTCCTTTTGCAACTCTTTGCGGGCGCCGATGGACTGCTGGTTGCGGGCAAAGTCGGACAGCTCCTTCAGCCCGGCGTCGGTGAAGTACTTAGAAAAATGCTCGCAGCTACGCTTGTTGGCAGGAAAGAGTTCCTGCAAACGGGGCGCCAGCGGGATCAGCAAACGCCGGAGGAATCGGACAATGTTTAGCTTACCATCAGCCGGTTGTCCATGCCCACTTTGCGGAGGCTGCCGGCAACTGAGTTGATGTCTTTCTCATTGATCCAAGACTTGAACAGCTTGACGGCGAAAGCTGCAGACACTCCTGACCAAAAAAGATGGGTGAGTATAAAAGATGTCAAACTGCTGGCAAAAAAAATCTCAGTTGCCCTCACCCTCCTTGACAAGATTCTCATTGAAGAGGCTGCTGAGGATAGAGGCCGATATGTTTCCGTTGGCTAACAGAATACCGGTAAGCATGGCCAGCTTGTTGCGCTCCGACTCAGTGAACCCTTTTAGAAACAGCAGCAACTGGACATAAAAATAAAATCATCATTACGCAAACACGGTCAGTCTTACTCTACTGTATGAGCTAAACAAGTTGACTGAAAAACTACACTACATAGGACGCTAAAGGGAACAGTAACATGCTACAGCAGGCAGTAAGATGCTAAAGTGCAACTTACAACTGAAAACATGGTGCTAAAGCACACCCCAAGATGCTAAAGCTCATCCAATAGTAAAATGCTGAAGTGCACCTTACAACTGAAAAAATTAGGCTAAAGTGCACCCCAAGATGCTACTGTGCATCCGGCAGTGAGATGCTAAACTGCACCTGACAACTGAAAATAAGATGCTAAAGCACAACATAACAGTGAGATGCTAAAAAGCGTCATATTATTGACAATAAAATGATACAGCACACCAACAGTAAATAAAATATAAATTAGTTGTATTTTTTAAGTCATCAACTTTTAAGAGTACAATTTCAATATTATTAAACAAACCTAGCTCCAATGACACCAGTTTATTCATTTTCTATACCGTTTATCCTCATTAGGGTCACGGGTATGCTGGAGCCTATCCCAGCCGACCCTGGTGACTAAATTGTCCATATGTATGAATGTGAGTGTGCATACTTGTTTGTCTATATGTGCCCTGTGATTGACTGGCGACCGGTCCTGGGTGTACCAAGCCTCTCGCCCAATTACAACAGTATTTTTCAATTATAAAAACTTAAAACGCTCAGTTCCACATTATGCACAACCCAATTTCAAATTTTTTCTGCACCCATTCTCCTTACAGCTCAAACCAAAGTCACGTGTTAGCCAGGGGTCTTAAACTCAATTTACCTTGGGCAAAAAGTCTGGCTGAGGCCGGGCTACAGCATCTGCGCACATGCACGCGCAATTCCAATTTTAAAAATCCAATCTTCTCAAACGTCTTATATTTTTAACAGAAAATAGGAAACAATGACAAGGGTGTAAACAAGTTGTGTGCAAAACTAAAAATCTTCAATTAATCAAAAGTAAATGAACAAGGGCGCTCTTGTTCATTTATTTTTGTTGATTTGTTGGGGTAAACAAGTTTAACTTTTGAGTACATCCCTTTTTTGGTAGTCAATTTGTATAAAACATACTGTACTGTTAACAGTTCACTGTTTTCGCTACAAAACTAATAAAACAACAAACACATAAATTAAGAACTAATAAGTATTTGGATCAGTAATAAATTTAAGTTTTCAGTTAAATCGTACAGTCCTTTCACCTCAGTCAATGTGTTATTCTGAAAATGGCTGCTCTTGCCTACTTTCTACTCCTTGTGACCTGGCAGCGCTTCCTCTCACATAGCTAAAACCACATTTGTTTGGAAAAAGACATGTTTGGTTGTGTGGAATATACTGTATTTTAATTCACTTGGCGTGACGCGTTTAGCCGATGCATGGAGAACAGTGCAGCACTTTAAATGGCCCTGACATCAATTCCACTCCGACACCCTCTGGCGTAGGCTACGCTGCGAGATACAAAGGAAGGAGGAAGGAATCTATCAATGCGGTCTGCACTCTGAACCAGACCAGATCCACAAGAGGATACCAGAATGAGCTATGACGCGCGGCATGCTCTGCCTGACTGCAGTTCGCTCGAGGTCAACCGTTTCTTGTAGTTGGCCACAAGGTTTGCACACATTTTGGGGGGGATTTTGGCCCACTCCTCTTTGCAGATCCTCTCCAAGTCATTAATGTTTTGTGGTTGATGTTTGGCAACTCCAACCTTCAGCTCCCTCCACAGATTTTCTATGGGATTAAGGTCTGGAGACTGACTAGGCCACTCCATGACCTTAATATGCTTCTTCTTGAGCCAATCTTTTGTTGCCTTGGCCGTGTGTTTTGGATCATTGTCATGCTGGAATACCCAACCACGACCCATCTCACCCAACACTTGACGGTACATGGCCCCATCCATCCTCCCTTTGATGCGGTGCAATTGTCCTGTCCCCTTGGCAGAAAAACACCCCCAAAGCATAATGTTTCCACCTCCATATTTGACGGTGGGGACGGTGTTTTTGGAGTCATAGGCAGCATTCCTCCTCCTCCAAACACGGCGAGTTGAGTTGATGCCAAAGAGCTCAATTTTGGTCTCATCTGACCACAACACTTTCACCCAGTCTTTCTCTGAATCAGTCAGATGTTCAGTGGCAAACTTCAAACGGGCCTGTAGATGGACTTTCTTGGGCAAGGGGACCTTGCGGGCACAGCAGGATTTCAGTCCTTCACGGCGTAGTGTGTTACCACCTGTTTTTGTGGTGACTGTGGTCCCAGCTGCCTTGAGATCATTGACAAGTTCCTCCCGAGTGTTTCTGGGCTGATTTCTCACCGTTGTCATTATCATTGAAACTCCACGAGGTGAGATCTTGCATGGAGCTCCAGACCGAGGGAGATTGGGAGTTAATTTATGTTTCTTTGATTTGCGAATAATTGCACCAACTGTTGTCACCTTCTCACCCAGCTGCTTGGCGACGGTCTTGTAGCCCATTCCAGCCTTGTGTAGGTCCACAATCTTGTTCCTGACATCCTTGGAAAGCTCTTTGGTCTTGGCCATGGTGCAGAGTTTGGCATCTGGATCGATTGCTTCTGTGGACAGGTCTCTTTTATACAGGTAACGAGCTGAGAGAGCTGCCAATGTCAACTCGTTACCTGTATAAGATCCACCCGGGAGCTAGAGATCTTGCTGACAAATTAGGGGAT
Organism: Oostethus manadensis; assembly: GCA_024372805.1. Classification (NCBI taxonomy): domain Eukaryota; kingdom Metazoa; phylum Chordata; class Actinopteri; order Syngnathiformes; family Syngnathidae; genus Oostethus; species Oostethus manadensis. The sequence continues at coordinate 184,857 of QODF01000280.1, read as the reverse complement.
CAAATTCTTATTTCCTTCATGGAAATGCAAATCAATTTATAACTTTCTGAAACGCATTTTTCTGGATTTTTTTTGTCATTGTTGTCTCTCAGTGTTCAAATAAACCTACCACTGAAATTATAGACTGATCATTTCTTTGTTAGTGGGCAAACTTACAAAATCAGCTGGGGTTCAAATAGTTGTTTCCCTCACTGTAGCCCACCGTGATTGGTAGGGTCATCAGCTCCTCACAACACTAAAAAGTGGCATTCCTTTAAAACTTGAGGGCGGCACTAACATTATGATTTTATATTAAGGTGGGGGCCACAAAAGTATTGTCTTGCGGGCTGCAAGTTTGAGACCACGGGTGTAAAAAAAAAAACAAAAAACAATGGGTTAGTTATGTCGGCATGTAGACAAATGAGTTCCATCGCATCACCCCCCCCCCCATACAAATAAGGCGTTTAGTCCATCGGGTGGCTCATTTGATGACCAAGTGTGTCTTTCAGTTTACAAATGTGCTCACCTTCTTGATCTCCTCCTCGAATCCTTTCTCCAGGTACTTGTAACGCCTGATCAGCTTGTTAAAAACCTGGTGTGACATCCGGAGATCATTTTGTGTGAGCGATTATCGACAGGAGCTCGTGTTTTACAAGTATACTGGTCGTCCTTCCTGCCTACCTGAGCATATGCTTGCATGGTCTCCAGGTCTTCTTGTGCCGTAAAGAGGCAAAACTCTGTGCGGGTCATGTCATCGGAGAGAGTCCCGCCCGGGGCTGCATCAGGAAAGAAAGCATCAGGTGTAAGATTTGGGAGACAAAGAGGGGATGAAGTCAATAGGGCACAACATACCAAGCATTCCACCGGCCACCAGGATGTCAAAGAGTGTCTCTGCATAGCGGCGGTAGTCAAGCTTGGCGCCAGAGGCATCAAGGAACTTCGCAACCGCCTCCAAGTCAGTGCCAGTTTGATTCAAGCCTTGTACGATACTTTCTTGAAACTGAGTAGGGTCAAACCTCTCCTTTTCATCTGTCGGGAGAAGGGCCGGCGTGTTACACAGCAGCAAGGCACAAACACCAGACAGAAATCCGACCACCAACCTCTTTTCCTCGTTTTGAAACGCTGGCCTGTTAGCGTCGGCTTTTGCTGCTTTTGATTATTCATAAAAGACACCTAAAAAAAGATTGACAGAGGTTGAGTGCACACGAGCTGGAAACAAATCAAGCTAAACTAACCTCTAAACACAATAGCTAACAAAGGAAAGAACACCACAAGTGTTTTGTTGTCGATTAAACTCCGGTAGTACCTGAACGTAAACAATTGGTGCTTAAGCGTGTCGATAAAAGGTAAAAAATGTACCATTAACGAGTTCCACAGAGCGCGTTTGACAGGCTTCTACCGATTAAAGGGTTGTTAGCATTAGCTCCCTGAGGGCCTTACCATGCGCTTAGCTAGCACAGGTTAGCCGGGCCCTGGATCGCGCTGCCTCAACGTTCGCTCTTAAAATTGACGCTTAACGGCTGTAACGCGGCGGCATGAACCCTGCACCTTTCGGCGGCATACACCGGCGTCGTGTCGCCCTAAGAGCCGCTCACCAGGGACGTGGTGGTGGTGGGTGTCCGGTAACTGGGCTAATTTAGCTAACTAACCCGCCGATGTCGCCCGTGACGGCCACCCGCCGTGCAGCAACGATCTTTGACGCCATCGGATCACATGTTTCATCGTCTTTCGTGGCGTCGCGGCGTGCGACGAGAAACAAAGCGCTCAGAGAGGCGGATACTCACCGAAATGAATGCAGATAAAAAACGGTGGTGAACCAGAGGAATCAACGGTGCGTTTCGAGTCTCTGCGGCCCAAACAAAAAGACCTTCCAGTCAGGACTTCCGCAAGCTCCGCCCTCTGCGCATGCGCCTTTTGAGAGTAACTTCCGTTTGACCAAAAAAAACGCCTAACTGTAAAATGTCTATTTTTTTACGAGTATTTCTTATAGTATGTTATAAGAAATGATATTATTATTACTATTATTAATAAAATGTGTATATTATATCATTACGTTATATTATACATGAAATAATACTATGCTTTTTTTAAATACTGTATGATTAAACTGTAACGAGGACAGATACAGTTTAGATTTTAGAAACAACACCATTTATAATGTGCATTTCACTGCGTGTGAACGTGTACTGATGGTGCTCATGTACAAAGTTGCTCCCATATAAGAAAACTTCATTTTGGACTTAGGACATTTCTGAGAAAATACGTGCCATGCCCAGCACACGAATGCAGTGCATGGCTTCCTGCCTAACCACACAGAGAAAGATTGACATTGTTGTATGTGTTCCGCAGCGGCAACAGCGCGCCAAGGAAAAGGAAAGCCACCCACCTCGGAAGTGGTAAAAGAGGAATGGACACAACCAAACATGTGATGTGTATTTCATGTGTTTTGTTGATTTTGAGGATAATAGTACAGCCTTCCAATGGCTCACATATTTATTTTTTTAATCAAGTTAAATGATCAAAGTGTGTTGCTAGAAATGCTAATTTGGGAGTTTTAAATGTTTTTTGGTTAGATGCCGGTTCGCTTTCTTGATTGTGCAAATCAAACGGAAAAAAAACAAGAATTCATAACAATCATTTAACATACAACAGTACGCACAATGGGTAAGGTTATTTTTTTAAAGAAGATGTTTACACAATAATTGTTTTATTCTTGATTCAACTGGTTTTCATACCATTGTCATTAAAAGACAATTACAGCAATAAACTACGCCTTAACACAACTATAGGGGTGTTATTTAATGTCTAGATGGCTCTAATCATGTTAAAACCTCTATTTAGAATGTCCTAAACAGGTTTAGCAGAAATTCACTTACGGAAACTGCAATAAACGAGGGATTGCTGTATTTCATTCGATTAAAAATGACGGCGTCACACCTTCTGGGCGAAGGGGGATACGCACGCCAGGCAAATTCTCTCTGCAATAGCGGGGCTGTCCAGAGAAAAACAACCCGTGAGGCTGACATCTTTGCGTGCTGCTGCAACAGCGTCTTTGATGGCGAAGAACACTGAGCTGCCCAAGACGAGGACGGGTTCTCCGATGCCCTTGATGGACAACAAACGGGTAATGAAACTGCAGAGAGTTCACCATGAAATCCGCCCACCAGCATGACTTGGACCTTGGAGGAGTAGATGGCGTGGGGATTGTGGGAGATGGAGGGGAGATAGACATTTTCATCCAGTGGCAGATAAATTGATCCTCTCCCTAATGGCTTCACTGACCCGGAAAGAAAGTAACCTTGAAACATAAAAGTTGATGTTTATGTAGCTGAGCGGTATTAGCCCGATTATGTCACACACGGAAATGAGGATGAGCTGCAAGAATTACATCAAACCCAAACACAAATATCATTTTTGCAAATTTACCGTTTGCTTTCAACAAATCCAACAGTGTAGAACATAATCACCCAATTTTCCCATGTTCCTTCGGGGTTCTTCAGGCAAATTGGCTGCAGTCGCTGGTAAAGAGTCTGGCAAGCGCTCTAAAAAAAATACCAGTCACATTTAGCAGTGTGCTGGTATTTAAAAAAGATCAGGAAGAAGGTGTAGACCTTTACGGTCTAGCCGTTGGCGTCTGTGCCAAAGGAGGCGGCAGAGGGGAAGGTGTGAGGAACGTTGTCGGTGCAGGTTTCGCTTAAGTGGACCTTTGAAGGTGGCACGCGAAGCTCCCGGCTCGCCACCAGTCGGCAAACAAGAACGGACTACTTGGTCAGAAAGAAAAAAGTGATCCAGCAACCGCGTGCATATCTGCTATTTTGGTGTGGACTCCTTGACCCATCTCCGTCCCGGCATGATTCACCAGAACTGATCCGTCTTCGTAGACGTTCACCAGAGCGCCAGCCTGAACACACAAACACATTGCACCTCATTTAGTAAGTCGAAAAGGAGCAAACAACCGACCTGATTCATGAAGCATTCTGGAGAGCCCATGCCATATTTGACTGGGTGGTGGATATTCCTTTCTTCTTCCAGCGGTTCTGCTGGTTCAACTTTTCTACAGCAATGCCCGACTTGGCTTTACATTTATCCCAGCAGAGCAACGAATTCTCCGGACTGAACTCCATCTTGTAGTGGGTGAGTGATGGGCCGTACATATTGTACACATATGTACATATTGATCTCCTGAATCTGATCCGTCATTCCTGATTTAGACTTTTTACATCGTGCATAAATAATGAGATTGTACTTTTAGACTGGACCTGATCTGCAAGGAGCTGTAACACTAGCGCCACATCATGGACCTTGTTCTCCACAATACAAGCACCCTGAGGCACCCCAAAGCCTCTCTGAAGGGTGTGTTGGAGGGCAGATTGGTTCTGCAGGCGGCAACTCGACCACACATTTATAAGTATTGTCCAGGTGAAGTAGCATCTTCTCTGCTACCTGAAAGCTCAAAATCACTTGGATCGGGAGCATTTGAAGAAGCAGCAGGCCATGGACTTTGTCTTCTGCTACCCTTGCTTACCATTACAGCCAGTGGAACCTTGGTTTTGGTATGCCCCAGTTTTTGTGGGATTTGGTTTATGGCAAAAATGATTGCCAGAAATATGTCTAAGTTTTCTCTGCAGGTAACAAACTAGTCCTTGTCCTAACTGGAAAGTTAGTACCCCAACAAAGCATCCACACGTTTAGTGACTCAGCCTTTGTGGAAAATGGATATGGTTCTTTTACAGCTGGGACACTATAGACAGGGCAGCTCTGGTATAGTCCAAACCTCGCTGGAAAGTCAGGGTCAGACTTGACTTGAGCCCAGGTTTATTACCAATCCCAGGGAGCAAACCGCCTGAATTAAGTGGTCCAATATTCTACACTCCCAGAGTACTCCCCTCAGGATTCCTCTAGGAACATGGTCAAATGCCTTATGGGAATAATTTTTGGGGTTTTCTTACGATTCAGTTTTCAAGTGACTTACCTGTGTCTGAGTAAGCACTTCTTCATCATAACCATCAAAGAAGCGGGTTTCTTTGACAAGAAAAACCGACGGCAATTTGTTATGGATAAGTGATGCAACACATGTGTGCTTATTTACAAAAGAGAGATTAGAGACAAATACACAAACACACACTTCCTGTCTCTTGGTCAATACTGGCTGAAACCAGATCTGACCAATACACCAACAAACAGTTAACAGGGATTTTCATGATTCTTAAGACTGCCTCCACAGAAGGTTTATGAGTAGGAAAAAGGAACCCAGTTTAAATTTAGAGGCCGCTTGGACCCCGGACCTTGGCTGGGTGGCTTACCGTTCTCTCCGGTGCTGGCATTGCAATTTCTTGTATTCACTCCACTTGAAGGATACACAACGGTTTTGTTGGAAGGTTGATACCGTGACACCATCACCGTACACACACCACAGCCTCCTCCGCCGCAGCCATACTTGGTTTCGGTTAACCGCACTGCAGTCATGGTCAAGAGGGAAAAAAATCATCAAAAAATTGAATGACACTCACATGACCTTCAGTAGAACACAGATAAACAATTGGATCAGGTTACACTTCAGCCTCAGGAAGGACAACAGCGTAGTCTCAGACTCCTACACTCCTGGGTCACCTGTTGATGAAGAAACCTTCATTCCGATTCCAACTGAATAGAAGCTAAAAAAATGGAACCACCACTTTTAATACCATGAGCAATATCTATTCAAAGCTGGCTAACCCACTAGGCAAATACAGTGGAACCTTGGTTAGCGTACACCCCGTTTTTTGATCAACATCAACATGACATGAGTCCAGTTGTGTTCTCTGAGGTATTGTTTATCACAAAATGTCCCTGTTCAGCCTCCCTATAAGCTTGGTTGCTGTTAGAAGTTTGTTCCAGAGGTCCGACTCTAACCGAAACGTACCTTAAACGTAAATCCAATATTATGAGAAAAACTTTTTAAAAAATGGAAAATTAGGTTGGGACACAAGCTGTAATGTGATGGGAATAAAGTCAAAATGTTCAGTCTTTCACTGGAGCAGGACACCATGCAGCTTTTCAACACGACACAGGGTAATAAAAACATATATAGTGTTTCGTTTTGTATTTATTGCAAAATACTAACAGAAAAAAAGCGCTGCAATGTTACGGGGATAAACTTGTAATGTTATGAGGAAAAATTTATGACTAAAAATTTCATTTTCATCACATAGGGTTGAAATATTAAGGAAAAATTACATAGTTTTTTTAAAGTCGCGATATTATTAGAACTATCCCAAAAAATGTCATTTTGGGAAAATTAGGTTGGGGAAGAAACTGTAATATTATGGGAATAAAGTCAAAATGTTCAGTCTTTCACTGGAGCAGGACGCCATGCAGCTTTTCAACACAACACAGGGTGATAAAAACATATACAGGACTAGACTTCTTTATTTTTTACCTAATTATGTATTATTGTTGTTGTTGTTTTTTTTTTAAGTTGCAATATTATGAAAAAAAATGTCAATAAATATGTCATTTTTGGAAAATTAGGTTGGGGAAAAAGCAATAACGGGAATAAATAATGGGAATGAAGTCAAAATGTCAGTCTTTCACTGGAGCAGGACACCATGCAGCTTTTCAACACGACACGGGGTGATAAAAACACATAGTTTTATTTTTTGTATTTATTGCAAAATATGAAGAGAAAAAAGAGCTGCAATGTTACGGGTATAAACTTGTAATGTTATGTGGGAAAATTGTCATTTTAGTCGCATAGGGTTGAAATCCATTTGAGGAAATGAACGCTGACGCCTCGTTGGCAGAGGAACTAAACAACTTTTTTACTCGCTTTGAGGAGTAAAATGTAGGAATATTCTGTAAGTAGAAAGTTGAAATAATTGGACCGTTCGTGAACGAGCAAAGTTAGGTTTGGGAGATCCTTGAGTGTTATTTTTAGGCGCTCCACCCTAAATGACACACAAAGCCTTTAACCCCCAAAATACTCCTTTAATGCATATTTTTCTTTTTCATCTCATGCCGCGTCCTTTGGTTTGGCTGAGTGTTGCTACAGTGTGACGTCACAGCGGAGTGACAGGTCCACCTTCGAGGCCGCCCTCTGGTGGCGGTTTAAAGTACGACATGCTGCAATTCCCCCTCGATCAGAAAGCACAGGAAAGAGTTAGTTGATCTTGCGCCATGGACCGGAGACATTCAGCTCCAAGCACAGCCCAAGGTGCACAATAACTGCCGGTGGGCTGAATTTGAAGTTCAGACGTATGAAATGATGGGGGGGTTCCTCATCTTAAGGAACATATAGGGCGGCCTCCGTCACAGCAACTGTTTGGTGGACAGTTATTTGGCACTTCATCAGCCATACGTGCGTCTTCAGGCTTGCATGCGGCATCTTCTGCTACTCGTTGCTTCAATTCGGAAGGGAGACTAACACAGGGGTGTCCAAACATTTTCCCAACTAGGGCCTCAAAGGTGAAACTTTTGCCCTTCGATATTTTCTAAAGCAGGAAAGTACGGCAGCTCAAAGCCGATATTAATATCAGCTTTGTGATTTGTTTTGCTACTAATAGTTCAACTTTTTTCACAACTAATCTTCTAATATGATCTTCATCCTCATAATATTTTGACTTTATTCTCTTTCTTTTGGTTTGTTTGTTTCTCACAATCTCATGACGTTTTTAAAAACAGCCAAAAATAATTGTTTCTTTGCTGCTAAAATATGATTTCTTCTCATATTACATGTTTATTGTGGTACAGTGTTTGACTTTTGAAAATATTTGGATAAAATTCCAGCTGTTTTTTAAAAATTTTTATTCCAACGACAACTTTTTTCTTGTAAATGTTGTTCTCGCTGTTGATTCTCGTGACATCGCCGCAATATTTGGACTTTATTTCTGTAACTTTCTCATTTTCTTCTGCTAGTACTGCCATTATTGTAACATTTTCCCAACTTTATTTGTTGTTTTGTTTGTTTCTTTTAAAATGGTGACGCTTTTTATTTCATATTTCAACTTTCTGTTAATAAAAGTCCCTCTCCTTTTTGTTTTTACTTCTCTCACGGATCAAAATTGTCGTAGATTGTGCCGCAAACGGCCCCCGGGTGGCAGTTTGGACACTCCTGAACTGGTACGATGGGGTGCAAGGTATGGCACTTGATGAGATGTTCTCGGTGAGGTTCTGCAAGTCAGCCGTTAGAGTCACGTGCTGCTGCTGCTGCTGCGTCACGCACCGCCCATCATTGCCTCTTCTTCTTCTGCTTGAGCGACTTCCTCCTCTTCACGATCATCTCGTGGAGCTTGTCCATGCCTTCGTGCAAACCTTCCCCGATGATGGCGCAGGCGGGCTGGACGTGGTACGGCGTGGACGGGCTCAGCTCGGCCAGGGCCAGCTGGCGCTCGATCTCCGCGACGTTGAGGGCCCGCGGCAGGTCCTGCTTGTTGGCGATGACCAGCAGCGGGGTGCCCTGGTTCTCGGAGAAGCGGGTGATCTTGTGCAGCTCCGTCCGGGCCTCCTCCAGCCTCTCGGCGTCCACCGAGTCCACCACGTAAACGATGCCGTCCGTGCAGCGGCTGTAGGGCTTCCACAGGGGACGCAGCTTCTCCTGGCCCCCGACGTCCCAGAAGTGGCAGCTGATGCCCCGGGAGGTCCCCGCGCCGCCCAGCCGGATCCTCTCCGTGTTGAAGCCGATGGTGGGCACCGTGTTGACGAACTCGTTGAATCGGAGCCGGTAGAGCACCGTGGTCTTGCCCGCAGAGTCCAAGCCGAGCATGACGACGTGCAGGGACTGGAAGGCCGCCAGGTTGGAGAAACTCGCCCCCATCCTGGAAGCGCCGCAGGACGCTTAAAGGCCCGACAGGTGATCCCAAACCCCGGTCCGCCTCATCGACGGGTCTGCAGGGCGCCGCCCATGGTCGAGCCGCAGCATCCCTCGCTTCACTCCCGCAGCCTCCGCATCCGCATCCGGCGACGCCAAACGCCGCGGAAATGTATGTTGTGCCGCAACACGCTGTCGTGCGTGACGCGAGGACGTAAACCAAGCCATGCGACGGCGCCACGGGCTCCCGCGTGGCTGGTGAGAGACAACTTCCGGTGTGGCTGGGCGTGCCAAAATAAGAGCGGCGTGGGTGACGCTGCAACGGGGCCAGCCTGCCCATTGCAGGGGGTACGCTTTTGTTTTGAAATGTCCAGAGAGGCGTTTCCTCTGCGCAAGCGTGCGGTGGCCCATACAAATAGCGATGCCGATACCTGACGTTGCGCAACAATATTAAACGGGTTTTGCCAGACGAAAATAGAAGACCGTGCAACAATATCAGAAAATACCGCTCCCTTTATTTGCATTAGCAAAACAAAGCCGATGCTGCAAAATGTAAAAATTCCATATTTACCATAATAACGACTATACATATGATTTTTGTTTTGTTTTCTTAGCCCCGCACAATTCTGTGTCCAAGCACTTACACGCACAGCAGATATTTGAGGAGAGCTGAAAATACCATCACGTCCTACCGTGGTGGTATCGATACGATACCAATACAGAGTGACATCAATACTGGGATCGACCCCCCCCCCTGTCGCCTCCAGATGGCAGCAGATGTGTGACGTAACACAATTGTACATCCACTTACCATTTTGAGGGCTACCCCATAGGCCAGTATGCCGCCCGGCTACTGGAGACTTACCAGTGCCGATTGCCAATTCGAGTGCCTGGCAGTTAGCACGGACCGTAGCGCGTAACAGCGGTTTCATTTTGGGGGAATCGAAAAAAGTAAGAGGTAGAGATACTGGACCGGTGGAAGAGCCCCAGAGAGCGGCATAGGTTCACGGGTTGAGAAACCCCCAGTCAAACAGCAAAGTCGCCATAGCCCGTGGGGCCGAAGGCGGCGCTGCGGAGGATGTCGAGGCAGTTGACGAGGATGAGTGCGCCGGTCAAGTGCTTCCACCTCCGTGTGATCGGGTTCCTCATCTTGTCCAAGCCCACGTGGAGCTCCTGGATGACGTCGCGGTAGCTGTCCCCGACGTGGGCCGCCCAAGTCAGCAGGAAGTCGTAGGCCGGTTTCCACATGGACTGGCGGGCAAAAACGAGAGTTTGGGGGAACGTCGAACCCGAATGGAAAAAAATCAACGGTTCTCACCTCGTTGTCCAACACGCCGTTTTTGTCGCGGTGCGGTGCCTCGTAGGCCTCCATCTGCTGCCTGGACACCCGGGCCAGTTTCTCGGCGAGTTCCCTCCAGCGGGACGCCACCTCCACTGCTGTGGTTAGCAGCACAAAGTCCAGAACCAATCTGGCAACCAGACCCTGGCAGTCCATCTTGAGCAAAGCCTGGAGGGAGACGGACAGAGTTAAGGAAAGGGACGTCACGTAAAGGTTATCCCCAAGGTAAGGTCTGGGCGGGATACACCCTGGACTGGTCGCCAGTCAATAGCCCAGTCCCGGGTTTCACACCTATATGGACAATTTAGAGTCACCAATCACACAAAGTCCACACAAATATGCCCAATGAAGATTCGAACCCCCATCTTCCACATCCCCTGACCATCTGCCCAACATGCTAACCAGTAGCTTCGTGCGGCCCATTTCCCACCTCCCAAGTAACCCGAAAGTGAACCCAAAGATCCTCTCCATTATCATGCCCAACCCTGCTACCCGGCCTTCCTCATGCCCAACCCAGCCCCGCACGCCACCTGATTGCGGCTCCTCATCTGCTGATTCAGGTTGCACGCAAGCTTCGGTCTAAACATAGGCTGAGAAACACGCACGCATACGTACGAGGTTCATCCTGCGGCATGACAATGACGGCCTTCCATGCGAGGGAGCAGAGCTCTTTAGGACGGATTTGTAATTTAAACATTTAAACCCCTTAAGCATGAATAAGACATTCTTTCAGCACAGCTTATGACGGAACGTCCGGCGCCTCCTCCATGACCGAAGGAGGGCGAGATGTCTAAAAATGACGAAAACGGCACAAAAATGAACACAAATTTTTGGAACGTGCTATTAGGCTTCCACCCGTTTGCCTTTTTTCTGGGGACCTCCTGGGACCCGACTAAGGTACATTCTATATTAAACTAAATGTATGCTAATTAACCTGTTCTACTTTTTTACTAATGAAAATAGATTAATTAAAAACCACAATATTTGGGCAAAATCAAAAATGGAATCCAAATCGTATCAGTTTTCATCCCTACTAGAGTCTACCTTCCAGCGGAAATTTGGAATTTTGGTCCCAAATTTCTTTAAGACCCTTTTTGTAAATAAGCTCAAACAAAATCTAACTCCGACGGACATGGCGTTTTTTTAGGTGCAAGCTAAGCTAAGCTAAGCTAATAAGTAGTGGTGCGACGATTCGTTTTAACAACGATTCGATTTGTATGTTTTTTCACTGGCCTATTGCACATTGAACAAAAAAAAAAAACAACAGCAAAAATGGAAAAATCAGCAGTATTTTTACAACAACAAAGTCCAAATAATAAGGCAAAAAACTCATTAAAAAAACTTAATTTTAGTAGGATAAAGTTGAAATATTAAAAAAAGAAGACTCTTAAAAAGGTAATATTGTAATAATAATAAAACAAAACAACAAATAAAGTTGTAATTTTTGTAAAATCAGGTTGCAGAAAAAGTTATTCCAAAAATAAATGGCAAAATATTATGGGAATAGTCATAAGGATAAGGAAAAAATGTACAAAAAGAAAAAAAAGGTTGGAAAATTGAAACACAACAACAGAAATGGAAAAAAACAGCTGTAGTTTTACAAAAACATAATGCTTTACAAACATCATTTTTGTATTGTAATTTTTGGGGGGGAAAACTCAATATAAAAATATAATGACGATAAAGGCACAATACTACGCAAATAATGATTCAAGGAGACAATAGGAATATTTAGAAATCTAAAAAAACAGCAAAATTGGGAAAAACGAGTGAAGTTGATAATAATAATTGGCTTTTTCATGCAGCAGTTTTTTTCCCCAAATATACATAACGTGAATCCTTTAGTGCAGTGGTTCCCAAACTTTGTTAGCCATGCCCACCTTTCAGAGATAAAATGATTTTCAGCGCCCCCACTGCCCCAAAAATATGGTAATAATCATAAATATGGTAATAATCATACCCCCCCAAACACACGGGGCAGGCCCCACCGTTTGAAAACCACTGATTTAATGTGAAAAAGTTTGCCCTATGAAACATGCTGCCCCTCACAGGTCTGTCCGCGTACAACACCAGGGTGGCAAGAAGGTTTAACCCTACCCAAGGACAAGTCCGGATGGGTCATCTAACTTGAGCATTGCCTCAGGTTACAAAACATTCCGTATTTTTACAGGCCTTGCAATGCGCCTTTCCATAATTAAAAACACGCTCGTGACTCGTAACCCGATCCAAGGGCTTGGGAGAGATTAGATGACCCCCAGCCCTGCGGATCACGTTTCACACGGGAACACCTGTAGTACGGCGGCAACACAAAACGGGGCCGTCGGTTTTCTATCTTTGGGTGAGTTTGTGAGCGGTGGGAGGGGGTTGGGAAAGGAAGGTAAGACTAAACGGATCAACGAAGCCGACCTTGACCCGCCCGCCTTCGCACTCTTTGTGTGCGTCTGGTATCGGTTTTCACTTCCCCCGGTCGCAGCCCAAAGCTTCCAACACGTTGCGGAATCATAATCCGTCTGTTTCCGAAAGAAGGAATGTCTTGTTTATGTCTTCTGTCTTCTGCATCCAACTACCTTCATGTCCTCTTTCGCTACCTCCATAAACCTCCTCTTTGGGCTTCCTCTAGGCCTCCTGCCTGGGAATTCAAAACTCAGCATCCTTCTACCAATATATTCACTATCTCTCCTCTGGACATGCCCCAACCATCTCAGTCTGGCCTCTCTGACTTTATCTCCAAGACCTCTAACAAGTTCTGTCCCTCTGATGTACTCATTCCTGATCCTGTCCATCCTGGTCACACCCAAAGAGAACCTCAACATCTTGCTACCTCCTGTTCCTCCTGCGGCACTGTCTCTAAACCAAACAACATCGCTGGTCTCACCACAGTTTTGTACACCTTTCCTTTCATTTTAGCTGAAACTCTTCTATCACACATCACACCCGACACTTTTCTCCACCCATTCCAGCCTGCCTGCACACGCTTCTTCACCTCTTTTCCACACTCTCCATTGCTCCGGACTGTTGATCTCTTCTCCCTGTTTGTTGTATAGACACAGACCAAGTATCTCTACCATCTCCACCATCAATTAATCAAACAATCAATGGCTGATTCGTATCGATGCAGAAGTATTTTAGTATGAAGAGTAGCAGTATTAAGAGAGTGCCGTCTCTTTCAAATTGTGGTATGGAAATTTATGGAAGTTCACCTGCAAAGTCTTCTCTGGAGTAAAAGAGCTCAACATGAAGTGAGACTTTTTGTTTTTTCATGTCAAATTATAAATATTCAGGTCTAGCAAGGCCTTCTCTGCTGGCCTAAACTTGATCAGAGCCATTGGCATACGACTTCAATTCTGGTATTTGTTCTGTGAAATTGTACAACTGTATTTCAACCATCAATAATTTTTATTTCGGAAAATCACTGCTTCAGATTTCAGCTCCAATGTAGTAGTGCCATGCATCTAATCCAACCAGGGCCTTCAGAATCGGCAGTGCTGGCCCATGTCACATCAGACTATTAGTGGTAGTGGTAGTATTAGTGGTGGGGCTGTGTTTGTTTTTTTAGCCAAACTGACCTCAGATTCGCCTCTAAGGGCCAGCAAGACAGCCCACAGTCACATCAGCACTGCCCAGTGAAGTCCCCACTGAAGGCCCGGGTTCCAAATGCACAGCCCACCACTGGTTACCCCTTAAAAGTGTGAAGAAAAAGCTAGAGTTGACATTGTTATTAGCTAGCTAACTTCTTCGACATGGTTGTTCGCCTCGATGCTAGCGAGAAATACCATTTGGGGTTGGTTGTCACATAAACTCTGGCTGAAAGATGTGTTTCCTGTTGACGTTCCTTGCTCCTTTTGTGTTATGATGCGAGTTATATCCACCACTCACCATCATGAGCTCCCTCTGAAATGACTTCCTCTCCTTGTTCTCCACGTTGGTACATTCCTCCTTCAGTTTCTCCAGAACGCAAGCCACCTTCTCCGGTTCATTATCCAGCTCCATTCGGCAGAAGTAATTTAGCGGCAAGTTCCCATAGCCGAGCGCATCGGCAAACGCCCTCCAGTTCACCACGTTCTCCATGAGAACTGTCCTCACCGTGGCATAAATGTACGTAAGGAATTTGCAAGGTTTGAGGATTTGCTCCAACAGAGTCGTCGTCGTCAGGTCGGGCCCACACCAATAAATGGGCTTGACCTTTCCTAGGATCAAAACGTTCTTGGTGTGGACCAGCCCCATCTTGCCCTGATAGTACCCAATGTACCACTCTTTGGTGCGCAGCTGCCCTTTTAGCTTAATCTTCTCCTCACTGAGCAATGCAATCATGTCGCCCTTCTTGTACTCGAGCAGGTAGCTAACCTTGTGTTGCCGAATGACCGTTTTTAATAACCTCCCAAATTTTAGGCTGGTAACGCAGCGATCCTGAAATTTGGGGTATTTGGATGTGACAGCCAGTGGTGACAGGATGATTTTGTCCACCTCGCTCTTTTTCAAGAACCTCCTCTGTCCCGTCAGCCTCGATTCAGACTTGGGAGGTGGTTGCGGAGTTTGTACACAAAATTGGGTGAGGATGCGATCCGACATGTCCTTTATTTGGACTCTGAGCGTGAAGTCTGAGATGCTGTTGGGGTCATGGGATGACATTATATAGACTAGCTGGCTGACCTTGCCCAGTTTAAGATGGAATCCCTGGATTATCCCACAGCCCTCAGTCACTTTCACCTGATAGTTAGATATATTAGGGTATAACCCCACCTGGATGTCCTGGGGGAACCGCAGTACAAACTGATGCTTCCCCCATAACTGAAGAGTGACCGGAGGGGCTGAGCAAGCCGGCCGAAGGACCTCCCTCACCAGTAAAGTCTTGGGGGCACAGTCGTGCCCAAACAATGCCACAACTGTCTTGAAGAAAGGATGGATGTGCTTGGGTCCATAAACACCAAGTGTTACCTTTCTCTGCACAT
The DNA here is from genome assembly GCA_024372805.1 of Oostethus manadensis. Classification (NCBI taxonomy): domain Eukaryota; kingdom Metazoa; phylum Chordata; class Actinopteri; order Syngnathiformes; family Syngnathidae; genus Oostethus; species Oostethus manadensis. Next base: position 169,805 of record QODF01000280.1, on the reverse strand, counting down.
GAACCCACGAGATCACGCTGTGGCTGATGTACAGCGACTGAACCACGACCGCCACATACATACATGGCTCAAGACAGTTCAGACGCACTTGGACCGTGTCCTTGTAAACATAACAGTCGGAAATGGGTGTGTAAGGCCCGTCTCTGCAGTCACTCCAAACACACAGCACCTCAGCGCAGTGGTTGCCCTCTGTCTTTAGTGTCACTGACGCTTTCATTTCCAACGTGAGAAAAGACTTGGTCTCCATGTTGCTGAGCTTGATCTCCACCACTGGGCTGATGGTGAAACGACAGTCACTATTGAGCTCCCGGGGAGGATCCAATAAGGCTTTCATGGAAATCTGCTGATGGTCACCCTGGCTGACGTGACCTTCTGGAACGTGCATGGTGATGTGGGTGTCTGGGAGCTGAACCACACCCCCGGTGCTGTCCAAGCTGCACACGACGCTGGTCTCAATCGGCTGGGTCTGACCCCAGCCAGGACTCTGACCTAAGGATTCCAGCTCATGGCAAGACCTGGTCAGTTTTCGGTGGTTGAGCCACGCAGTTCTAAAGTCTTCAAGGCTCTGAAACTGCTCTGGCAAAGGCGCTTGTAGGCCCATGAAGGAACAAGAGGACAAGTTTGTACTTGATTGTTCATGTAAAAGTTGAGAGAGTTGGGACAGACTCTGGGAACGTTTATTGCTGAGAAAAGTGTCATCCCTGTGTAGGTGTTGCACAGCCTCTCGTTTTGGAAAACCACTGAACTTTATACTATTGGTGTCCAAGTCGAAGCCATTTGGACATGCGAGTGTGTCAAGAAAAATGTGATCAGATGAGTTTGTGACACTTGGTTCTCTGGAATTCTCATCCCAGGGATTAACCGAAAATGGATGGCTGTTGTCATCTTGGGAGGGTTTCCACTCTCCTAACCCCTCAGACCCCTTCAGACCCTCCTCTGCCCCAAGTCTGTCGATGGTTCCGCTGTCGCTAAGCAAAGGGCTGCTGCAGTTGAACCGTTGGACGTAGGCAGCGGGGATGTAGCCCATCTCCCTAGTATTGTGCGCATACCACCAATCGCCACCTGATGTGTCCAGCACAAAGAGGCGGTCACCTTTGGAAAATCTCAGTGTGGTCAAACTGCTGGAGCAATAATCCCTGATGGCGAATACTTCCCGAGTGCCCTCGTAGGAGGCAGCCATGTCCAGTCTTAAGGCACTGGGAGAAGGCACTGAAAGAAGGAAAATAAGGAAATTAAGAGTCAACCCCATCAATTAACTTTGGGATCCAATATCAGCAGTACTTATACATACTTTTATGACTTTTTTGTAGTGTGAGTGAGTGATATCACTCAAGAAGAGAACGATAGTCAGCAACAGTAAGTATGAGAAAAACAGACCTCCCATCTGGGAGAATCTCGGGAGTAGAACCGCTGTTCCTCAACATTGAGAGGAGCCAGACGAGATGGCTCAGTCATCTGGTCCGGATGCCTCCCAGAAGCTTCTTGGGGAAGTGTTGAGGGCACATCATACCGGTAGGAGACCTTAGGGGAGACCCAGGACACGTTGGAGAGACTATGTTTCTCAACGGGCCTGGGAATCCCTCGGAATCTGCCGGGAGGGTTATAGCTAAGGACTTTTTGCCGTAACATGGGAGTTCATCACATTTGCAAAAGTCGGACGGAATCATGGTCTTGCGAAAAACGTCATGCCATTTTTCGTGATGCTGCGTATTAAACTTCCTTGGTTCCGTGCCACCATGGCAAACATGTGCAGGACAATTTTTGCACTTAAGCTGCTACTTCAGCAACAAATATTGTCACACTCCTACTCCTTGCAATTGTTAGCACATTAGCATACACTCCTGTTGTGATCACGTAGGTTCTGCATGCCGGGTACCAGTGCTGGAGTGGAGACTTGTATCCAATATCAGAGATTTTAGGAACTGTCTGAACCGGAACGTTTTCAGGTCAAAACAGTATAGAACTTTATCGTTTCAGCCTTTCGTCCACACACCAACAATGTGGACAAAATTGCTTCTAGGTAGTAGCGGAACCAAGAAGTAGCGGACACACACCATCCAAAGAACGATGGCGTCATCTCCCCAAAGTGACCAGTTGTGCACTGCTGTCAAAAAGCCAACGTAATATCTCCCAGTCCACATTCTCCTGGTATTTTTTGCCTTGTCCTTCAAACTAATTCCACTTTGCTGTCGCTCCAGTTTTCCTGTCTGCTCCACACGGAGGCGAGCGTTATGTTTTGCATCGTTTTCGCCCAGTGATCCGTTCCCGTGTGGACGTTCCTAATTACTGATCCGACACTGCGTCGACAGGGCCTTAGATGCAGGCCATTTTTTTATTTCCTTATATCAAAATCTCATCTCAATATTGGACGGGGACACACCTAGAACTAGAACCAAAACCGTGACCCAAGATCCAACCAACCAGCCAGCCTACTCTCTGATCGTCCATGTATTTTTCTGGACAAAAAACATCCACAGACACACTTCCCAGAAAAGTGGAAGCACTTTCTTCCATTTCCACTATCTTTACACTGAAGGTCCTGGTGTGCTAGAACTGGTTTGTCCTTTGACATGTAAACAAAAATGAAGTTTTATGCTGACCTATGACACCAGTGGGACTGGTCGGCACCCCCTCGCCTCGCTCCACGAGCGTCCCCTCTGACTTGCAGCGAGGCAAGAGGTGGTTGCTGCTTGTCGCTCGGATGATTCGATGGGCGGCCATGGTCGGTCCAGACTGGGTCCACTCGTCATTGGCTGGTTTTCATCTGTAAAGGAATGAAACGGTGTTTAACCGAAGACCCGTTGTTTGCCATCCCCAGCATTGACGAATGCACTGCCATTGTGTCAGTGTTCCTGTCTAATAACATGATGTACACGTTTTCTTCAGAAGCTGCAAGGTGCTGCTTTCCTTTCTCTCTTGCGGAAGATCTTCACAACTCATTCCCGTCAGCGGCAAGAACGTCCGGGAGACGCAAGTTTAATTAGCCTCTAATCTCTGGGTAGGTGTCGCTGTAATAACCGATTCCATGCTGCCATATTGTCAGCTACCCATCACGGCTGCTTGGAGTGTCTCCGACCAAAAACGTCCAAGCCCTGCAGTGTTCAAACACACTCAGACATGTGATGATGAAGGCCAACCACGAGGTGTGTGTGTGTTTTAAAGCATTGAATTGAATGGGCTCTCTGTGTGTTAATAGGGATTTTCAGATTATCGGGCCACCTTCCCAGCAGGGCTAAAACTCGACTTGTAGCTGGCATGGCAGACTAATTGACCACATCGTCTATCAGAGATTTTTTTTTTTTAATCACTCAAAGCCTAGCACGCATGAGAATCTCCAATAATGTAATGACGTTACGTCCAGCTCTTTTTGTAAGTCGGTGCAAAATTAAAGAATGCCTCGGGTCACTTTGATAGATTTTCAGCTTATTTTATATAATTTTTAGAATGCTAGAAAAAACAAAATGTCAACTGACCACTTTGACGTTCCACACCTGGTCTGCTTCTTGCGCTCGTCTTGCGTCTCACAGAAAAAGAAAAATCATATCAATTATGTTGCTGAATGCACCACAAGCTCACTCGAGCACCAGGAGTTTGGGAGCGAACAGACGAGCCGCAGCGACCAACCGGATACTACTGCTGGAGGCGTCTCCGGGCTGTAGTGATGCGAACGAATCGGCTCCGAGAGTCGACTCTTAGACAGGAGCCGGCTCGCGTGGTTGGGAGCCAATTGGGAGCCGATTGGGTTTCTTCTCGTCTTTTTCATTCATTCATTTTCTATACCGCTTATCCTCATTAGGGTCACGGGGATGCTGGAGCCTATCCCAGCAGACTTTGGGCGAGAGGCGGGGTACACCCTGGACCGGTCGCCAGTCAATTGCAGGGCAGATATAGACAAACTAAGACATATAAACATTCACACTCACATTCATACCTATGGACAATTTAGAGTCGCCAATTAACCTAACATGCATGTTTTTGGAATGTGGGAGGAAACCGGAGTACCCGGGGAAACTTTAAATGTCCGAAAATGGAACCTCCTGGCTTGAATGTGCGTACATTTACGAGAAAAACCAAGACCAAAGGTTACGACGGAGTTATGACGGAGTATTAAAATAACCTGAGATTTTGAGAATAAAATACGTAAATTTACAAGAAAAATTTACCTTTGACCAAGGCCAAAGGTCACATAAGTCCCTTGTTTTTATAGTCGTCTCAGGCAATGCCTCTTACCTCGTATTAAAGTGATCTGATTTTTAAAAAAATAAAAGACATAAATTTAGGAGAAAAAAGACGTAAATTTACAATAAATAATTACCTTTGACCAAGGCCAAAGGTCACATATGTCCCCTGTCTTAATAGCTGTCTCGGGCAACGCCTGTTACGACGGCGTATTAGTATTAGCATATCTTTTAGCATAGGAAACATCAAACTGGCCCTTGCATCCTTTCATGTTTTGGATATAAACCTCCTGAACGTGCAGTAGCATGAAATTTACATCCACATGCCACAGAATCCAGTGGGGTCGCGTTTGGAAAAACATGTTCACACTGACATGAAAAAAAATCCTACAGGTCACAAAGGAGCAAAAAAAAATGTCCTCCGTTTCTACTGAACGTGTTTTAATGTCATTGAGGACTTGAGTGTATCAGTAATCTGGCCAATCAGCCAAGGGGTTGTAGCTCCATCACCGTGACCTGGCGCCAGATTAGCGCTTCCCCCATATGGTGTAGTAGTGTTCTTCTTTATTTGGTTCCGTCTGGTTGTTATTCTCAGCGCTTTTAGCCTGAAAGGTAGAAACAAGCGGAAGTTCGCGGTTCAAGACTTGTTTCACAAGAGTTGGAGAGCAGAAGAAGACAATCAAGAGGATCCTTTTGTTGTTGTTGTTGTCGTCAATAAATCATTCGTTTCCCGTCTGTCCTCAATTGGTCCGACCCGGAAGGAGGAAGTGGATATGTAGGCCATCAGGTGGGGAGTGTGTGTAGATTAGAAACTCTGATCCAGGAGCTTCTAATCCGATCGGGAGGTGAGAGTAGAGGCTGCAGAGGATTATGGGATTCGGGATGGCAGTGGTCCTCCGTGGATAGCAAACGGTTCCATACAGATTCTTTGGGGTGATTTGAAAACTTTTCACCCGATAATATACGCATAAGACACAAATTCCAAAAAAATGAGGCGCAAAAATCGAATGCATGTGTTATTACGAGCTACTGTATATTACACAATGTTTGCTTTGTCCCCTTTGACGCCAAAGCTAAGATGTCCATATGGTAGCATATATTGTTGTTGTTACACCGGGGCAGGGTCCGGAACCTTTTGGGCTTTGGAGAGCGACACATGTTTTCAAATGTATGTTCGAAAGAGCCATATGCGATTTTTGTGTGCCAACAATTCTAGAAGTAAATACGTCTCTGAATGGGATGGATGAAAGTGCTGAGAAGGTTTTATATTTGGACTGTTATTTTTAACACTGTGATTCCTGTCATGTTCTCCTACTATTATAACCTTTTCAACAACCTAATTTTCCAGAAATTACATCTTTAACACAACATTAGTACACTTGAAGAAAATGTGTTAAGGCATTTCTGATGACTGCATGTAAAAAAACAATGCATACATTGAAATTGCATACTGAAATTGCACTAAAAAAGACAACAAATCAGATTATATTAGCATACAGAACAAAATAGGCTTTGCTGCCACCTAGCGGCTCTTTACTGGAACAACGTGACTGGGAAGGTGAAGGGGGCGGGGTGAAATGATGCTAACCCGTTTGTGCCCGACTGCTCTGTTTTGCTGTTCTGTTAGAAATAAAAGCTTGCCTCCTTCCTGAATATACTATAATCTATGTTCCTTCTGACACGATGACACGTAATATTACGGCTTTTTCGCAAAATTGCCACGTATATTATTTTTTTATTTTAATGTGGCCCCGGTACTCTTAACAAAACAACCCGAGCGATGTCATAATGGAAGCTACACATCAACAATGCGCATGCGCACAGGGTTGGCCATCTTGGAAATACATTCCATTCCATTTCCGGGGTGGCCGCCGGAGAGAAAAAACAATTCAACTCAATCAAATTCCCAAACCTGGACGGTTATTGAATGCGTTGAATGTGAACGACAGCGAGAAAAAGCGACACGGCGACCGTTTTATCCCTGTCAGGACAAACCTTTGTCTGTGAACGTGAAAGCTTCCGGCGCTAGCTTAGCATTGCTAGCTCCCTGCTAACAAAGAGACCCGGAAGTTATCGACGCCTCGCCGAGGAGCGATCGAGTGTGAGCGTAAAGTGCGGCTATTGTGTCAAAAATGTGTAAGAGCACCACACGCCGAGGATGTTCCTGAATCAGAGACTTGCTGCGACCGGTGACCAAACACTCGTCGTGTGAGAAACAAGGACAGCAGAGCTCCGGGACGAACTTTCCGGAACAAAAGAGGAGAACGGGCGTCAACGTCAACCACTGACGAGATATTCCCCCACGACGCCTCAAATGGTGTTGCACAGAGCAGGTACTCGCACTCTCTATTTGTTCATTACTGGCCAAAAGCTCAGTGAAAGTCCATTTTCTTCATGGACGCCGCATGGCCATCATATTGGTATCGAGGGGTCGTGTCCGTGTCGGATCGATACTAGAGTGATGAGATGGATATTTCTCATTTGCCTTTTCACATATGTTTTTGTGGTGTGATTACATGACTGATATTGAGTTTACCGATTCGGAAACTGTCGCCCACCCTGCGATAGTCAGTGTTTATTTTTGATCCGATCCAGTATCCACCAAGCAACGGATGTGAAATTCCCGCTGCAGCAGAGAGCTGGACTTTTCTAAAGCACGTCTTTGTCCCCCCAGCAGACATGGGCGAAGAACGTCTTCCCCCTGATGAGCAGGAGTGGAACTCCAGGATGGAACGGGAGAAGCCGCAGCCCCCGTACGTAAAAGAGGAAGAGCCGCAGCACCTCCTCATTAAAGAGGAACCCCTGACTTACTACATTAAAGAGGAAGAGGAGGCTCACAGCATCAGCCAGCAGGGCGAGCATCTTGAAGGACTGGAGGAGTTTCTGATGAATGGTCTCCCTGTGAAAAGTGAAGATGATGAAGGTGAACGTGAGGGGAGGAGGGAGGCGGCGCCTCCGGGCAGCAGCTCAACTCAGCACACACCAACAAAAGCTGACGGCGGACCGCGCGCACAGAACCTCTTGGCGCCGCTGTCAGATAGCGATGACATCACGTCAGACACCGACGAGGAGTACTCCGAGGCCGACGCGGCGTGTCACGCCGACGACGCGCGCTGGGAATGCTCTCTGTGCGACAAAACCTTCGTGCACAAGATCAATCTGAAAATACACATGCGGCGTCACACGGGAGAGAAACCTTTCGCCTGCTCGGTTTGCGGTAAAAGATTCTCTCAGCAGTCCAATTTGAAAGTACACACAAGGATACACACCGGAGAGAAACCTTTCCCTTGCACGGTTTGCGGTAAAAGATTCAACCAGAAAGGTGATTTAAAAACACACACAAGAATACACACCGGGGAAAACCCCTTCTCCTGCTCCGTGTGTGGGAAGGGATTCATCAAGAAGACTAATCTGAAAGTACACACGAGAATACACACTGGGGAGAAACCCTTTCCCTGCTCAGTTTGCGGTAAGAGTTTCTCTCAGAAGATAGCGTTGACGGTACACACCAGAACACACACGCGAGAGAAAAAGCCTCTTTTTGTTCAGCGCGGGCTCAGCGATTCGCACGTAGTACAAACATGACACAAAAGAATCCACACCGGGGGAATGACGGAAACCTTTTTTTTTAAGGGGACCTATTATACTCAGTTTTGGGCCTTTTGTATTGTGTCTTTTCCTGCAGTCTTTCCTGCCCTCCGCCCCAACGGTGTGTGTCTTTTACTCCACCCGCCTGGGGTGCTCCCAAAGGCTTCCGGACGGCCGCCTAACGCCACTTCCTAGTTCCGGTGGCACAGGAGTTGATAATGAACGGCGATTTATCTCTTAAAGCACTACTAGCAGCTCCAGACATGGGTGAGCTTGTAATTTGCATGCTTGCAGGTAACACTCCCTCCGCACACAACCGCTTTTCTCCCTAAATAATCACATTTAGGACACAGAAATTCTTCTGACTCTTCAACACCACCGCGTCGGACTAAAGCAACAGTTTGGCGGGTAGACCAAATTTGCTTTCCCTCACACCCAAACAAACATTTTTTGGCAGCCGTCGCTCAATGTTGCTGATATAAGGAAGTCCGGGTTTTGTGACGTCAGCGGAACTCTGTGTTGGGGGAAAAAAAACACGAAACTGCTTCCAGGACTCACTTCCAAATGTGCAAAGCTCCTCATTATCCGTCGCATTGGCGTTGTTTACCATGAGAACAAAACATTGCAACATCTATAGGTCAGAAAAGAATAATAGGTCCCCCCTGAAGGATGCGTGCAGCTGGATTTCAAAGACCACAACACGGGAACTGCAAATACGCAAGCCATTATTACGCTTTTTTCAAAATGTGGAAAAAAACTCTTGGAGATGAATCAGGAACCCACCAAGAAGGACTTCTAACGTGGCTAACGTGGATGTTGAAATGCTGGCCCCTTAATAAAGGAAACAGACAACAAAACATTTACAATTACATCACGATGTAATTAACTATAAGGGACTAAACCTAAAACACACGTAACCACATCCATGGTTCCGCTCAATGATGAACATTTTGTCTTTGTGATTGTCTTTTGTCAATAAAGTCGTTCTTTCTCTTCCTTTGCTATCGTTCGTTCTAACACTACAAATATTTTTCATGTGAACGTCAGCCACACCAAGGGACACGGGCGCAGATCGACTCGGGTCCGGATAAGCTGCACTCAGTCACCTCGGAAGCCCAGCGTAGCTTTGCCTGCTGCTGACAAAAACATCTGGAAGCACAAACGTTTGGACTAAAGTACAAAATTTTAAAAAGAACAAACAATTTTGACTTTATTCTTGTAAAATTACTGCTAATAGTTCTATTTTTAAAACGTTCCATGGGCTGCTGGTAAGTCACGCTGCTACCTCAAGTTGAGTAAAAAGGAAGAACTGATGCGTGTAGGCTTTAAATTAGGTGTACTTGCACCAAGTATCGACATCTTGGATTTGACACTCGGTATCGGATCGAAAATCGGTGTTATCGCACGTCACTACAAAAAGAGTAAAGAAAAAGAATAAATGTGGATGCTTTGCTTCTGCATGATGATTGGATGATCTGAGGTGGAATCCCTTTTTGTAGTATAAAAGTATAAAGTAGTAAAGAATGGGGAAAAAAACACTGGCAACGTAGAATTACATATAAATAAACACTTTCAAGGCTGCAAAAAACTATCTTTAAATCACCTTCATCATTGTTTCTTTTGCCCCAAACTGTGCAAGGAAAGGGTTTCTCTCCCAGTGAATGTTATGATGGAGTATTTACCACACATGGAGCAAGAAAAAGGTTTCTCTCCGGTGAGTTTTGGTATGCACTTTCAAACTTGACAGCTGAGAGAAACTGAGCAGGCGAAATGTTTCTCTCCCGTGTGGTCGCTGATAGTGAGCAATTTCGTCGTCATCCGGGAGCCACTTGATGTTTCCTTTCCTTAAAAAACCCGGCTGGAGGCTCCTTCTTCTCCAACTCTCTGTCCATCTGTTATTGAGCTTGTGGAATGAGTCCCAAGGCACCATGCAAGGCAAGGGCCTCCATTTCCTGGAGTCAAGCATGAACCTGACTGGCACACAGCTGCCACTTCACGCCATGATGATGACCAATGCCAATGTCTGGTTGGAGGGGAGGAAGGTGTCATTTTTCCGGGGGGGGGGGGGGGGGTGCTCTCATAGTCCATTCACTGCTGCTGCTCAGGCTTTTGCCCCCTTGCCGGACAAACTGGATCCTCCGCTGTTATGTTGGTGGGCTGGTGTTGTTTGGCCTTCGGCCTGCGTGTCTCCAGGATTTCATCTGGAAGAGTTTCAGCTAAAATGAAAGGAAAAGTGTACAAAACTGTGGTGAGACCAGCGATGTTGTATGGTTTAGAGACAGTTCCGCTGAGGAAAAGACAGGAGGCAAAGCTGGAGGTAGCAGACATAAGGATGCTGAGGTTCTCTTTGGGTGTGATGTTAGAGGTTTTGGAGTTAAAACCAGAGAGGCCAGGCTGAGATGATTCGGACAAGGAGGAGAGATAGTGAATATGTTGGTAGAAGGATGCCGAGTTTTGAACTGCCGGGGACGAGACCTAGAGGAAGACCAAAGAGGAGGTTTATGGATGTAGTGAAAGAGGACATGAAGGTAGTTGGTGCCTTCAAAAAACCACAGGGTTCCCCCTTCACAGGTTGATTGGTTTTGGCTGCATCGCCTTGTCCAGCGTTGGCATTGCTCGCATCTCCCGTTTGAATAAAATTGGAAACTGTCTTTGGGACTCCCAGGCTCATTTCACAGCTGGCACAATAAAAGAACATTTTGCCCAGCAAAAAGGGCTGGTCCCAACAGTGTTTAAAAAAATCAGCTTCTTAGCGTTCGAGAGAGCCCAAAGCCATGTCTCTCCTGCTCTTTACTTTATTCGGCTGGGACTTTTTATGCGTTTTAGCCTCAAGGACAGAGCGCCATTTATTTTTCTCTGACGTCTTATTTTACAAAAGTTTGAAAAAACACAGTCTCACCCTTTTAACATGGCTCAGTTGCATGAAAAATGTTATGAAACATATTTAGATGTTGGTGTTGACCACCAATGGCTCAGCCTAGTCCTACATACAGTCTTTCATGTAGAGCAGTGGTTCCCAAACATTTTACAGTTGCATCCCCCTTCAGACATTTAAACTCAAGCCATGTACCCCCTACTTCTGCGCCACCCTTTTTAAAAAATAACTTGGAAATATTGAACGTAATAAATTAGTTCATTCATTTTATAGTAAGTGCGGGTCAATAATGTGTATTTTGCATGATCACATTTGGATAAAGTTTCACACGAGCACTGATAAACAGATTAGTCATCATCCTACATGTCTTTTATTCCAGTAGAGCCCTAGGAAATCCGTTTGTTTTGTTTCCATTTTACACTTATTTCTACCAGCATAGTGTGTGTGATGTTTGGGTTAATCAATAAAAGGTCTGTTCTAATTGGATGCACACGTTGCAACAAAAAAAAATTCAACAACCCGTAATGCCCGTGCTTGAGTTTAGGAAAGATGTAGTCACTGGTGCAATTCCCACTGAATTTGAGCTTTGCTTTTTTGTCCATTCACGATGGTTATGGTTTACGTCTGCATAATAATTCATTACCGAATTGAAGGGGAAAGTTTAACAATCATGATAAAGCAGCATTTGCAATACAATAAGACATACAACCAACGATGAACCTCATTATGCAATACTTTTAAGGGCACAATGTAAAAGTGTTACCTTCTATTTAGGGGTCAAATAGGTTTTGTGGTTCCAAGTGGGTTTTAGTTGGGACAAAATGGCTCTTTGCTGATGGTTGCCGACCCCTGGTCTAGACATTGAGAGGAAAAGAGATAAAATTTCAACAAACCAAGAATAAAGTTTATTTGTAGATGTAAACATAATTATGGCGTTTTACTCACTTTTTTGTCTCTACAGTGACTGTTTTAAATAGGGTTGCATTTTTTCCAAGTCTTGATTTTTTTTAAATATGCAAATGATATTCAAATAGACCGATGGCGTCACCCAATTGCTACTGTTCTTATTGAGGAGTCGGCAATGGCAACGGTGATTATCGAACTACAGGCAAAATATTGAAACATTGCTAAACACACGAAACGTGGCGGGAACGTTAGCACATAATGTGCAAAATCCCATCACACGTTTGTCAAAATGTAAAACATGCACAGCTACAGCAGCAGGTCCACCTTGCATGGGTCCTCTGTGGTGAACGGTCTCGTCGCCCATTTCGAAGGTCTTGTGTCCCACAGCTGACTTGGGAACGCCTTGATGTCCTTCCGGTGGACCTGGAAGAGGTGACCCCAGACCGGGAAGTCTGGGCTCCCCCAGTAACACCGCCTCACCTTCTCACTACCATCACTACCACTTTCAAACAGCCAGAAGGCCTACGGGGGTGTTAGGACTCAAGCATGTCATTCAGATTACGCATCAAGTCCAGGCCCTGATGGCCCCCCCCAAGGATCCACACCAAACGTATTTGTCCGATGTGCAAGGCATCTACCGTCACCACCCGTAGAAGAAAAGCAGCTTTCACTGGTAGGAAATATTTATTTGGCAGTGCATCTGATGGAAAGCTGCCAAGCCTTCCAACACTACAAAGGAATACAACCCCCCCCCCACACACACATGCGTCTCAAATCCGCTTAATTGATTAGTGATTAGCGAGCGTCGCCGACCACCCCGGCAGCTTCATAGACCGAGCAGCGCATAGAAATATATTCCTTTGTCACGTCTTCGCTGTACAGTTTGCTTGTTCTGACACCTGAGCTTATCTCCCGTTTCACGATGAGGGGGTGTAACGGTACGCCGTCTTCACCATTCCGCTCGTTTTTGTTACTTTCATGATTTAAAAAACTGGACAAAAACAAAAGCAGGTACTTCTGTAATAAATAACATACAACTTATCGTGCGACATGACTTATTACATTACCATTTTCATCTACAAGTATGACTTTCCTTATAATATCACATCATTCTTTTGAAATTTGACACCTTTTTTTCCCATCGACTTTCATCTTCAACTTTTTTCTCACAGTAAAATTTTTCTTTACCTACCAAAATGGATAATTGTACTTAAAATGTTTTGACTGTAACCACTCCTTTATTGCACTTTTGTGCAAGCATTAAAAAAATGGTTTTAGAGCCCTCTTGACATGAAAAAGCAACCCCATGGTCGGTAGACATAAGAGAACTAAGACATTTAGTTTTTGTGCTTGAAAATGCTTTATATAGGGCAAAATGCGTAAAATTAGCTTAAAGATGCATTTTTCCCCCCTAATAAAGTCTATTTATCGCCTCAAAATTTCAAAGCGAGGGACGACTTAACTAATTTCACATTCTTTTTCGCGTCATATTCAAACTTCCAAGATTTCTTTTTAGTAAAGTGCAAGCTCAACAGTAGTGTCTTTTTTGTGCGGTATTGTTATTGTTTATCACTGGAGTTGCAGGCGTGGGAACTTGGACCGAACCCCACGAGTTGTAGGACTACTGGTACGGTTACACCCATGATCGATGAGTCTCTTTAGCTGTGGGAGCTACAATTAAAAGATTGCGGCTTTGCTGACGTGAAAGGTGGTGCTGCCTGTGAGATGTATGGATTATTTACACTGTACACACTCAGTCTCAGGAATACGTCTCATATACACAGACCGCCAACGCACCAAGCGCGCCAATCAACACATTCTCGGGTCGACTAACAAAACAAAACAAAAAAAATGTCAGCCTTTTTGGGACGGCGCTCAGAATTCCTCGTGGACGTTCTTGGCGTAGTCCATCAGCTTGCTGCCCGTGAAGTACTCGCTGTACTTGAGGATCTCGGCCAACTCCAGGCTGTGGTTCCTGTTCTCGTCGGCCACGGCGATCATCTGATTGGCTTCGTTGAGAGCGTTGTGCTCGTTCATCGGGTCCATGTACTCCTGCGCCACAGACAGAAAACATCAGCGCCTGTGGAATCGTGGCCAGCGCTCCAGATTACAAGTACGCCTCATGGGGTCATTGTCAGGGGTGTCACAAGTGCTGCCCGTGGCTACGTTCCAAAAATCGACATTAAAAAACTACAGCAAAAAAAAAAAATAGCAGTTACTTTACAAGGATAAAGTCAAAATACTAAGAGAAAACCATAGTACTATAAAAAAAAATTAAGAGTGTAGTATTAAGACGATAATAATGTCTTCAGTAGCAGTGTTGAAATATTACTCTGAAGTTATTTTTGGAACATTTGGTTGCAAAAAAATGATAATGTTAAAGGAATAAAGTCAAAATATTATCGCCATAAAGTCATAATATTCTGAAAAAGGTTGAATTCGTTGAAATAGGAAAAACGGAAAACAGCTGCAATTTTGCAGGAATAAAGTCTAAATATTGAGAGTAAAAACCATTCTAAGAAAGAAAAAAGTCACAATTGTATAAGAGTAAACCTGTAATATTATGAGGAAAAATAATGGCATTTAAATAGCATAGAGTTAAAATATTGCCATTTCTGGAAAATTAGGTAGGGGAACGTATTACTTCAATAAAATCAAAATATTAAAAAAAGCATCATTTACCAAAAAGTCAAAATAACTGGAAAATTTGATTTAAAAAAAACCAGCAAAAAAATGGAAAAACAGCTGTAATTTGGAGAGAATAAAAGTTCAAAGACTAAAAGAAAAAAAAAAAGCATATTCTAACAAGAAAAAATTCACCATTTTATGAGAACAAACTCGTGATAATGTCCTTTTTGTAGCTTACAGATGAAATGTTTGTTAGAGAAGTTCTATTGTAAGGTTAGGTTGGAAAAAGTGATGATGTTATGGGAATAAAGTCATAATATGAAAAGAAAGAAGTTATGTAACAACAATGTCAACATATTCATTACGACAAAACATTCTATTATAAAAAATGTACAAGACAAAAGTTGAAATACTTGGGGAAAAAACATATAAAAGTCGAAATATAACAAGAAGCCAACAGAAGTTGGGGAAAAAAGTTCTAAACATTACAATTTTGTCTTGAAATATATGTAATGCAGCGGTGCCTTGACTTACGAGCGCATTCATTTACGGGTTTTTCGACATACGAGCCGTTACGAGGACAGAATTTTGCTTTGGAATACGAGCTTTGATGTGACTCACGAGCGTACACACATCTATTAAAACGCCGATCCGAGGCTTAAACGCAGAATCACTTTATCAAACCCACGCTTCATCCATACAAAGCCGGCGTTTTCAGTGTCGGTAAACGAACACCTTAGAAACCGGGTCCAAGAGTGGTCGTCTCCATAGCGCCCTAGTTATGGGCTCCCCCCAGCTTCTATGAAGGCGCTTGCGTCATAGCTCCACCCCTTCACAGACGCGCGTGCGCTAAAACGGCAAACACGGAAACAACAATGGCGCTGTACAGTGTTTTGGTTTACGAGCCTAATGAGGATAAGCAGCATAGAAAATGCATGGATAGAATTATGTCGTGTACCGTACATTAGTACAAATACCAAATCTCACTCCCACCTCCGCCACCGCTCTCCTACACATCCGGTAACATCTCCGTCTGCTCCTCAAGGTAAAGTACACGTTTATTAAACATGTTCTCTTAAAATAACTTTCTCATACGTTGAGTGTGGAGACGCATCATTCTTATTCAAAAATGTATCAATAAAAATTGCTCTGGTTTTTGAGGGCACCAGAACCAATTAACGGCGTTTATGTTATTTCTTATGGGGAAAATTGTTCTGACATACGAGTAAATGGAATTACGAGCTATGTCTGGGAGCCAATTCAAGGTACCGCCGTACATGTACTATATGTAGTATATACAGTATGTAGTGTGTGCAGTATATATGCAATATAAAGCGTAGCCCCACCTCCAGCTCTTCCATGGTGACAATGCCATTGCCGTCCGCGTCGATGACCTTCTCAAACTCCTTCCTCCGCTCGCGGACCCAGCTGTCGTCCATTTCCTGGGCCTGCTGGTTCTCCACGGTGCCTGCGGGCAGCCAGATGAACTCCGACAGCGTCAGCTTTAGGTCGCCGTCCTGGTCTGCGACACGGACGCACAAAAACACGAGAAGGACGGACATAATGGCATGTCATCATGGCGCCACCCGGTGGACGTTCGAGGGTCGCGGCGCAGACGTACCCAAGTCGCGCACGATCTCCTTGACCATGTACTTGAGCATTCCTCGGCTGTGCTCCGGGTGCAGGAAGGACAGGAACTCCTGCTCGTTCAGCACCTGGTCCATGGGAGGGTTGTCGGCCTGCAGCCAGCGGTCCTTCAGGTTCTCCAGAACCTCCTGAGCTGTGAGCGTGAGAGGGACGCCAGTCAAAATCCAAATTCTTTTTTTCTTCATACTAGTCTACTTTTTGTTGCTGTAAAATGATCATTTCACCTTAGGTTATTCAGATATTTTAGCTTTGTAAATTAATGACTTTAATATTATAACTTTTATACCTGACAATAAAATGCCAATTTAATCTCATAGATGCTTTCCCCTCCTCATATTTTAGCTTTGTAAGTTACTTTATCGTAAAACGACAACATTTTTCATCATAATAATCTGATTAATAATCTGATTCTCATTCTTATAAAAATGTAAAATTAAAATGTAGATAATCTTTGTCAATTTAGGACTTTTCCCACATAAAATGACATCTTTTTCATCATAAAATCCTAACTTATTCCTACAAAGTTACAATTTCATCTCAGATTACAAATTTGTATCCCTCCTATTTTAGCTAGACCGTTTTTGATATGACAGCCTTTTCCTTGTAATATTTTATATAAATTCATTTTTTAACTGTGCTTGTGCGGTTTTTATTCTGTAGCACTATGATGTGCTAAAAAGTAAAGTGCAATATAAATATTATTTTTCCTCATGACACTCTGTTTTAAAATGACTAATCTACGTACCCCCTCCCCCATATTTCATCTTTGTTAATTAACGACTTTAAACAAATGCAATTGCAACTTTTATCTTTGTAATATTCTAATTTATTATTTTCCAGTATTTAGCCATTACCCTTTTCTTGGTGTTCTCCCAACATTCTTCCCACCTTCCCAAGCAGGAACCAAAATGCAGGAACTGTTTGGTGTCTCAACTTACTTTCTTCATCCAGTTTCAGATCTTCGTTTTTCTTGATTTTCTCCGCAATCTCCTTTTCGTTAAAACCTTTGCTGGCTAAAAACTTAATCCTGTATTCGTCCCACGTCACGTGACCTGCACATTCAAAAGAGAATCGAGTTTAAAAATAAGAAATTAAATAAAAGACAGGCGTTTCTCCTTTTTGCTCACCATCGCCGTCCGGGTCGACGGCATGGAAGCTGTTCTTGTTCTCCATCACGGCCTCCTGGAAATGCTCCTGCGTCTTGTCCATGATCCAGCGCTGCAACTCCTTGGCGCTCACGCTGCGGTCCTGGTTGAAGTCCACTCTGGGAGAGGGAGGTATCACAATTAAGCGGTCGAACAAACATCATTGAAAGAATGGCGTCGTACTTTGTGAAGATCTCAATAAGCTTCTTCCTGTTCCGCCTCGGCTCAGAGTCCTCATCAAACTCCTCTATCTCTTTGCCCAGGAAGACCTCCTGGTGGAAGTCCTTGTTGAGATGGCCGTCCAGCTCCATCTTCACGCCGTTCAGGTGGTCCGGGGGGAGGATCTCGTTGTCGTCCTTGCCGGCCGCGCCCTTGTCTTTGTTGTCGATGGACGTGTTGGCCGGCCGCGCCCTCACGTCGGTCCCCGAGAGGAGCAGGGCGCACAGGAGCACGGACGCCGCCCAGAGGTTGGAGCAGCTGAGTTTTCGGCACACGGACATTTGAATATCGCCTGCAGACAGGTAAGCGTCATGTTAGGACAAGAAGTGAGAGTTCAACAGCTCTAAAAACACACACAATTATTTTGCCTTTAAGCATATATAAAGACACCATAACATATTTTGCCCCAAAGCTTTGATTAATAAAGACATTTGTCAAAAATGTAAAGTTAGAAAAGAATAGTCAATGTTTACATACAGAATCCAAAAAACTTCCATTAGCGGCTAATGGAAGTTGTACACTAATGATTAGCCGTACATCCCACAAATAGTCGTTAGTGACGTAAAACTAAAGTGTCGTAATATAGGAGAGATGATGCGTTCACGTAAACCTGGGACTTTCTGGGAATCATACAAAGGCCCCTGAGAAACCAAGTGACGTTAGCCTAAAACGTAAAATTACCAAAAACTATATTGACGTGTTGATAAACTATGACGCAAAACAAAAATAAGGACGCTCCACTTTTAGGGACGTGCTGGTCAACGTGAAGTTAGCAGTCACCTCGAAGGTGTCAAAATAAAGGCTAGCTAGTCTATGTAGCCCTGCTGTGCTAGCACAGACAGACTCGTGGCATGCCAACACTGGTATTAAATAGAAAACACGGCCATTGTATGCAATACGACAGTGACCGCTCACCGTAACAAGCGTTACAGAAGTCAAACTCGGCTAATGACGACGTCTGTGGGCGTAGTGCGGGCGGCTACCAGCGGTGCTGAGCGGCTGAAGACACTAAACCGTCGCACTGTCGTGGCTTCCTGTTGACGTGGCTCCGCTTCCTCATTCGCCTATAAAGACGGGGCCTTTGTGACCTGTGGCCTTGATCAAAGGTAATATTACGAGTGTTATTCTTGTAAAATTAGAACATTTTATCTTGTAAAATTACAACTTTTATTTTTTTATTAATGTATTTCATTATTTACCTTTTTCTCATAATAATTTACAAAGGTTTTCTCATAAAATTACAACTTTTATTCTCGAAATTTCAGATTTTCTTTTACATGACCTGAAGACTTCAGAGCAGGGGTAGGAAACCTATGGCTCAGAAGCCACTAATGGCTCTTTTGGTGACCACGTAGGACTCTCAGAAGGTTTCTAAACACCATATCATTTATTTATTTTAATTTATTTTTTTATGTGACATATTTTGCTTTACACTAGCGGTGTTCAAAGTGCGGTCTGAGAGATGTATTTGCTCGCTGCACAGCAAAACACAGCAAAAATTGAAACATGAGCAGTAATTTTACAAAAAAATAAAGTCAAAATTTTAGGAGAAAAAAAATAATCTAACCAAAAAAATTTGTCATTTTTGGAAAATTAAGTTGTGGAGGAGGTTGTAATGTTAGATGAATAAAGTCAAAATATTACAGGAATTAAGTCATAATTATGAGAAAAGTTGATAACATTGGAAAATTAAAAAACCCAGCAAGAATTGGAAAAAATGCTGTAATTTTACAAGTAGAAAGTCAAAATATTAAGAGAAAAAAGTCACAATTTTCAGAAAATTTATATGAATATTATATTATATACTTATATTAAATATTATATATATAAATATTATGAGTAAAACAATGTCATTTTAGTAACAGTTCATTTTTATTTTTAAATGTCGCAATATTAAGAAACAAACAAAACAATATAATGTTGTAATTTTTGGAATATTAGGTTGGAGAAAGGGGCCGCACGGTGGCTGAGTGGTTAGCACATTGGCCACACAGTCAGGAGATCTGGAAGACCTGGGTTCAAATCTCCGTTGGGCATCTCTGTGTGGAGTTTGCATGTTCTCCCCGTGCGTGTGTGGGTTTTCTCCGGGTACTCCGGTTTCCTCCCACATTCCAAAAACATGCATGTCAGGTTAATTGGCTATTCTAAAATTGTCCATCGGTATGAATGTGAGTGTGAGTGGTTGTTTGTCTATATGTGCCCTGCGATTGACTGGCGACCAGTCCAGGGTGTACCCCGCCTCTCGCCCAAAGCCAGCTGGGATAGGCTCCAGCATCCCCGTGACCCTAATGAGGATAAGCGGTACAGAATGAATGAATGAGGTTGGGGAAAAATGTATTTGAAAATAAAGTGAGAGTATTACAATTAAATATAAATTAACATGTAAAATATAATTTTTGTTTTATAATGATTTGTGACATTTTAATGTAAAACTTGACAGGAATCACAGTGTTAAAAATAACATCCCAAATATAAAACCGGGCGCATTCAACTGTGGTAAAGTAAGATTGTTCTTTTTCCCGTTCTTTTCCGATTATGGATGTGTAAACTGAGTTGTTAATTAACTTTGTTTTTTTTTTTAAATGAAAACGTCCTACCGTGCGCATAATAAAAGAAAATAAATAATTACTGCACAGCGAAACAAACAATGTTATAATGTCCAAATCATGCAGTATATGGGACAAACTCTAGCAAAAGTGATTGTTATGTATTACTTGTTCAATGTTTTTTTGAGGGCAGCTAAACGACACACGAATGAAGCGTCCTCTGGACTTCTACTCTTGCCACATCCAATATGGCGGTGACGTTGACGTGTCACGAGAGTGGGCAAACCCGCCACGCAACCGCCGGATGTCAGGTGACACCGGTTCGGCGCCATATTGGGAAGGTCGCTTGTACTTCACGCTGCGGCCTTTGGGTGGCACAATATTCTAACGTAATAACGCGGTACTACAGTACCGTATTAGTCCAATATTTGCAACAAATAGCATGACTTGACACCAGGAACTATTTGGTTGCATTTTGTGGCCCACCGCACCTCTCCTATAAGTTGAATGAGGGTAGGGTTTCACCCGAATTATCATGCAGAGATACACACGGCCTAACACCTCTCGCTGCCAAAAGAACCTCGCGTGCGCCAGGTGAGCTTAAACAGTACCCGGGTCGGCTTGCAGGCGTGCTTGCCAACAGCGGAGAGGAAGGAGGAGGGCGGGACGGCGTTCTCTCTCCTGGAAGCTCCACAAACGCAAGAAGACACGGACGCACTGAGCCCAGGAACTCACTGCTGGCGTTTGGGGAGGCGGGGGGCGCAGGGGGGCGGACACATTCACCGAACCAGAACTTCTCAACCTGAGCAGCCCCAAGATACTGAGGTAGCACAGAGGAATATTCAGGAAGAAAGCAGGGACACTTTTTTTGGACTTTTAGTCACTGCATCTGTGTGCGGTGAGAAGAAACGTTGTGGACGCCCCTCCTCTCTGCTTCTTTTGGTGCACCCCCACCCCCTTCACTTGCCTCCTACCTCCCATCTTCCAACTCACCCCCCAACAGAGCAGAAAGCGTGAAAAATCTCACTAATGGGTTTATTTGCTGTCAGATCCGGACCCATGTGTCAGTCCCTTGAAACATTTCATAGTTGAGTAACCAGGAGGGCGAAGAGGGGCAAGGGTGGTGGTGGGGGGCTCATCTGCAGTTAGCAACTGTCTCTCGGAGCGGCTGCATTCTTCTCGGCTCGGTGGCTCACGAGCATCATCCCGACAGAGAGTCCCGTGCTTACGAGTCTAGAGATGTGGTGTGGCACCGCTTCGCTGGCTGTGGTGCTGGCGGCGTTGTGGACGTACTGTGTCTTGGATGCAGTGGAAGCCAGGAAGGACAGGAGGAGGCCGAAGGAGACCCCTCCGCAACACACCGAGACCTACAACGTGACTTTGTCTAACAGTGAAGAAGAGTCTGGAATCCTGAAGGTAAAACACTTGCGGTTTAACAGTGATTAACGCTAGCGGGTTGCAGGGGACGGGTGTGACCTGCAGGGGTCAAACCTCATCAGAAATGTGTGAAACCCTGACTGGATGACTTCCAGGGGGGTATGCCAGGAATGTGCGCAGCTGAAGGCTGATCAGAGCATCAATTAGTGTGAAGTGGAGCGTGAACATCCTCCAACCACTTCACTGACGAGGTCTTTACAAGGTTAGCATTGTTAGCATTGATACCTTGACCCGAGAAGTAGACTTGCTGCTTTCGGAGTTAAGATGCACTGTTTGATGGTTGGCTTTATTCTTTGAGGGGGCAGTGGCTAAGGAGGTAGAGCAGGTCGTTCGGAAACTGGGAGGTCGGTGGTTTGAACCCCTTCCTCCTTTCCAGTCACGTTTGTTGTGTCCTTGGCCAAGACGCTTTATCCACCTTGCCTAAAGTGCCGCCCACGCTGGTGGTCACGTTTCCATCACTGCTTGGTTGTGGATTCTCACTGTGAAGTGCTTTGGATATTTTGAAAGGCACTGTATGAAATCACTGGACTGTATGCCAGTCCAGAGTGCACCCCACTCTCACCTCAAAGTCAGCTAGGCTCCAGCTAAACAAGAGGAGAGTCAAGAGATCTAGGTTGGAATCTCAGCATCTCTGTGTGGACTTTGCATGTTCTCCGTGTGCTCGCAGGGGGTTTTCTCCGGGTACACAGGACCACCTGTAAATAGTGAATAAAATTTAATTGTCATTCTTGACCGCAACCAGTCCAGGGTTGTACCCGGCCTCTCAATCAAAGTCTTGCTCACCCAAGTGAAGGCAAGTCAAATCCTGTCTGCTGTTCTGATGTCACAACTGTCATCATGGCGAGTAGAGTGACATCATAAGGTAGACTACATCCTTTGTCATGGAGCCTGACTCAGACTGCTCACAGATTAGTGACTGTTAAGGAGTTTGCACCATTTCAAGGTTTTAGTCAGCAACTCTGGAAGGAAAATGCAGACAGACTCATCAGTGGATCAGGCGGCTCTTTTACCGACTGTGTCCAAACATTTTGAAAAAATCTCTCCAGCCCAGTGGTGCCTACTAGCTTCGGGTGATATCGACTCTAGTACGGGGGCCACGCTGGCAGACATGTGCACAGAGATAACCCAGAAACTTTCAGCTGATACAATGAAAAACATCATATTGGTGGTACAGCGGCGGATTGGCGACACAGTCGTTAACCAGGTGACGCCAATCCCGGAGGGCACCATGAACAACGCGTTTTCTTTGGCGCTTAACGTTCCTGTGCAGCCGTGCGACTACGCCAGCAAGCTTGACACGCTACTAACGGATGAGATTTCTCAGAGGATTAATCGTGGTTTGGCGTCGGCCGTCAACATGGAAGCTCAGCCGCTGGTGCCGTTCATCTACATGCCCGGCACCTTTACCAATCTCAAGGTGCTTTTCCAGATGGTGCGGCTTGCTTGTGGTGCATTGTGGACTTACCTGGGTAAAATTAAGCTGACAACTCGGTGCTTTGGGCCCTGCTGGCGTCCGGTATCAGGCTGTGAGCCTAATGACCACGCCCAGGTCACACAGCCATCAAATCAGATGTCCAACAGTCCAACGTCAAACATCAGCATCAATGAGACAACAGAGGCTGTAACTGAAATCCTTCACAAATGGTCCGAGCCCAAGGATGCCCAACCTGCAGGTATACGTCCCAAGACCCCCGTAAATGTACAGGACACAGCGTCTGACATCGTCACCACGATAGTCGGCGACCTTCATTACGCCTCAGACAGTGACAGCAGCAGAAGCAGCTCGGTCAGCCCTCATTTCGATTTGAGGTTGATTCAGAAGACTCTAATCAACTTCTTTGCATCGAGCGTACAGCCCATCCACCGCCAAGTGTTTCTCCGCAAAAACAGCTTTGTGGACTTCTCAAGAATGCGGTTCGACAAGATGATGGCGGATATGGTCAGTCAGGGTCTGTGGAAAGAGTCTGAGTACTTGGTGAGTCTCCATGGCATCTCAGCTGGCACATCCGATGCTAAGGTGTCCCTGCCGACTGTCTTTCCTGACACTCCTTTGACTTTTGAGGTAATCCAAGACGACGTTGAGGACCTGTACAACAATTTTGCAGTCGCAGGAACAAAAGTGACCGAAACCCTTGAGAACTTGAGTGATGAGATCACAATGTTTTCCAAAAAGCTAAGGAATAAAGTATACAACTATGTCAATGCTAACCAGGAGACCTCTCAGCTTGCAGCCAAGCCATCACAAGGGCGTAGAAAGCTCACCAAAACGGATATTCTGTTTCAAATTGTCGAAGATTCCGTGGGGAAGTTCTTGCAGCAGGTGCTCCTCTGGATGGAGATGGAGCCCAGGAAGTGGAAGGCCAGTGCGGATGAAGTTTGCGGTACGCTGAGTGACATCGACGCTCTCATCACAACGATCGGGACCTCAGCCATCGCTGATTTGTCAATTTCGCGATTTTGCACGCAGACTCAAACGAAGCTGGCGAGAAACATCGTGAGCAAGCTGATCAAGACACTAGTCAAAGATTTACCCCCGAACATGCGGAAGCTGTTGAAAGCACACACCATGCAGCTGATAATCGTTCGACTAGGAAACAAAGTGTCCAAGAAGGCCAACCTGCAGTCTCTGCCTACTTTAGACGGTAACTTCATCCAGACTGTTGCGGTGGACATTCTCCAGCATTACCGCTCTCAGGAGAAGGTGTTAGAAGCTCTAATCTCACAGGAATTGTCTTTTGATGATGTGGTGCTGAACCATCTGATGAGCAACCTCAAAACCTCCAAAGGTGCTGCTGAGAGAAGTAGAATCAGGAAGTTCTTTTCAGTTTTGCTCAAACCTTTCTCGCCTTTCTGCACGAATTGAGCGGCAATGGTCCTTGAACAAGTAATACCACAGGTTGTTTCTGGAATGCTCTTCCACTCTTCCATGATGACATCACTGGTTGAGCTGGTGGATCTTTGACACCTTGGACTCCTACACCATTCTTCCTTTGGCTTGAGGATACCTCACAGATGCTAAATTGGATTCAGGTGTCCTATCCATCAACTTCCTCTTCCTCAGCAAGACACTTGTCACCTTGGAGGTGTGTTTGGACTTTATTTTTGTTTACTTTGGAAAAGTGCCATGCAGCCCAGTTTCTGCTTCACAATGTTGGAATTCATCTTCTCAATGAACCGTGGCGCCCCCAGTGCCAGCAGCACACGTGCAGCCCCATACAGTTACGCTACCACCACCGAGGTAGCAAATCTTCAGAATGTCCCAGCACATGTTTGAATTCATGTTTCTCCTCAATGAACCGCGGCTTCCCCAGTGCAGTACTCATGGAGCCCTACACCGTGACACTTGCCACCACCAAGCGAGTGGATCTTCAGTATGTTACAGTGCACGCCCCAGACCGTGAGACTGACACCAACAAAGGGAGCTGATCTTCAGAATATCACCAGACACGTCGGGTGTTGGAATTCATGTTTTTCAATGAACCACACCTACCCCAGTGCCATCAGCGCAGCGCAGCCCTGCCACCAAGGGAGCAGGTCACAGCACATGTTGGTATTCATGTTTCTCCTCAAAGAACCACAGCAAAGCACCGGAAACTGTGACGCTCCAATTTACGTTCATTAACCGCAGTTCCCTGGTGACGGCAGCACCCCCAGTGCCAGCAGCACTCGTGCATCCCCAGACCGTGACACTACAGCTGTAAAAGGTGCAGATCTCTACCAGCAGCACTCATGTGGCCCCAGACTGTGGAGCTACCCCCACCAAAGGACCGGATCTTCAGAATGTTTCAGCAGAAATTCAAATTCATGTTTCTCAAAGAACCACAGCTTTCGCAGTGCTGGCAGTACTTATGGAGCCCCAGACTGAGACCGCCACACCAAAAGGGGCAGCTTTTCACAATGTCAACATGATACTCGCCTCCCCCGGTGTCTGCAGCACTTGTGCAGCCCCAGATGGCGACACTACCACCACCAAAGGAACAGATTATCAGAATGACACAGCGCATGTTGGAATTCATGTTTAGCGCCAGCGGCACCTGTGCAACCGGAAACTGACGCTCCCCTTTACCTCCAATAACTGCACATCACCGGTAATGGCAGCACTCGTGCAGTCCCTGACCATGATGCTACCGCCGCCATGCTTGACTCTAGACTTGCGTTGAGTCGTATTTCCCTCTATGAACTACCGCTCCCCCTTATCAGCAAGACTTGTGCATCCCCTAACCATGATGCTACCGCCGCCGTGGCTGACTGTAGATTTGTGTTGAGTTGTATTTCCCTCTGAACCGCTGCTCTCCCTTGTCAGCAGCACTCACACAGCCCCCTGGCCACGATGCTACCGGACACGTTTTTTTCCACCTGCCTGTGTAGCCAGCTATTTACGGTAACGGCTGCATGTTGACTCATTGTCAACACAGAGTACAGTATATCTACTGGTTAAGATGTACACTGACTACTCTAAAGTATATCCAACTTGACTTTCTGTATCCTGTGATCCGTTCATTTGATCTGACTGTCGAATGGCGCAACAGAAGATAAAGACAAAAGAAAATATTTCTGTCGAAACGTTACGCAGCTTGCGCCATATGTTCTTCAAGGAGGCGGGGTCATGGGCTGGAATGTCAAAAGTCTCGGCTGGATGCGAGCCAGGCCGGCAGGAATTTGTCGGTAACGTGGAAAATCCCATGGAACGTGTCGAGACGCTTTCATCCCGTCAAATCTCTGCGGCTCGGGTTGTCGTGTGTTGACGTAGGATCTGGTTACATTGTGTTCCGATGCGAACGCCACCTCTTGTACACGCACACGCATGTAGGCAGCAAGCCGCCATGAAAAGCATTGGTGTGCAGCGACACCATTACCTTGCTCAAGGGCAGCTTAATGTTGTTTTGGGGGTTTTGTTGATGTTCGGCCCACCCGTTATGTTGGCATCCGAGTCATTGTGTGTGTGTGTGTGTCTTTGGAAGAGGTGCTCGCGCCCGCCTGCTGTTTATTTGGCTTGGGCCGTCCCGTAAAAGCAAGGCCAATGAAGAATGACCCCGTGTCAACTCAAGTCTGCCCAAGATTAGGAGTCCCAGGGATTCCGCTCATCTGTCTTTGGAAGGGGGGGGTCTCGCTGTTTTGACAAACGACACCCCCGCCCACTCCCCCTCGTTGTAGGCCCTGGGCCATGATGTAATTCCTGGGAACGCTAGGTGGGCAGATATTTTAAGAGTTCTTCCCAGTCAATTGATTCTGTCATTCAAAGCTCCCTCTGACTCCGCCATGTCTAGGACATCCAACCAGGGAGGGGCAGGGGGGGAAAGGGGGTAGGCCTGGAAAGTGTAAGGTCCTCACGAAGACCTGAAGTAGAACATCTCAAGAGAGGGGTGTCCAAAGTGTGGCCCGTGTGGCTGTTTTTTTTTATTACTCTAAAAAGAATTCTAAATAAAAAAAATAATTATAATTCAACAAGACAACTAAAAACAACAGCAAAAATGTACAGTAATTTTACAGACGTTTCCTTTAACGGCACTATTTTGATGCGCGATTAACGTGTGCACGTTGGGCTTGACCCCAGGCCCGGACCATAGTTTGAGGATGTAGCGGTGACTGAGGGGCCACAAGCGGAAGCAAATATTGAGCAGAAAAGGCAAAAAAGGGTTCCTGCAGGTGTCGAGTCAAACATACGCCGTGCGTGTTTCGCCTCAGGCCCAGCTTTTTCTTTCCTCTCGCGCATCCTCGCCATCCATGAATGCGGGAGTGTCTGCCTGACGTTTTGCACCAAACGACGCTACTCTTGTAAGACACTTTTGACATTCTTAACTTTTGTACAAGTGTAAAAAGAAGTACAGCATTGTCAATAGCAATGTAAGTAGAAATAGTCTGTTCCGGGGTCAAACTGTGGCATCCTAAAAGCTTTATTACATGTACAGGCAATGTTTTAATTCACTTTTAACATTCTTAACTGTCATATAAGTGTAAAAAGAAGTTAATAGTAATGTAAATAGAAATAGTCTGTTCCAGGGTCAAACAGTGGCCGCCATTAAAGCTATATTAAGTGTACAGGCAATGTTTTAAGTCACTTTTTTAACATTCTTAACTGTCATACAAGTGTAAAAAGAAGTTAACCACTGTTAATTAGTAATATAAATAGACATAGTCTGTTTTGGGGTCAAAGTGGCCATCCTAAAAGCTTTATTACATGTACAGGCAATGTTTTCAGTCACTTTTTTAACATTCCTGACTCATACAAGTGTAAAAAGCACTGATAATAGTAATGTAAATAGAAATAGTTCGTTCCAAGGTCAAACTGTAACCATAATAAAAGCTATATTAAGTTTATAGGCAAAAAAATAAGATAACATTTTTGATTGTCATACAAGTGTAAAAGCAAGTTAGCCACTGGTAATAATAATAAGTGCATTTAAATAAATTTAAATGCAAAATAAAGTGCATTTGAAACATTGTTAACTGTCATACAAGTGTAAAAAGAAGTTAAGCCTACAATTTGAATTTGGAAACAATCTCGGCAGTAGCGTTAATCTGTTCCAGGGTCAAGCTGTGATCATAAAAGCTGCAGCGACCTTTGAACACTCCTAACTGTCGTGCAAGTGTAAAAAGAAGCTAAGTTGGGAGCCGCTGGGATGACTCCTACCAATCAGGCGTAAGTAATTATAAGTAGTATTTAGAATTTCGTGTGATTTTAGTCCGGGTTCATGTTCACTCGGGAGGTTGCCTACTGCCGCGGGTGGTAAAGCCAAGGTTTTTTGATGATTCGTTCGGGAGTTATTTACTTTTGCGGATGGTTAATCAAACAGGCGTCGAGGGATTGCGTAGCGTAGAAAAGGGGGCGTCTCGTCTGCGTTAAAAGTGAGTTTGTGTTTATTGGAAGCCATCTTGGCGCCTGCTGTTGCGTGTTTCCCAGCAGAACGAGAGTGATTTTCTTTCCTTTTTTTTTTTAATCCCCACATGCTGGCTTGTTTGTTTAGTCTGAGAAAGTTGCGCCAGATACTTTGTGAGCGTTTTGATTCCAGCGCGTTGCGAAGACACACAGGAAGTGTCTTTTTTCTCTCTCGAGTGGACAGAAGACGCAGGTCCGCTGTCGCTTTTGCAGAAAAGCCAAAAGCTAAACAAATTCCACATGGCTCTTTTTCTCCTTATCTAGCTGCACTGAAAGAGATTTGCTGAAAGGCCGCTCAAGATTGATGCTGATGGAATTCATCCGGCTTGGCATTCGACAGGAATAATAAAAAAAAAAGTTTGAGGGTCCGCAGAAGCTTCCATCGCGCTCACAAATGACTCAAAGCCAACATTTTGCAAGATTCGGCTGCGTTTCCCCCTAGGGGATAAACGTGGTGTTACAAGACATGCTCTTGCACAGACGTTCCATCATTATGTTTCCTGCCTCACTCGCAAAGCTCAGCAACGTTTTGGCTTCTCCTTGCAGGTTTCCGAACAGCAGAGAGTGGATCCGCTGGGATCATGGATGGACTTTGTCAAAAGACCCGTCGGCAACTTTCCGGCCAAGTGTCGCAAACGGAAACGACCTCTGGTAAACACAAAGTTGTTTGATGTCATTTTTAGTATTATTGGCGTCACTGATCATTATTATTGTTATAATTATTATCATAATATTATCATTATTATTACAAGTATTCTATAATTTTTATTAATATTGTCATAGTTATGGCTATTATAATTATTTTAATACTATATTATATTTACGTAATAGTATATATTGCATTTAATTATAATTATTACTATTGTTACTACTATTGGCATTACTAATATTATTAATATTGATACTATTATTATTGCACATGGTCCAAAGGACCTGTGGTCCACCACAGGTTATTACGATTACTATTGTACTATTAATGCTGTTATTGCTTTTATGATGACAATGGTGTTGATTATTAATATTATTGCTATTCATTGCTGTTAATCAGAATAATTATTACAACTAACATATTATTAGTAGCATTTATACTGTATTATTAGTGGCATTGTTTTTAAGAAATCGTTTTCAGATTAAAAAATATATTTTAA
Organism: Oostethus manadensis; assembly: GCA_024372805.1. Lineage (NCBI taxonomy): Eukaryota > Metazoa > Chordata > Actinopteri > Syngnathiformes > Syngnathidae > Oostethus > Oostethus manadensis. Next base: position 140,611 of record QODF01000280.1, on the reverse strand, counting down.
ATGTATATATTATTTATATTGTATAAATATATATAATAAATATATTTGCCAGAAATATCATTATTGCTACAATGATTAATTATTAGTACTATAATAATTTGTGCTGCTTTTGCCATCATTATTAATATTACTATTGCTAATGTAATTATTAGCAGTTATACTATTATTGCACTAATTGTCATTGCTATTGTTATTATTATTACCCATATTGGTGTTATGGTGACAATGAGTATGATTGTTATTGTTGTTATCTATTGTTATTATTATGGATATTATTATTAGCAGCATTTGTCTATATATCTCTTATTTGCAATACTATTACTATTATTATCATCATTTTTCTTATCATTATTACAATATTAAAAATATATGACTATTATTATTATGATTATCATTATTAATATTATTGCTGTTAATAGTATTACCGCCTGCAGGCATCTAGTTCTCATTATTATCGCTAGCATTGTCATTAAATAATACATAATATTGCCGTTATGATGGATATCAATGATATTGTTGCCTGCCAAGCGTTTCTCAAAAAAAGACAAAACAACATAAAATCAACAGAAGCGCCAAACACTTAAAAGTTTTATGGCCACCTGAAGAAAGTCCTGATTAGATGCTAACTTTGAGTGTCTGTCCGTCCCGAGCCGGGTCCAGCTGGTCCCCCGGGTCCTCCGGGCCCACAAGGCCCACCCGGCTTACCTGGAGCTGAGGTGACCCAGGAAGTTCTCCTGCAGGAGTTCAAAGAGATGATCAAAGGTATAGGTGACATGGACATACGATTTTATGGAAGCATGTAAGACGATCGTGTGTTGTTGTCGTGACAACAGAAGCCGCAGAGAGACGGACCGCATCCCTGGAAAGACAGACAGCGTCCAGGCAGCTGGCCGTTCCTCACCTCATGCTGCAGGAGGACATGACCGCCTATCGGCGAATCCAAGAGGCCTTCCACTGCAAGCTGAAAGGACCCGTGGTGGTCGACAAGAAGACTCTGATGGAGCTCCAGAATTTCCAAACCGTATGTTTTTCACTTTGATCATGACTTGGCGGGGGTGAGAAACAGGAAAGGAAAACATGGATCTCTTGGTCTAATAACCGAGGTGCCGCCGTGGTGTTTTCCTGTGTCTGGCCCGTTTGCACATCTTTCTTAAGCCTGTTGCGGTGAGGTTTTGTTGTTGTTGGTAATGGGAAATGAGGTGGCGAGTGGCGCCAGTGGCCCTCCGAGGTACCTGGCATCGCGGAAGCCCGAGGTTCCCGCGCAGAGACCGGCCGGCCGACAAAAATATCAGTTGAGTCGCACGCATCGCTCTCTGGACAAAAGACACACTGTCTGCGACTTGGACGACACTTTGGAGAGGACAGAAATAGACACCCAGAGAAACAGCGCGTCTGTTGACTGGGCTAGCACTGCGCGGAACTGAAAAACACACGTTGGTGTCTTTCACGCAGCCGGAACGACTTCCAGTCATGGCTCAGTGGGTAGAGTGGTCGTCTCCCCAACCTGAGGGTTGCTGATTCGGCCCTCTGTCCTCGCCATGTTGGGTATCCTTGGGCGGGATGGTGAACCCCTTACCTTGACGGTGGAGGAAAGTCCATTAATCATTCACCTGATTGTGTTTTCAGCCGCCGGCTAAGGGAGCCTTCCTCAGAGGGTCCGGCATGGACCAGTCCACCGGCAGATTCACGGCCCCCGTCACAGGGATCTACCAGTTCTCTGCCAACGTCCACATCGGTAAATCACACAAGACAATCCTCACTTAATCAGCGTGGTCTCACTGAGGTGGGTTCTCAATCTACCTCTGAGTCCCGTTCCTAAGACGGGGATGTAAGTTGAAAACTCATAAGTCCCATTTGCTGTAAACAAGACACAAGAAAGAATGATAAAATACAGTCATGCAAACATTAAATATAACAATTATCCCTGTGGTTGTCTTGCACACTGGAAGGGGCGTTGCAATGGAGGGAGAAAGGGGTTATTGCTCAGTTATCACTGTCGGTTTCATAGAAGCAGATTCTTTCTTATGTTTAAAGATACCATCTGTTTCCGTCATGATGGTCGCGATGGCTGAGACCGGGCAAGCGGCCAACGTTTGATCGAGGTTTCCCCACTTTCTGAGCATTTTAAGACATCTCGTTTTACTTCAATTTTCACTTTCATTTTTCACTGAACTGCCATTAACATGACACATTGTCACCCGAATTGCCATAATGCGAAAAGTCATACCACAAAACGTTGTTCCCAATGAGGCGTAACACAAGACACTGTAACTCGAAACCTCGTAGTCACAAAACGTCGTAACGCGAAACCTCGTAGCCACCAACCATCATAACTACAAAATGAGGTAACTGGGAGACATCGTAACACAAAACGCCATAACATGAAACACCATTGTGCAAATTGCAGTAACCGTGAAACTTCGTAACGCGAAATGTCGGAACCATGAAATGATGTAAGCACCGTAACCATGAAACGTCATAACCAGGAGACACCGTAACACAAAACGCTATAACGCAGAATGCCGCAGCCACAAAACTTCATAACGTGAAACCTAGTAGAGACACAAAACATTGCGTCCGTGAAGGAGACGCCATAACACGAAACACCTTAACGTAAAATGCGTGAAAACAAAACACAACATGGATTATGTCATAGCCACGAAATGCTGTAACATGGAACGTCATGACCGCGTAACAAAAAACCTCATAACTGCAGAGCGTTACAACGAAAGGTAAAAAAGTACACGAAACATCATAACCAGAAAATGCTGTAACCACGGGATGTTACACAAAATAGCGTAATGCGAAATGTCATAACCGTGAAACATTGTAACAAAACGCTGTAACCAGGAGACGGCGTATTACGAAATGGCATAACACAAAACGTCACAACACAAAAAAGCGTAACCATGAAACGTCGTAACGCGAAGCCTGTAACCACAAAACATCCTAACTCAACACGTCGGTACCACAAAATGGTGCAAGACGAAACTTCATAATGAGAAACGGGACGGCAAAATTTTGTAACACAAACATCATAACCATGAAATGGCGTAATGTAAAATGTCATAACCACGAGATGCCTTAACGAGGAAACGTTGTAACCAGGAGATGCCGTATTACAAAATGGTCTAATGCAACAGCGTAACCAAGAAACGGCGCAACCAAACTTTATTACGACGTGACCACACAATGTAATACAAAGCGTCATGACCACAGTCATTATTTTTCATTTCTTTTGTATTCTTTTTAATTTTGCAATTTTTAAAATGTCTTGTTGGACATAAACGTCCAATTCTTTCCAGATCACAGTGAGGTAAAGAGAAGCAAGAGCCAACTCAAGGCCAGAGACAACATTCGGGTTCTCATCTGCATTGAGTCGCTGTGCCACAGATATACGTAAGCATCATTCCTTTTGACAAATCACGCGAAAATCACTTATCTCACTGTTTGTCCCCTCTTAAATGAAACTCAACCATGCACTAGCTGGTGATGCTACTGCCTTTTTGTAGTATTGTCTTTCCAGGTTGTTGTTGTCTTGTTGTCAAAGTTTGGTCTCCATATTCTTCCAGTCTGTCCCCTTTTAACTGAAGCTAAAAACATACTAGCTGGTGATGTTGTTGTCTTTTTTTTCTGTTTTTGTGTCCCCAGGCTTTTGGTGTTGTCCTCTTTTGTCATTTTGGTCTCTATATTTGTTCAGTCTGTCCCTGATTAAATGAAGCTAGGTCATACACTAGCTGGCGTTGTTATTGTCATCTATATTGTCTTTTTTGTATATTGTCTTTCCATGTTGTTTGGAACTTCTGTCGGGAGTTTGGTCTCCAGATTCTCCCAGTCTGTCCCCTCTTAAATGAAGCTAAGAACATACTAGCTGGTAATGTTGTTGTCTTTTTTATTGTTTTTTCTGTTTTTGTGTCCCCAGGCTTTTGTTGTTGTTCTCTTCGGTCATTTTCTTCTCTATATTTGTTCAGTCTGTCCCCGATTTAATGAAGCTAGACGGCACACTAGCTTGCAATGTTATTGTCACCTATATTGTCTTTTATATTTCATTTTCATATTGTCTTTCCAGGTTGTTGTCTTCTGTCACTTTGTTTTTCATAGTCTCTCAGTCTGTCCCCTCTTAAAGGAAGCTTAACCACACACTAGCTGATGATGCTACTGTCTTTTTGGAATATTGTCCTTCCATTGTCCTTTGTCTTCTGTCAGTTTGGTCTCCATATTCTCTGTCTGTCCTCTCTTATTAAAAGCTAATGATGACGTTGTTGTCTTTGAAATTGTCTTTTTTCTTTGTGGCTATTCTTCTGTCATTTTCTTCTCTATATTTGTTCAGTCTGTCTCCTTTTAAAACGAGCCAAACCACACACCACCCGGTTATGTTGTCATTTATATTCTCCTTTTTATATTGTCTTTCTATGTTGTTGTCGTTGTCTTCTGTCACTTTGGTCGTCATAGTCTCTCAGTCTGTCCCTTCTTAAATTAAGCAAGACCACGCACTAGCAAACAAACCATGCATTAGCTGTTGTTTTTTTCTTTTGTTTTTTGTGTCTCTGGGTTATTATTGTTGTCTTCTGCTAGTTTGGCCTCCATAGTCTCTCAGGCTGACCCCTCTTAATTGAAGCGAAACCACACACTAGATGATGTTGTTGTCCTTTTGGTATATTGTCTTTCCAGGTTGTTTTTGTCTTCTGTCACTTTGGTTTTCTTAGTCTCTCAATCTGTCCACTCTTAAATGAAGCTAAACTACGCACTCTCTCGTGATGTCTTTTTATTGTCTTTTTTCTTTGTGTGTCTACTGTTTATTGTTGCTGTTGTTTTCAGTCAGTTTGGTCTCCATAGTCTGTCCCTTCTTAAATAAAGCTAAACCATGCACTAGCTGGTGAAGTTGTCCTCTTTTAATTATTATTTTTTAAAAATATTTCATTTCCAGGCTGGTGATATCTTGTCAGTTTCGTCTCCATAGTCTTTCCGTCTGTCCCCTCTTAAATGAAGCTTAACCACGTACTAGCTTGTAATGTTACAGTCTTTTTAAATGTATTTTCAGTTGTTGGTGTCTTCTTATCTTCTGTCGGTTTTGTGTCCATAGTCTCTCAGCCTGTCCCCGCCTAAACTAAGCTTAACCACGTACTAGCGTGTAATGTTACTGTCGTTTCAGTTTTCCCAGGTTGTTGGTGTCTTCTTATCTTCTGTCAGTTTTATCTCCATAGTCTTATCAGGCTGTCCCCTCTTAAATGAACATAACCACGCACTTTTTAAAAATTGTCTTTACTCTTTGTGTCCCCGGATCATTGTTTTAGTCATCAGTTGAGTCTCCAGATTTAGTCTCAGTTTTTATGTTACTCAGTCTGTCCCCTTTTAAATGTAGGTAGACGACGCACTAGCTGTGTTTATTGTATTCTTGGAGAATTGTTTTCAAGGTTTCGTTGTCGTCTTCTGTCATTTGTTCTCTCGTTTCTGTCGCTCTGTCCCCTCTTAAAGCGCATATTGATTATGATCCGGTGCGGTTCCAACACAGGCTACGACAGGAGTAGTATAGTAGTATTTATATACTATAATGGTGCAATACGGGTTACAGATGGCTGATGAATGCAACTTCCTCTTCAGTCTCGAGTCTTGAAATGAGAATTCCATTTGTCCTCGTTTCTTACGTTACCTTGGCACGTCCCCGAGAGTGATGGCTTACCAGGCGCTTTTTTCCCTTTCGCTATTATTACAGCATTTATGGTAGTTTGTGATGTCTTGTAGTTCGTTGGAGATGATCGTGGGCTTGGAGAGCAATAGCAGGATCTTCAGCGTGAGCGTCCAAGGACTCCTGGAGCTCCAGGTGAGTCCAAGGCAACCTTTTTCAAAGCGTTCACTGATTCTGAGCAAGGAAAGAGACTTAGCCTCAGCTAACGATCGCGCTGGGCCCTGCAGGCCGGCCAATACGCCTCCATCTTTGTGGACAACGCTGCCGGCGCCGCCGTCACGATCCAGAACGGCTCCGACTTTATGGGCGTGCTCCTGGGCGTGTGACGCGACGCTGCGGCCGCTGTCGCCGCCGCTTCATGAACTGAGTGATTCATAGCCGGAGGGGGCGAAGTTAACGCAAGTTTTTGGGGAGGGACAAACTGAGCGGCAAAACAAGACGTGATCGTCACGCTTGTACTCCACGTAGAACATAGACGCATGATGTGCAGTACGTATGATTCATACCGTGTACATTTCTCGACACAGCTTTATTGTTGTCATGGCAACACACTGTACAAAATATCACTGTTCTATACTCCCTTGTAAATGTTAGCACTGTACTTTGTTGTGGTATTTATGTATGAACCTTGCAGTATGTATGCTATTTGAACAAATAAAATGATCTTTTTTATGACTTTTTGTTGTACTATTATTGTAAAAAAAAAAAAAGAAGCATGTAAATGGTAATAGTCAGTTCCAGGGTCAAACTGTGGCCTTCAAAGACACGTTATCCAGTGTACAGGCAAGGCTTTATTTCCTATTTTCACATTCTAAATGGCATACAAGTGTAAAAAGAAGTTAACCGCTGCTAATACTCATGCAAATAGAAATAGTCTGTCTTAGGGTCAAACTGCGGCCACCTTAAAAGCTTTATTGAGTGTTTTAAGTCAGGTTTCTGACATTTTTGCTTGTCATACAAATGTAAAAAGAGTCAGAATCAGTCTTGATAACAATGTAAATAAAAATAGTCTGTTCCAGGGTCAATAACGGCTGTATTAAATGAACAGTCAGTGTTTTAAGTCACATTTTCACATGATGTGTTATAAAAGTGTAAAAAGAAGTGAACCGCTGATAATAATGTAAATGATATAAGTTTAAAAATACGTTTAAAGCTTGTTAGCTCGAGCTAAAAATAAGTGAAGCTATTCATAAAGGCCTTCGGAGGTCGCCTGTAATGTGGCGGGAACGGGAAGGCGTTTGCAGCGCAATACTGACCCCTAGTGGCCTTTTACGGTTGGCGCTGGAATGAAAGGTTGCTTTGTGTAGAAAGTAAAGTAGAATGACATGTCCTGTTCTATGTTTATCATCACATTTTGCCAAACGGGCCACGCTTTTGACACCGCCGCTTTTCAGGCCCACTGAGCTGAAATCTTGCGGGATTGGTTGATGATGTTTGACGTTTGAGGATTCTTTCGCGCTACTTCCTGTCTCCACGCCGACGGCCGGAGGTGACGGCCGCGTGCGCTCGACCCCGTCTGTCACCCGCCGGGTCGGTGAGGTGGAGGAATGCGCTCATTAAAGGCTCGTTAGCGCGCACACGCAAGGGAGCCGCTTGATGCAGGAAGGCGTGCGTGCAGCGTCTCTCAGCGTTTGCTGTGATCGCCGTCACTCAGTCTGATGCTGATAATGGCGGCGATGGGAAATTCCTGTCAACGCTTTGGCAGCATCTTTCCTCTGTCCTGGCAGGCTCAGCCCGATGCGTTACGGCACGCACGCTGTCATTAAACACAATTTGGAATAAAAACACACACAATTCAACCTCTCAAGGTGTGTGTGTGTGTGTGTCACTCTGCGCCTTCTCGCTATGTTTGGCGCGTCATGAAGAGGAATAAAAAGTCCTGGGCACAGGATTTTGGACTCGTGGTTTAGAATGCGGCCTGTTGACTTCTAACACTTGCATGACAGCTAAAAATGCTAAAACTTTACTTAAAACTTTGCTTTATGATAGCCACAGTTTGACCCTGGAACGGACAAATTCTATTTACATTATTATTAGCTGTGGTTAACTTCTTTTTACACTTGCATGACAGCTAAAAATGCTAAAACGTGACTTAAACAATTGCACGCACACCAAGAAAAGCTTTTATGATTGACACAGTTTGACACTGGAACGGATTATTTCTATTTACGTTATTATTAACTACTTTTTACACTTGTATGACAGTTAAAACATTTAAATATGACTAAAAACTGGTCTGAGTTTGACCCGGGAACAGGCTATTTAATCATCATTTACTGTGGTTAACTTAAATTTACACTTGTATGACAGTCAACAAATGATTTAAAACATTTCCATTACAATAAAAATGCTTTTAAAATGGCCACAGTTTGACCCTGGAGTAGATTATTAATCCGTTTAGATTCTTTTTACACTTGTATGACTGTCAAAAATGTTAAAATATGACTTAAAAGATTGCCTGTACACTTAATACAGCTTTTATGGTGGGCACAGTTTGAGCCTGGAACAGACTTTTTCTAATTACATTATTGTAAACTGCGTTGAACTACTTTTTACGCTTGTATGGCAGTTAAGAATGTTGAAATATGATGTCAAACTTTGTTTGTACGCGTACTAAAGTGTTTGTGATGCCCACAGTTTGACCCTAGAACAGACTATTTCTATGCCAATGACTTCCTCTGAAGAAAAATACTTTTGAAGGTTCTGCTGGTCCAAATAAGGCAGTGTAGGACAGGTGACCATAGTAGGAAGCCTGAGCGGGACGAGCAGCAACGATCCAGGACTCCTCCTGGGATCTTTCTGGCTTTTGTGTGGACTTCCAAACATGGCCACCTGCAGAGCAAATCAGACAGTCAGGCGGTGTGCAAAAGGATGCCAGGCTCCTGTATGTGACGTCTCTGGCGTGCCTTGCATTTTTGTCACCGCTTCCGTTGGTTACTCCAAACACTGGCCTGCTGATGCTGAACAAAAGCCGCCGCCAGGACACCGCCGTCTTCCTTCTGCAGGACGGTCTTTGAATGTTTTACACCCCTTTTACCGCATGCAGAACAATGGAAGCATCAGGGGGTCATTTTCATATTCCCCACTTTTATGAAGCGCGCTAAAACCAATCCCATGTAGGTCAAGGATTTGCTGAGCACTTAAATATACTGTACTTGGCTACATGCAAAATAGAAGCCATTTTTTTCATTTTAAAATTTTTAAATCTCAGAATTTAATTCATTAGAACATTTACTGATTGGGCAAACGCTAGATAAATATTATATACGCCAATATATTTTTTCAGTGCTTTTTTTGTCGACCAAATGAAATATATATTATATATATATATATATATATATATATATAATATATATTAGATTATATATTATTTATTTATCATAAATATACCATACAGTATATAATCCCCCCCCTCCCACATTCCAAAAACATGCATGTTAGGTTAATTGGTGACTCTAAAATTGTCCCTAGGTATGAATGTGAGCGTGAATGTTTGTTTGTCTATATGTGCCCTGCGATTAACTGGCGACCAGTCCAGGGTGTACCCCGCCTATCGCCCAAAGCCAGCTGGGATAGGCTCCAGCATCCCCGTGACCCTAATGAGGATAAGCGGTACAGAAAATGAATGAATGAATGAGTATATAATCCTCCGGGAGTGTAAAACATTGTTGACCACCGGAGGCGCTGTCATAGCGGTCCGCCTGTATATGTGTTATCAAAGCGTAGAAGAAGAGAGAGTGACCCGGCAGATTTGGCTGTATTGACGTTGGAAATTATCGACGTCTTACCGGTTTTGCGTTTATTCAATCTTTTTTGCGCCCACTTGTGAAGTTGCTATCCAGCGCTCTAACAAGTCTTTTTTGGCGCAGTTTATCGCTCGCCGCCATGCTTTATAAATACTTCGTCAGCAAGCTAAATTAGCATAATTGCTAACAAAGCGCCAAAATGGGATTTTGTTTTTTGTTTTGTTTTGTTTTGACCCCCCCGTGATTGGATTGACATGGCAGGGAAGAAGTTCACTCATGGAACCCAGGAGGATTTCATCTGTAGATTCCACGGTAGGATTTGTTTTTGTAGTCCATTCACATCTGAACTTTCACACACGACCTAATAAGCTCTGTTGCCCACTTTTCAGTAAGAAAAATGGCTATTGGCTGTCGTAGATGTCTCATTGTGACGTCATCAAATTTACACGTGATTAGCATGTGATTGTTAGTCATTTCAATTAATAATTGTAGTTCTAGTTTGATTTAGAACTACAATTAAACTTTTTTTCAGAAAATTTAAATTGTGACTATTTTATCGTCCTTTATTTTACAAACAAAGTCTAGCAATAGACTATCAACAATGTATAAAAGACAATAAACACATGTTTTTGGCTACACTCACAATTCGGATTTTTTTGTTTAAAATGCGATTTAATTTATGTGATTGTTCACATTACCAGACAAATGCGACTTATGATGTGAACTCAACACCAAGAAAACTAAAACGCAGCAAAAATGGAAAAATAGGTAGTCATTTTCCAAGAATAAAGCCAAAATATTAAGAGAGAAAAGTTGTACTGTGTTCAATTTTATGAAAATAAACTTTACGAATAACACGCGTAATATTATGAGGAACATAATGTCATTTTAGTAGCAGAGAGTTAAAATATTTAAAATGTTTTAACTATTGTGGAAAACAAACCAAGCAGAATATAGTTGTAATTTCATAATTACCAGAATAAAATGTACAAGAAGAAAGTAGGAAAACAAAACAGCATGCATGCATTTTTAATGACACTCTATCCTTCTTGGACAACCCAGCCTGACGGGGATCTGTCACTGCTAATGATTGTTTGGTTGCGTTTAGGAGCCTGCTGATGGGGGTGGGGATCCCCAACTGGAGCCGCTGGTCAGATTGGTATCGTGTTAATGGCTCCACAGGCTCCAAAAACCGTAAGAGGCCCCGGAATGCGGATCGTGGCCCCTCATTAAAGACAATTGCTCGTGCTGGCAGTCTGCTCTCGCCGTTTCTCATGCCACTCACGTCTGCGAGGAATGTGAAAAAAAGATCAACGCGTCAATCAACGCTCCGCCACGGATCGGATCTATCAACCTGTCTGCAATCCTATTGTAATCCGCACAATATGTCACTGGTGTGTACATACTGGACGTCTTTGTGCAGGCAAGACGGTCAAAAAAGCAAATGTCATCATGACAGGCCGGCGACTCCTCTCCAACTTAAATTGCTCTATTAACACTAATAAGGGCAACTAGCCCCCATTATCTTTTCTCCAAGTGATCGCCAAGGATGGAGATGGCCGTCTGCGACGGGTGGACGGGGCGACTTGGGGGCTCCTGGGAATAAATACACACATTTGATGACAAATGATGCATAAAAAATACCTGGTACTGACCCAAAGGCTCCTCACATGTTGCAATATTAGGAGAAAAAAAATGATTGAATTTACCAGAAAGATTACAATTCTAATGAAGAAATGTAGCAATTTAGCAGGAATAAAGCTGTAATATTGTGAGGGCTGGTGTTATTTTGCCAACAAGTCATACATAAATAAGTAAAAACTATATAATAAAACAATTATAATAATTATGAGGAAAAATAATATATTTTTAGTAACAAAGTTGAAATATTAATTTTTTAAGTGGTAATATAATGAGAAACAAAAACGTACTAAAGTTGTCATTTTCAGAAAATTATCATGCAAGTGAAGTCATAATTCTGCAAAGTAAATTTCCAAGAATAAAGTAGAAATAGTTGGAAAAAATAACTGTAATTTTACGAGAATAAAGTCCAAAAATATTAGGAGAAAGTTTTATTCCATCAAGACCGAAGTTGATGAGAATAACTTGTAATATTCTGTCCTAAGATTGCAAGAAATGCTTAATATTACGAGAGAAAAAAACATTGTGAAATCGGATGGTAGTTTCACAAGAATATATGTGGCTGCGTCTTTGTATTGAAAAATCAAGGAAAATTACATTTACACAATTACATTTTGCTACAACAATAAAGCAGAGAAATATAAATCATAATAGAAAAGTTGATTCATTTTATGACAATAAAGTTGTAATATGTGTTTTCTGAAAAATTATCCATTGAAATTAGGTGTTCATTTGACAAGAATAAAATTCTAATATAATGAGGGGAAAAAAGAAAACGTCACCGAAAAAGTGTGCTTTTTTTTTGTTTTTACAGAAATAAATATAAAAACAAATATTGCATTAAAATTATTAATTTTATGAAAATAAAATTGTCATTTAATGAGGAAAAAATGAATTTAAGTTGTAACTTACATGAATAAAGTAGAGGAAATAAAGAAAAAATAAATGCTTCATTTTATGAGAATTCAGTTGGAATATTATGAGAACCAAAATATTGGAGAGGTAATCAGAAAAGTATGAGAGTCGTAAAACATTTAAATTAGGTTTAAATTTAAATTATATTAATAAGTTTAGAGTTTAAATTATTAGATTAAAAGTCAAAATTGTGAGATAAAAAGTTTAGATTATGAGATAAAAAGTCATAATTACCAGATATAAAGTCCCAATTATGAGAGAAAAACTTTAAATTATTAGATAAAGTCATAATTAGGAGATAAAAAGTTGAAATTATTAGATAAAAAGTGTGTCAGTGTGGAATGCAGCACATACGCAATTTGTATCTCACAATTTTGACTTTTTGTCTCATAGTTATGACTTTTTATATCATAACTGTGACTTACCTCACTCCTAATCCTACCTCACTCCTTTTTTCTCCCGTAATTGCAATTTACCCCTGATTTGTTTTTCCCTTTCAGTGGCGGAAACGGGATTCCAAGAAAAAAGTGAATTTTTGTTATAATTACTCAAGAAAAGTTGATTGCTAAAACTAAATTGATGAAGTTAACAGAAACTGTGCATTTTAGTAGATATTATGGACTTTGTTAGGGGTATTGTTTTTTTTGATGTTGCCAACTAGCGGTCTGGCATGAACATTGCACTCTTTTTGCCCTTTTTTTGCAGCGCTGTCTGTGTAGCCGCCGGGGTGTGTGGTGTGTTAGTTCTGTGAATAACGTATGGAATAAAATATCCATTGTTGAACCCCGTGTGATGAGCAACAGGTTGAAGGCGGAACGATCCTTGTCTCCGATGGCAGCCATCGGTGTTTTGGGCAGGTAAGAGAGGTTGCCAGGATGGATTTCTAAAAGTATCTTCCCAGACGCAGGGAGTAGAAAAACATCAACTCCCTGTCTTCTTCCAGGGAGACACGGCTCGGCCCGATATCCATCAGCGGGGGTGACCTTTAACCCGAGCATCACATGACGCCGGGCGCTCGGAGATCCCGCCGCAGCCAGACAGTCTGTCTAGGAAGTCTTATCCCGACACTTCCTTTTCTTTCTCCCACGTTGGCCTCTCTCTCGCTCTCCTCGCATCCCTGCTTTATCTCGGACGCCGCTCCACGTTTCACCGAGCACAACACGCCATTAATAGTGGCTTTTGGATCCGGGCCTTGGCCCCCAATCAAAGGCAACACACTCCACCGCCATGCCTCAGGAACATTACACGCGATTGTGTCGCCCCATAAAAAAGTCATATAAATATCCTGTCATGTCATGAAATCAACATAACTAAATTCACATGGCTCTCCTCCCGTGCGGAGCCCCGCCTCCTTAACCATGTGGCCGTCCCTTCTAAAACCTTTTTATTAGGAAAACTACAACAGCAAAAATGGAAAAAATCAGCAATAAATTGACAAGATTAAAGCCAACGAGAAAAATACGTCATTTTTACGAAAATAAGCTCATTTTTTTGTAGCATAAAGCTCAAATATGAAAGAGTAGTAATATTAACTAATAAAGTTGTAACTTTTAGGGATTAAGGTTGGGGAAGAAGTTATAGAATTACAAGAACAAAGTCAAGATATTATGGTAATAAAGTCATGATTATGAGGGGAAAAAATAGTGGTAGAAAGTCCAAATTGTTGGAAAATGAATAAAAAAATGTATTTAAAAAATAGAAATAAACAAAAGTAGTACTCAAACAAGTAAAAAAAAAAGCAATGTTTTGAGATAAGGAAGTAATATTATGAGGAAAAATAATGTCATTTTATTAGCATAGAGTTAAAATAAAGAAAAATATGTTATGAGAAAAAAACAAACAAAATAAAGTTTTTGGAAAATGAGGTTAAAGAAAAAAGTATATTGTTATGAAAATAAAGTCATTTAACTAATAGCAAAATAATAGTTGCAAAATTAAAAACAACCGCAGCAAAATGGAAAAAAATTCACAAGAATACAATAAAGTCATTTTCTACACTTTTTCACAATTTTAGAATAAACTCAATATTACAGTATAAGGAAAAATGATTTTAGCATAAAGTTTTTTTTTAATTTATTTAATTACATTATTTTTCAAGTCAAGGTATTATGAGAAGCAAGCAAAATTAGGTCATTTGGAAAATTAGGTAGGGGAAAAAGTTAGAATATTATGGGAATAAAGTCATTATATTACAAAAAAAATTTCCAAAAATAAATGTAGAAACTTTAAATATTTTGGAAATGGAAGAAAACAACCAAAAAGGAGCTGATTTTAATTGATATTAATAATAATAATAACTTGATATTGACATATTAATATAAGTTGTTAGCATATCTACATGTGTGGCTTTACAAAACACCAAAGGGGCAAAGTTGCATCCTTTCATTTTTCACTATGTGGCCTTCGCTGGAAAAACGTTTGGACACAGACAATATCGGTACCAGTATCGGATTATATGGACCTGCGTCTAAAATCTCCCATATCCAATATAAGCGTCCTGTTCCACGCTCAGCTCCAGCATCTGATCACAACAACAGGATGTACAAACACGCTAACAAAGGAGCCGGCGCGCCAATGAAGGCTGAAAAACAAAAGGGGGCCGACCCGGTGTTGTGCCAAGATTTGCATGCCTGCCGAAGACTGCATGCAGGTCGTTTAAACCAAAACTATGGACACGTGGAAACTTCAGAGTGTTGTTGGAACACTCACGCTAAGTCAATCAAGAATTTGAACACACAAAGTAGCAAAAAAGTTATTCAAGCCGCAGAGTTATAGGGGAGAGAAATATGTAGCAGCTTGTAGTCCGAACAATACGGTAATAATGAAAAGTGTGCATGATAGACCCGCGCCCCCCCTGCTATAGTGCTGGGCGCCCCCTAGGGGCTGCGCACCCCAGTTTGAAAACTACTGGATTAGGGTATGCTTGGGGTTAGGCTTTGGCATGAGCACCAGAATGTTAGGGTTTTGGTCTGAGGATCAGGATTAGGGTTTGGTTGTGTTAGGGATTTGGGGTTTGCACCAGACAGTTGTGAGTTGCCATAAAAGTTGGCTAAAGTTGGGGATTTGGTCTTATTGCTCAGAGAGTATGGTTGGGTTTTGGTTTGAGGGTCAGAATGTTTGTGTTTTGGAGTCAGGATTAGGGTTTGGTTGGGTTAGGGTTTAGGGGTTTTCACCAGAAGGCTATAAATTGGAGTAAAATTTGGCTAAAGTTAGGGTTTGGGGCGTATGTTTCAAAGACAGGGTTAGCAGTTGAGGTTAGGAACAGGGTATGGTTGGGCTCAGGGTTTGGCATGAGCATCAGAATATTAGGGTTTAGGAGTGAGGGTCAAGATTAGGATTTGGAAGGGTTAAGGTTCAGGGGTTTGCACTCGAGGGCTGCGGGTTGGCTGCAGTTGGGGGTTAAGGGTTTATGTTTCAGAGATAGGGTTAGCAGTTGGGCTTGGGATTTGGGTATGTTTGGGGTAAGGGTTTGGTTTGAGGATAGGAATGTTAGAGTTTTTTGGGGGGGCTGTGGGTCTGTGCATAAGGGCTATGGGTTGGGGTAAAGGTTGGCTAAAAGGCGGTTGGGAGGAAGGGTCAGAGTGGTTGGGGTTTAGGGGTTACTGTTGGAGAATTAGGGTTGGAATTGTTGACGTAAAAACTGTGGAACAGAATATGAGCTCCTGTCAGGTGGAAATGTTTGCGGCTGCTGAGGGTCATTTTATGTTTATGTTTAATAAGCGAGGAGATAAATATAGCAGCTGCATATTTGACGTCTTTCAGCACTTGGCATCGTGCATGAGTCTGTGCATACCATTATCTGGCAAAGCTTTCATTAGGCGCTCCGTGGCGGCCTACATGTCGCCTCACGCTCCCTGCGTCACGCTGCGCACGGGCTGACACCTACCCCCCCATCTTGGCGTGGCGCTCGTCTCCCGGCGTGACTCACTGCAGAGACATGCCTGCAGCGTGACACTTGCCAAAGTACGACCTGAACGTGTAAAGCAACGGAGGGGGGGGCCCACTTGCGAGACCCCCAGTTTCAGAATTTCCCGTCGCCGCGCGTCCCCGACCCCCATGTTTCGGTCCCTCTCCGGTTTTCGGTTATGTTCTGGCTCCGTTGTCGATTGGCGCTGAGCAGCGGCTTGCAAAGTAAACGCTGCATATTTCTGCAACAGAGCGATGACATGCTCAGTGAAAGTATGAATGCACGCCGCCCTCCGTAATTATCATGCAGCTCCTATAAAAACCTCAACAATAAATCAAACACGCGTCAGGATGCACTGCGTGGAAAAGCAGGATTTGGGAATTGTTTGCGCAACCACTGAGTTTTTCCGTGGATATGCTAAATATATAAATATAATATATACAGCTGAAAAAGCATATTATTAATGTCAACCTTGCTCTTTTTCCCCCATTTTGATGTTGTTTTTCTGAGGAATTTCTTCTCGTACATGATGATTTTATTTCCATAATATTTTGTCTTTATTCCTTTAATATCATTTTTCTCTAGCCTAATTTGACACAAATTTTGTTTTGATTCTCATAATCTTACATTTTTTTTCTTTGAAAGTTTCTGTGCTTCTACAATGACATATTATTATGAGTTTACCCTTATAAAAGAATTTCTTTTTCTTGTTAGGATATGAGCTTTTTCTCTTAATATTTTGACTTTATTCTTGTCAAATTTACAGCAGATTTTTTCTGTTAGTCGCATAATCGATCAAGTTTGCTTCAATACGTTATGTACTTTTTGTAATTATGTCATACATTCTTAAATGGCAAATTTGCAAAAATAACATTTACAGTTCACAGACCAACTTGTCGCCGTAGCAAAGTGTCATTTTTGGAAGTTAGCTTAGCTAAAGTTGAGCAAAAAAGCTTCGTTCTGTATATTTTTCCTCCAAATGGTAGTCATGGCAAAATGTCGTGTTGCTGCCGGATGTTAACCGTATCCGAGTGAAACTGTAAGTTTGTGTTCTTTTCCAAAAGAGGAAGGTATTTAATATTTCACAGATGGGTGCTTTGAGGGAACACCTTTGCAAAAGGCGCTTGGCTCGAAGGGACGGTAGAAACGCATTTTGAAAAAGGAGGCTAATCCGCCGGCGGAATAGTACTGGCTGCTTCACAGGAGAAAAAAGAGACAAGAATGACTAAACATGAATAAGATCTTTTCTCTAATAGTCAAACTTCATTCCCATAATATTTTAACTTCTTCCTCTACCAACTTTGACCAAAATTACCTGTGTTTAGTTTACTTGTTTCACATAATATTCCATTCCATTCCATTTTCTTCCGCTTATCCGGGTCCAGGTTGCAGGGGCAGCAGTCTCAGTAGGGAAGTCCAGACTTCCCGGTCCCCGGCGACCTCTTACAGCTCCACCGGGAGGACACCAAGGCGTTCCCAGGCCAGTTGGGAGACATAGTCCCTCCAGCGTGTTTTAGGTCTTCCCCGGGGCCTTCTCCCGGCTGGGCATGCCCAAAACACCTCACCAGGGAGGCGCCCGGGAGGCATCCGGACGAGATGCCCGAGCCACCTCAACTGGCTCCTCTCGATGCTCCTTAGCGGCGCTACTCTGAGCTCCTCCCGGATGGCCAAGGTCCTCACCGTATCTCTTTGGGTGAGTCCAGCCACCCTACGGAGGAAACTCATTTCCGCCGCTTGTATCAGTGATCTCGTTCTTTCGGTCATGATCCATAACTCATGACCATAGGTGAGGGTGGGAACGTAGATCGATCGGTTGTAGAGGCGTGTCAACCAAGACAGTCCCCCAACATCCAGAGCCTTGGGGAATTCAGGGCGAAACTCGTCTACCCCCGGAGCCTTGCCATTGGGGAGTGTTTTAACTACCCCAAATACCTCAGCCACGGTGATAGAAGTGTCCACGTACGTATCCTCAGACTCTGCTTCTTCTACGGAAGGCATGTCAGTGGGATTGAGAAGGGAATCAAAGTATTGCTTCCACCGCTGGAGATGTTGAATACTTGACAAACGGGAGACTCTGCCAGACGTTCCCAGCTCAACCTTACTACGCGTTTGGGTCTACCAGGTCTGTCTGGCATCTTTCCCCGCCATCTAATCCAACTCATCACCAGGTGGTGGTCAGTTGACATCTCAGCCCCTCTCTTCACCCGCACGTCCAGAACATGCGGACGCAGGTCTGATGATACGACCACAAAGTCGATCATAGACCTGCGACCTGGGGTGTCCTGGTGCCAAGTGCACTTATGGACATCCTTATGTTCGAACATGGTGTTTGTTATGGACAAACTGTTATTCGCACAGAAGTCCAGCAACAACACACCACATGGGTTCAGGTCAGAGAGGCCGTTCCTCCCAACCACGCCCCTCCAAGTCACACTGTCATTGCCCACATGGGCGTTGAAGTCTCCCAGTAGAATTATGGAGGTTTTTGTTTTTGTTTTTGTTCTTGTTCAATTCTATTTTTAGATTGTGCACTAGGCCAGTAAAACAGCAGCAGCCTGTAATGGTCCCTGGGCAACAGTTTGGACACCCCTGTGGACACAAGTATTTGGACACAACCTTATTACTACATCTTCACTTTTCATTCTTGAACTCTAGCTAGACATTAGACAATTGTATGCCCCAGTGCCACAAAGCATGCTGGGTAAGAAGGTCCCGCATAGGAATGTCTGCAGGCAGGCGGCCAGGCCCGGAACGTGACTATCAGCTGGACTGACACGCTGCTCAGTCAGCCAAAAGGTCTCCCCGGCAGCAACGGCTCGCACGGGTCAAGCGATTTGGCACCTGAGCTGCGTTAAACGCATTAAAGAGCCCGGTGTTCTTCACGTCGCCTGTTACCATTATATTCCTATTTTTTACGTGAATAGAAAAAAAGCTGAATTTTGTGCATTCGTTGACTGACGTTTGTGATAAAGCTGCCAATCTTGATGAGAGCTGAATGAGGGGTGACTTTTAGCCGTTTGTGTATGAATTTAAATTGTAGTGCTTATTAATTACCAGTGAAGTTTGCAATGTGGTGAGATTCTGCCTTTTTTAATTGATTTGGATTTTTTTATTATTACTTTTTTATTATTACTATATTTCATTTAAATTTTTTGTGTATAAAATGTATTGTATTTTTATTTATTGCACATTTTTCTTAAATATTATATACATTGCATACAATAATATTATTACCATTAATTATGTTTTACGCGACTAGAAAAAAAGCTGAGTCTGTGCGGCTTGCAAACACATTCATTTATTGACGTTTTGTGGTAAAGCTGCCAGTCTTGATGTGGGCTGAGTGAGGGGTGACATTAAGCGTTTTTCCCCATAGAAAAAGAACCAATTTATGTGTGAGTTTAAACTGCAGTGCTTATTGAGTCATCAGAAAGAAGACCCCATGAAGTCGGTCTTGTAACATGCGGTGAAATACTGCCATCTTGTGGCTCACCTGTGAAACTACGCGCCAAACTAGCTATGGGAGAAATAACAAGCAGGACACGTTCATTGACACGATGGATTCAGGAGATCAAGGAAAGATGCCATGATTGCACAACTTGGAAATGGAGTAGCTGAACGCGAGCAATGCACTCGTATGAATGGTGCTGCCGACACGACTCGGGTCTTTTTTTTTTTTTTTGATGCAGTGATACCCACAGGGTTCAGGAGTCGCTTTTTTTCTCTCCTGAATTTACAGGAAAAAAGTTGTATTATCACCAGACAAAAAGTAGTAGCTCTCCGAGAAGTCATAATTTTTTCAAAGAATATGTTGTGATTTTACGACAAAAAGTTGTAATACTAAAAAGTAATTATACGAGAAAAAATGTGTAATTCCCCGAGAACAAAAGTAATTTTTAGAGAGAGTCATCATTTTACTAAACGTCATCATTTTATGAGAACAAGAGTAATTTTACAAGAAAAAAGTTGTCATTTTACGAGGAAAAAGTATTTTTTAGAGAAAAATGTCACAATTTTACAATAAGTTGTAATTTTATGAAAACGAGTCATTTTACAAGAAAAAAGTTGTAATTTTATGAGATCAAGAGTAATTTTTATAGAAAAAAGTCATAATTTTACGAGAAGTCATAATTTTATGGAGATGACTCATTTTACGAGAAAAAAGTTGTAATTTTATGAGATAACGCAGTGTTTTTCAACCACTGTGCCGTGGCGTAGCGTCTGATGTGCTGTGGGAAATCATCCACTTTCACCTAACTGGTGTATACATTTTTTTTTTTTTTTAATGAGTCTGCCCATAATGTGCCATTGCTGAGTGTCTGCGCTGTCCAATGATCGGCAGAGTTACCACATACTAAGCATAAAATAGCAGTAGATGGCAACACTTTATATTGGCTTTATATTGTTTCCATAGGCTACAGAGATTCATGTTTACATCTTCTGCTGGTGGTGTGCCTTTTTGGAATGAAAAAAGTGTGCCTTGGCTCAAAAAAGGTTGAAAAACACTGAGATAGCATCATTTTCGGACAAAAATTCAACATTCTACTAGAAAAAAATTTGTGATTTTATGAGAGCGAGTAATTTTAAGAGAAAAAAGTTGTAATTTTACGAGGAGAAAAAGTAGTTTTTAGAGGAAAAGGTCATAATTTCACAAGCAAAACGTTGTACTTTTACGAGAAAAAAGTCGTACCTTTATGAGAACAAAAGTAGTTTTTAGAAAGTCATAATTTTATGAGAAGTCATAATTGTATGAGAACAAAAGTCATAATTTTATGAGAACAAAAGTCGTAAATCTTATGAGAAACAGTTGCAATATTACAAGAAAAAAGTCGAAGTTTTACAAAAAAATAATTTTTTGTAAGAAAAACTCATATTACATGAAAAAGTAGTAATTTTACGGGACAAAAAGTTGTAATTTTGCAAAAACAAAGTGGTAAAGTTACAAGAAACAAGTTAATATTTGGACTCTCCTGTACAATTCCTGCAGATTTTTTCCCCATTTTTGCTGCTTTTGTTGTTTTATTTAAAATAAATAAATAAATAAATATATATTATTCTTGTTAAATCACAGTAAAAAAAAAATGGCTGCACTTTGTTTACCTCTGATAGAGGAGAATGAAATGCACATTTTGGGATTTATTAGTGGAAAAAAGTGTTTATATGCTTTGCAAAGTCACCCAAATGTGCATCTAAGCTGACTTAATTATGTAAATAAGTGTTTATGTGTTTTAATGACATCAAAACATGCTTCAATATAAATGGTAATGTAAAGAGGGATCAAAAAGTGCATTTTGGTGATGTTTTAAGAGAAAAAGGTACTTATATGCTTTGCTTTTCATTTTAACTGATGAAATCATGCCAAAAAGCTGTCTACTAATGTGTTTGTGTTTTGATCATGTGAAGATGCACTTAAATATAAATCTAGGTGTGTAATAACGTATAGAATGAGCAAATGGTGTATTTTGGTGACATATTAGCAGAAAGAAAAGGCTTATGCTAATGTTTTGAAAAATGTATTAAATGTGCATTTTAGCGGATTTAATCATGCAAAAAGTTGTGAAAATGTGTGTTTATGTGTTTTAAGGACGTAAAAATGTGCTTAAATGTAATGTAGGTGTTGTAATAATGTTAAGAATGATCAAAAAGTGCGTTTTGGTGACGTATTAGCAGAAAAAGGTGCTTACATGCTTAGAAAAACGACATAAATGTGCATTTTAGCGGATTTAATCATGCAAAAAGTTGTGCAAATATGTGTGTATGTGTTTTTATTGTCAATTACGTTCACAAATTCAACTTTGTGTTTACATGATGGATGGGTAAAAAAGAGTGTGTGAGGTCTCGTCCTGCAGGCTCCTCCCTGAGAGAAAACATTCCAAGAGAGCTCTCTCGTCCCCCTCCGGCACCCCACGCTTGCTCGGACCGGGCGGTTCCGTGAAGTTCTTTGAAAGGAATCCCGACGAGAGAAGAATGAAGCTGGCCTTGATGCTGCTGGTGTCCACCGGCTGGACGTTGTGTGCGTCCCAGTTCTACTACCAGGCCCTGATGGACTATGTGGAAGACAGACTGGTGGCTATGGAGGTACCGTTTCTTCTTCTTTGTTTCTTCCACCTTCACCGAAATGTTTCCTGTCAGTGTAATATGCACACCGGGCCGCTGCTTGGCAATATCTCTTCAAAAATCATTATAAATATTCTGCTATTTTCTCAAATTATAAATATCATTATTTTAAATATTCTGGTATTTTCTCAAATTATAAATATAATTGTTATACATTTTCTGGTATTTTCTAAAATTATAAATACAATCATAAATAGTCTAGTATTTTTTCAAATAGTAAATATAATAATTGTAAATATTTAGTTAATTTATCAAATTATGAATATAATCATTCTAAATATTCTAGTGAGACTTTTTTTACTTTTTTTTTTTTTTACAATATACAATATGTTATATATAATATACAACTTTGTTGTTGTAAACTTTTCTGTTTAATGATACTACAATTTTGGGCTGGAAATCTTTCCAGTAAAATTATGACTTTATAAAGAAAGTCAAATATTACACCATTTTTTTTGTGTTTTTATGACTTATTTTTATTAACGTTTTTCAAATTGTACAACGTTGATGGTAAAAAGACACCTTCTATTACATTTTTGTGTTCAAAATATTATTTCACCATCATTCATACAAAATTTTTAGTAGTAAAACAATCACACTAAGATTATGACTTATTAAAAACAAAAGTCAAAATTATTACAACTTTATGCTCACCAGTGTTTGTGTGTTTTTTACTTTTCTGGTAAAGTTGTGACGTCATCTCATGGCTTTTACTATTTTTCCTTGATTATTACTAATTGTATTTATATCCATATTTTATCAAAAGTCTTTAAATTGTACAAAATCTTTGGTAAAAGTACTTTTACAAAACATTATAAAACATTATTCTTTTCTCATTTCTCATTCATTTTCTCATATTATTACAACCTTTTACAATAAACTTCTTTTTTTAAAAAGTCAAAAACTTTATACTCAAAAATGTGTGAATTTTCAGGTAAAATTACAAATAAAAAAAACACTCATTTTTCTGGAAAAATTATGACTTGATTTAGATTTTTTTTACTCGTAATAGTGCAATTTTATTTTAATAAAATAATTAATAATATATATTTATACATAATGTTTAGAAAGTCTAAACTGTAATAACTTTATGCTTTTAAAGTGTGTGAATTTTCAGGTAAAATTCCAATTACATTTAAAAAAAATACTCATTACAATTTTACCCTCAAAAATTTTTTGGTAGAAATATGACTTGATTTAGATCTTTTTTACTCATAAAAGGGCAACTTTAGTTTAATAAAATTGACAACCTAATAAAAAAAAGTCAGAAATATTACAACTTTAAGCATGTAAAGTGTGTGGGAATTTTCAGGTAAAATTACGATTTAAAAAAAAATACTCAAAATACTTTACTGTCTACCTTTTCTGGAAAAATTATGACTTTATTATTATTATTTTTTTACTTATAGTGCAACTTTATTTTAATAAAAATGACAACTTCATTTAAAAAAGTAAAACAAATTACAACTTTAAGCTCGTAAAGTGTGTGTGAATTTTTTAGGTAAAATTACAATTAATTTAAAAAAAAATCATAATTTTACAACTTTACCCTTTAAATTTCCTGGTAAAATTATGACTTGATTTATATTGTTTTTTTACTCATAGTAGTGCAACTTTATTTTTGTGAAACTGACAATTTAGCTTGTATTTTTGTACAATACTATTAAACGGTATTAAACTGTATTTGTGCAAAATGTCCAACAAATCGGGTACAATTACTTAATTTTTTTATACTTCAACTTTAATCTGGTGACATGTCTGACTTTCCAAAATTGTCCATCCATCCCTCCATTTTCTTTCGCTTATCCGAGGTCGGGTCGCGGGGGCAGGAACCTAAGCAGGAAAGCCCAGATGTCCCTCTCCTCGGCCACTTCGTCTAGCTCTTTCTAGCGGATGCCGAGGCGTTCCCGGGCCAGCTGAGAGACATAGTCTCTCCAACGTGTCCTGGTTCTTTCCGAGGCCTCCTACCGGTTTGACGTGCCCTGAAAACCTCCCCAGGAAGGCGTTCGGAAGGCATCCTAACCAGATGCCAGAGCCACCTTATCTAACTCCTCTCAATGTGGAGAAGCAGCGGTTGTACTCCGAGTCTCTCCCGGATGACAGTGCTTCTCACCCTATCTCTAAGGGAGAGCCCGGCCACCCTGCGGAGAAAACTCATTTCGGCCGCTTGTACCCGCCATCTTGTCCTTTCGGTCACTACCCAAAGCTCATGAGCATAGGTGAGGGTAGGAACGTAGATCGACCGGTAAATCGAGAGCTTTGCCTTTTGGCTCAGCTCTCTCTTCACCACGACAGACCGGTGCAGAGTCCGCATCACTGCAGACGCTTCAGCAATCCGCCTGTCCATCACGCGTTCCTTCCATCACTCGTGAACAAGACCCCGAGGTACTTAAACTCCTCCACTTGAGGCAGGACCTCATCCCCGACCCGGAGATGACACTCCACCCTTTCCCGCGCGAGAACCATGGACTCGGACTTGGAGGTGCTGATTCTCATCCCAGCCGCTTCACACTCAGCTGCGAACCGATTCAGTGAGAGTTGAAGGTCACTGCTCGATGAAGCCAGCAGGACCACATCATCTGCAAAAAGCAGAGATGGAATCCTGTGGCCACCAAACTGAAACCCCTCAACGCCCTGGCTGCGCCTAGAAATTCTGTCCATGAAAGTAGTGAACAGAATTGGTGACAAAGGGCAGCCCTGGCGGAATCCAACCCTTACTGGAAACCGGTCCGTCTAATTGCCGGCAATGCTAACCAAACTCTGACACCGGTCGGTCATACAGGGAACGAATTGCCTGGATTAGGTGGTCCGATACCCCATATTCCCGGAGCACTCCCTACAGTATTCCCCGAGGAACACAGTCGAATGCCTTCTCCAAGTCCACAAAACACATGTAGACTGGTTGGGCAAACTCCCATGCAACCTCAAGGACCCTGCTGAGAGTATAGAGTTGGTCCACAGTTCCACGACCAGGACAAAAACCACACTGCTCCTCCTGAATCCGAGATTTGACTATCCGGCGGATCCTCCTCTCCAGAACCCCTAAATAGACCTTACTAGGAAGGCTGAGGAGTGTGATCCCACGATAGTTAGAACACACCCTCCGGTTCCCCTTTATGAAAAGTGGGACCACCACCCCGGTCTGCCAGTCCAAGGGCACCGACCCTGACATCCACGCAATGCTGCAGAGTCGTGTCAATCAAGACACGCCCACAGCATCCAGGACCTTAAGGAACCTCATCCTCCCCCGGGGCCTTGCCACCAAGGAGCTTTTTTACCACCTCGGAGAGATAGGCGAACCCGACTCAGAGTCCCCAGGCACTGCTTCCATGTTGGAAGGCGTGTCGGTAGAATTGAGGAGGTCTTCAAAGTATTCCCTTCATCGGTCCACAACATCTCGAGTCGAGTTCAGCAGCACACCGTCCCCACCATACATGGTGTTGACTGTGCACTGCTTCCCCCGCCAACGACGGCGGATGGTGGTCCAGAATCTGTTTGAAGCCATCCGGAAGTCGTTTTCCATGGCCTCTCCGAACTCCTCCCATGTCCAGTGTTATTGTAGTAAGTGTTACTTAGTATTATGACATTATTGACATTTAAAATGATCATGTTTCTGGTACAATTACGGCCTTTTGTTTTACTCACAACTCTACAACATTATCTTGAAAAATGTACAACTTTTGTAGTAAAAAGACGACATCATTAAAATAGAAAGGAAATAATATTACAACTTGTAAAAAATTAATTCTTTACTCATCTGGTAAAATGCGGCACTTTCCGCGTGCAGGGCCACATGCACCTGTGGCAGGACCAACTGCGTCAGCACCACGGGGAGCTGCGGGACTTCCACAAACGGTCCAACACGACCACGGAGGCCCTGAGGCGGCAGCAAGCCGCGCTGTCCGAAGACGCAGCGGCGGCGGCAGCCCGCCTGGAGCGCGTGGAGCGAGACTTGGACATCGTGGAGAGCCGGACGGCCCCGAGGGCCTGCACTAAGCGGGCGGAGCGCGTGGTGGAGCAGGGAGTGTGGAGCCAGGAGGAGAGCCGGGGAGACCGGGACCAGGGCTGGGAAGAGATTCCCTCCAGAGTGTCTGGTGAGAAAATGCTCATACGACGTAAATTGTCTTTAATCTGTGCAAAAACGAGCACGTGGCGTTCCGCGAAGGCTTCATTGTCTATGATAACGCATGCTCGCTTTGTGCAAAAATCGCCTCTGAGGCTTCTAAAAACGCATACGTGAGCTTCATCGATGACTGACGTGTTTACGACAATGCGTACATGTTTGCCCACGACAAAACCGTCCATGATGTTTACGGTTGCGCTTCGACTTACGTGAGCTTCATCGAGGACAAAATTGTCTTAGTGTTTACGACAATGCGTACGTTTTGTTTGTTGATGACCAAATTGTCTACAATGTTTACGTTAAGTTTGTAGAAGACGCTAAATGCTGTTGTTGTTCCCGATAACGAAAACCGTCCATGATGTTTACGGTTGCGCTTCGACTTACGTGAGCTTCATTGATGACAAAACTGTCTTAGTGTTTACGATAATGGGTACGTTTTGTTCGTTGACGGTTAAACTTGTTTTTCCCCATAACAAAGCAAATTAACGTAATTTTTTTTACGAAAACACGTATGTTTACCTAAAGACAGCTAAAACGTTGTTAATACTTTTTTTTAAAAACACAAACATGGGCTTTTTTTTTGGTAATGCGTACATTTTGTTTGTTGAAGACACTAAATGTTGTTGTTGTTCCCGATTATGAAGTAA
Source organism: Oostethus manadensis (assembly GCA_024372805.1). Classification (NCBI taxonomy): domain Eukaryota; kingdom Metazoa; phylum Chordata; class Actinopteri; order Syngnathiformes; family Syngnathidae; genus Oostethus; species Oostethus manadensis. Next base: position 113,829 of record QODF01000280.1, on the reverse strand, counting down.
AACTAGCGATACTAGTTTGGTTGATGTTGACACGTTTACGTTAGGTTTGTTGAGGACAACAAAATGTCTTTATTATTTATTTCAAAAATGCCAAAGTGAGCTTCATTGATGACTAAACTGGCTTAGCATTTACGATAATGCGTACGTTTGGTTTGCCGACGACAAAACCGTCCGTGATGTTTACGGTTGCGCTTCGCACTTACGTGAGGTTCATTGATGACAAAATTGTCTTAGTGTTTACGATAATGCGTACGTTTGGTTTGTTGATGACCAAATCGTCTACAATGTTTACGTTAAGTTTGTAGAAGACGCTAAATGTTGTTGTTGTTCCCGATAACGAAAACCGTCCATGATGTTTACGGTTGCGCTTCGCACTTACGTGAGCTTCATTGATGACAAAATTGTCTTATTGTTTACGATAATGCGTACGTTTGGTTTGCCGACGACAAAACCGTCCGTGATGTTTACGGTTGCGCTTCGCACTTACGTGAGCTTCATTGATGACAAAGTTGTCTTAGTGTTTACGACGTTGCGTACGTTTTGTTTGTTGATAACCAAATCGTCGACGATGTTTACGTTAAGTTTGTAGAAGACGCTAAATGTTGTTCCCGATAACAAAGTAAAACTTGCAATATTAGTTGGTTGATGTTGGCACGTTTACGTTAGGTTTGTTGAAGACAACAAAATGTCTTTAATGTTTGACGTTTACCTAAATGCGTACGTTTGGTTTGCCAAAGACAAAATCATCCACGATGTTTACATTTGCGCTTACTATAATGCGTACGTTTGGTTTGTTGACGGCAAAATTGTCTACGTAGTTTACAATAATGTCGAGTTTCTTTAACACGGTTGTGTTGTTGTTCCCGATAACGATGTAAAATTAGCGATGCTATTTACGAAAACACGTACGTTCGGCTGATGTCGACATGTTTACGTTAGGTTTGTTAATATTGATTTAAAGTAACGTGTACGTGAGCTTCATCGATGACTAAATTTACGATAAGGTGTACGTTTTGTTTGTTGACGACCAAATAATTTACGATGTTTTTCACAACGCTAACGTTAGATTTGTTAAAGACGCTAAATGCTGTTGTGTTCCTGATCAAGTAAGTTAGCGTGACGATGTTACGTTTGTCCAGAATGTGTTAGCTTAGCACAAATAGCTCAAATGTTTGCAAAATCACGTGCATGTGGTTGACGGTGACACTTTTGTTTGTTGAAGACGACTAAAACGTCTTTAATGCTGACAAAAAGACTCGCACGAGATGAAATTGTCTTGACTGTTGATAAAAGTTTTTGGAAAATGACAGTATTAGCTCGAAAGTCCGCAAAGCGCGTAGTTTTATTATTACATAGATTGCTGAAGGCTGCGTTAAAAATGCTGCTTCTGCTGTGAATCAGTTTGTGATGATGGCTTCCCCCAACAGCTAACGTAGAGAACGGCGTCGGTGTTCATCTGAGCGGAACATGAAGTGGGGCCGGGGTCCTTCGGGAGCGTTTCGACAAAATGAAGCATTTCTCCAAAGTAGCAACGCACACGTGCAAGGGTATTCACGTTGGCACCATCATGGAGCCACTGGAAGAATTGGGAATGGGGCTTTTGCTCTTTCCAGCTGGTTAGACACGCTTGCCTCGGGTCAGCGGCGTTCCGTGTCCTTTGTCAAGCGACCCCAAAATGAACTCCTTTTTTTGTTTGGGAGTCTGATGCTGATTTGCCTCCCGGGAGCATTTTCTGTTGTTCAGCGCTGCTTTTTAATGTCGAATTCCGTGCGCCCCTTTCCTCCGCCTCAAGGCCTGGGATCGCAGCAAAAGGCGGAACAAAATGTTCCAACTGTCTTACCTTTCGGGCGGCGTGATTGGACTTCCAGCTTACTTCTTCAACTTTGCGCAAAGCTTCAGGGGGTTTAGTCTACCAGGCCCAGTTATAGTATATATACAATAACAGCAAAAAAAAAAAAACATCCCTCACTCTTTAACTTTTTTGTAAATAATCTATGTATATTTTTCTTTTTATTGTATCATGACTTCCTTTTCTATAATATTTTTCCTCAGGCTCATTTCCCAAAATGTACAACTTTATTTTGTTTGGTTTGTTTCTCATAATATTACAAGTTTATTCTTGTGAAATTACAACTTTTTTTTCTCTTTGGAGTACGTCTTTTTAATCTTTAATCTTTAAGCTTTTTAAAATATATATTTTTAAATTTGCTTGTTGTTTTTCCACAGTTTTATTTTTATCAATGTTATTGTTATCTTCCCATATTAGGGCCGTACTCTTTTTTTGCGTAGTTTTTTTGCAACCTAAAACCTCTTCTTTTCCTTTCGGCTTATCCCTTCAGGGGTCGCCACAGCGAATCAATTGCCTCCATCTAACTCTGTCTTCTGTATCCTCTTCTCTTGCGCCAACTACCTTCATGTCCTCTTTCACTACATCCATAAACCTCCTCTTTGCTCTTCCTCTAGCCCTCCTGCCTGCAATTCAAAACTCAGCATCCTTCTACCAATATATTCACTATCGCTCCTCTGGACATGTCCCAACCATCTGAATCTGGCCTCTCTGACTTTATCTCCAAAACCTCTAACACGTGCTGTCCCTTTGATGTGTTTATTCCTGATCCTGTCCATCCTGGTCACACCCAAAGAGAACCTCAACATTTTCATCTCTGCTACCTCCAGCTCTGCCTCCGGTCTTGTCCTCAGTCTCTAAACCAAACACCATGGCTGGTCTAACCACAGTTTGGTACACCTTTCCTTTCCTTTCATTTTAGCTGAAACTCTTCAATTCTTCTATGACACATCACACATACGACACTATTCTCCACCCATTCCAGCCTGCCTGCACACGCTTCTTCACCTCTTTTCCACACTCTCCATTGCTCTGGACTGTTGACTTCAAGTTCATTCTCCTAAAATTGCAACTTTTTTATTTTTTATTTTATTTTGACTTTGTTTATAATATCATGATTTAAAAAAAACATATGTTTTTACTCTATGCTGCTAAAATGACATTATTTTTCCTCATAGTATTGCAAGTTCATTCTTGTAATGTCATAACTTTTTTCGTAATATTTGGACTTTATTGTCGTATAATATTGCGGGTTTGTTATCTGAAAAAGACAAAAGTCAAAATGAAAATAAAGTCAAAAATAGTTTGACTTAATTTTCATGAAATTACTTTACGTTTTTTGTTTAATTTCTGCCTCTAAATGTTATTCTAACACAACCTAATTGTGCAAAAATAAGAAATTTGCTTGTTGTTTTGTTTCTATCATATTATAAAGTCTTTTTTATTTAACATTTTGACTTTATGCCACTAAAGTTACATTATTTTTCCCCATATTGTTAAACTATTAAATAATATATATTTTTAAAATGTTGACTTTATTTGTAGTATCAAACCCTTATACTCTAATATTGCAAGGATGGAACGTGAGATGGACAGGCGGATTGGGGCAGCGTCTGCAGTGATGCGGACTTTGCACCGGTCTGTCGTGGTGAAAAGAGAGCTGAGCCAAAAGGCAAAGCTCTCGATTTACCGGTCGATCTACGTTCCTACCCTCACCTATGGTCATGAGCTTTGGGTAGTGACCGAAAGGACAAGATGGCAGGTACAAGCGGCAGAAATGAGTTTTCTCCGCAGGGTGGCTGGGCTCTCCCTTAGAGAGAAACACTGTCATCCGGGAGAGACTCGGAGTAGAACCGCTGCTCCTCCGCATTGAGAGATGTGCTCAATGCGGCTCAGGTATCTGGTTAGGATGCCTCCCGAACACCTTCCTGGAGAGGCGTTCAGGGCACGTCCAACCGATAGGAGGCCTTTGGGAAGACCCAGGACACGTTGGAGAGACTATGTCTCTCAGCTGGCCTGGGAACGCCTCGGCATCCGCCGGGGAGAGGGACCTCTTGGCTTCCCTGTTTAGGTAGCTGTCCCCGTGACCCGACCTCGGATAAGCGGAAGGAATTGGATGGATGCATGGACTGTAATATTGTGTGGTTATTATCTGAAAAAGTGAATAGGACAAAAAAAAATACTCCTTTTTTCTTTTTATATATCGACTATTATATACATAATATATTATATATATATAATATATAATATTTTGACTATTCTCTTGAAGTTATAGCTTTCTTTATTTTCCAACATTTTCAAATTTATTCTTGTAAATTTAACTGTAATATTACATATTTGCTTGTTTTGTTTGTTTGTCATATTATGTCTATTTTCTATAATATGTCAACTTTATGCTACTAACATGACCTTTCCTCATAACGTTACAAAAAAAAGTACTTTTTTTCTTTTATATTGTGACTTTATTCTGGTTAAATTACTGCAGATTTTTCTGTTTTTACTCTTTACACTTTTGGTTTTCGTGTTAAATAAAATGTTTGGAATGTGCCGCTGGCCAATAAAAATACAGCCGCGAGCCACAAATGGCCCCCCGGCCGCACTTTGGGCACCCATACTTCACCGTGTGTGCCCAAGCTGCCGCCATGTAAGAGTCCACATTGATGTATTTTGTGTCTACGCAGACTGCGAGGAAATCACTTCTGCCATCCGCTCTGCCAAGATCCTGAAGCGGGTGGGCGCTCCAAAGGGGGTGTGGATGCGGGACCCCAGGTCGTCCAAGGTTTACGTGTTTAACGGGACCGCGGGGGACACCGTCTACCAGTTTGAGTCTGTGAAGGAGTTCGGACTGTCTGCCGTGGGCTCCATCGGCCGTCCCATCGGCCTGCCCGCTGAGTGGAGGGGGAGCGGCGTGGCCGTTTACAACGGGTATCTGTATTACGTCCAGCAGGGGGCGGACGTGCAGGTGGTCAAATACGACATCCTGAGTGGCGAGCCGGTGGACGCCGCCATCCTCCCCGTGGAGAGTCGCTCTGTCGTGTACAGCCTCAACCCGGAGACTCTGGCTGACATTGCGGTGGACGACCAAGGCCTGTGGCTTCTTTACGCCAACAGCGAGAGTGAGCCCAACATCAACCTGGCCAAGATGGACCCCGTTACGCTGGACATTGAGCAAACCTGGGACACCCGCTGCCCCAGGGACAAGTCGGAGGCGGCGTTTGTGGCATGCGGGACCGTCTACGTCGTGTACAACACTCGGCTGGCCAGTCGCTCGCGTGTCCAGTGCGTCTTCGACGTCAACGACAAGGTGACGAGCGAGGAGGCGCCGCTCTTCTACTTTCCGCGACGCTACGGAGCCCACGCCAGTCTCAAGTACAACCCAGAGGAGAAACAGATCTACAGCTGGGACGACGGATACCAAATCCTCTACAGGCTCAGCACCCAGAGGAAACTCTTGGTTTGACAAGAATAATTTAGCCAAGACTTCCTTGTTTTTGGCAAGTACCATCATTTTAGTTAGAAAACATACAGTGAGGGAAAAAACTTTTTGAACCCCAGCTGATTTTGTAAGTTTGCCACTAACAAAGAAATGATCAGTCGATAATTTCAATGGTAGGTTTATTTGAACACTGAGAGACAACAATGACAAAAAAAATCCAGAAAAATGCGTTTCAAAAAGAGTTAGAAATTAATTTGCATCTCCATGAAGGAAATAAGTATTTGATCCGTCAGCAAGATCTCCAGCTCCCAGGTGGATCTTATACAGGTAATGAGCTGACATTGGCAGCCCTCTCAGCTCGTTACCTGTATAAAAGAGACCTGTCCACCGAATCAATCAATCCAGATACTCTGCACCATGGCCAAGACCAAATAGCTTTCCAATGATGTCAGGGACAAGATTGTGGACCTACACAAGGGCTACAAGACCATCGCCAACCAGCTGGGTGAGAAGGTGACAACAGTTGGTGCAATTATTCGCAAATAGAAGAAACATAAATTAACTGCCAAGCTTATGTTAGGCTGGCTACACATGGCCAACCCCTTCCCATGTTTTTGATAACACGTACATGTTCATGCGAGGGCCACATAACTTTTCCCTTCTCTGATGGGGGGGCCGGGGTCAGTTCCTAACAGAAAAAGTTTGACTATCGCAGGGCTGCCTAAATGTAAACATTTACTGTACTGTTTTCCAGAAATCCACACATAACCAAATAATAAAAAAAATAATAATAATATCACAGTTAATAAATAACACAATTTATGAAATAAATAATAACCAAATAACAGTCTCTGGGTTCTTCACGGAAAAAGCTTGTATTTAATGGCCCTGTCTACACGTAGCAGTGGTTTTTAAAAGCAAATATGTCACCCCGCCCTCCGTGTAGGAAATTTCTGTCCACACTGCCTCGCTTGTTTCCAAAAACTGCATCCACACTAATGCCCTGTCCACACGCAGGGCGGTGTCTCATAAAATGAAGATTTTTTTCACGTTTTTCCCATCATCCACACAAATCCACAGATATACGGCACTAAAAACAAAGGTTTTCAAAACACAAAAAGGGTAGATTTGGAGAAAACTCCAGTTATACAACGCAAGTAACCGGAGTTTTGCGTTTCCAAATGTCACAATTAAAAAATAAATGAATCTTCTCAAACGTTTTTTTTTTATATAAACAAGGACGGAGGTGTAAACAAGTTGTGTGCAAAACTGCTAATAACATTTTCAATCAATCAGTCAACAAATAAAGAAACAAACAAAATAAAATGAGCAATGGCCATGTTGTATAACATGGTAGAGGTTGGGGGCCACGATGCGCTCAGCCTGACTGCAGCCCACCCCCACTCAGGGTGGACTCAGACTGCAGGTCACACCAACGAGTTCCCCACCCTTATTTATCTTGCCGTGCACGCATCTCTTTGATTTATTCCGAGAGAGATAACCTATACACGTCGTATTGTAGCGTGGCTAGAATCACTTCCTGCTTGCCGTTGTCCTTTGTGGGATTGTCTTACAAATGCCTGCTAGTTGCATGTTAGAGAGGACATTGTTGTTGTTTATTGTGCACCCCCCTATTAGCACTGTCTTGTCTGTTGTCATGTGCCTTTTGTATAAACGTGTGATGTTTTGGCTCTTTCTGTTTATGACACCATGACTGAAACTGTCATGGAGAGTATTGACCTTGCGCGATTCCGCGGGGTTTAACAACTTTTCAAACTCCCCATGCAAGTAAGGAGTTATATCTTCCTCGGGAGCGCCACAGTATAATGTCACGCTGGGCGGCAACTTATATCCATTTTGAGCGTGCTGGGACGAATGTCAGACCTGCCTAGCCGGGCACAGAAAAAAAATTCTGGCAACACCGCTGTAATTTTCACTCATTGAAAAATGTTTCTCTGTTTGCATCAAGCCCGTTCTATGTCACACCCCTGAGAGCCATATACCCCACCGTGATTGGTAGGTTCGTCAGCTCCTCACACAACACTGTAAAAAGTGTCATTCATATAAAACCCGAGAGCTGCGCTAACTTTAAACTTTCATATCAATGTGGGGGCCACAAAATATCATCTCACTGGTCACTAATTACCTGCAGGTCGCAAGTTTGAGATCCTGATCTAGAGCCTAGGTTCCCAAAGTGGCGGTTATGTGGGCCTACTGGTTTATCATGTTTGATAAACATCATCAGAGGTAGAGCAGGTCTTCCTCAAAGGTTGGTGGTTCGATCCTCGCTTCCTCCGAGTCACTGTTCTGCCCATGGGCAAGAGACTTCACCCACCTTGCCTCCAGTTCCGCCCTCACTTGTGTGGATATCGGAGAGGCCGAAGGGATCAATTGGCAGCATGTTCCCCTCAGTCTACCCCGGGGCAGCTGTAGCTACAGATGTAGAATACCCACCATCAGTGTGTGACACGAGTGAATATGACTTTGACCTTCAGCACAACGCGTGAACACAATTATCTTTACAAACATGCATTACACCAACTCTACCTGCAGCTCCATTGCAGCTAAAGTCCCTCAGCAGGTGGCTAACTCAGGTTCTCGGGTATTTCCTGTCAACATTTAATCAAAAACAGCCTTTTATTAATGGTTGGTGGATTTCTGGAGAGATGATCAAGGATTTTAGTCCAGACGATTCTAAGACTTAGATCTTGAAAATGAGTGTGCATGGGACCAACAGGAGAAATTCTAACTGCAAATCTTATTGTTGGTTTGCTTTGGAGATGAAATGAAATATGCACAGTACGTGTGCGTCTGCTGCTTTTTTACCTTCACTCCTGAGCGTCAGCTTCATTCCAAACACCATCTTGCTCCTTGGCCTGGGAACACTCGGTGTCTGCCAGTTTGCCAGCGAGTGGGATGTAACCAGCACTTGCTGGATGAATCCACACCCACTCGGAATTTTGTCAGAGTCACAAACAAGTTGACTGACTGGAGCATCCAATTCTAAGGAATTCTATGGGTGCATATATTATTTTCATAATTTATAACTTTATTACCATCATATTTTGATTTGATTTCCATAATATTGTACATTTATTTCCATAATGTTTTGACTTTATTCTCACAATATTGTAACTTTATTTCTATAATATTTAGACATTTGTTGAATTATATTGTAAATTTATTTACATAATATTTTGACGTTACTTTCATAATATTTGACATATTATTACCGTAATACTTTTGGAGAAATGAATTTCCCAATTTAATTTCCAAATATGACAACTTTGTTTTGATTTTCAGTGACTTAAATTTTTTTTTAGTACATTTTCAAATTCAAAACTGTAAATTAGTAAAATGTAATATTTCAAGTCTGTGTAAATAAAAATATTATTTATTATGATTATTAAGCGCTTTCTCGTAAAATAGTATTATCCAACATGATTTATTACTGCGTGTGTGCCATTTTTCCTTTCTCCAGTAGATGTCACTGTTTCCCGTCGTTCACCGCTCGGCGGCGGGCGCGTGGCGCGCCGCGTGCGCACCGACCTCCCGTCTGTGGAGCTGACCTTTAATTGTTGGCGTCTAACGCTCTCAATTACGAGTGCGCCTGAAGGCCTCGCGGCACAGGGTAAACCGACATTATTATTCTCATATTTCGAAATTTATTCTGTGACCTTTTTCTCTTAATCTTTCAAGTTGTTGTTGAAATGTTTTATTTATACATTTTTTGTTCTGTTCTCCTCCAAATATTGTGAGTTTATTGCCATAATATTGTAACTTTCCCCCAACAATAACAACTTCATTGTATTACAACTATTACAGATATTGGAACTATATATATTATTATACTATATTCATTCATTCATTCATTTTATATATATTGCAAAAAAGTCTTTTTTCTTTCCTGTTTCAAATTTATGCTACTAAATTGTGCTGCCATGCCCGCCTCCTCCCTCCCCCAAGTGCCGAATGTAAGTCATGTGACCACAGGAGCGCGTGGACTCCACGCTGGAGTCGACTACACAACAACACAGAGAAAGCCTCACAGCGTGGGGGAGGAAAGATCTTGTCAATCTGGTGGCAGAGCTGTTTTGACACTTTGTGGATAAGGGCTCTCACTGCGGTTGGCTAGAGTCCCAAAGCTTTACAAATGGCTTTTTGGGTTCATTTGATTAAGTTTCATTTAAAAACTGCTTTTTGTGCTCAGTTGTGTTGTTTTTATCTGGTGTTTCTGATGGTTAGATCCGGGGTCTCAACCTCAATTTACCTACAGGGAGGCAGGGTCCGGCTGAGGCTGGGCCGCTGTCTCGGTGTGGAATTTAAATTATAAAAAAAAAACAACCAATCATCTCAAACATCTTTTTACATTTTTTAACACAAAATAAGATAGGCAAGGAGCCTGGTGTAAACAAGTTGTCTAACTTTCCTCGGGTACATCCCTTCTTTGGTAGTATAACTGTTTTCTGTACAAAATTACTAATAAAGCAATCAACAAATTAAAAACTAATAAGTATTTAAATCAGTAATAAATTCCCCTTTTCAGTTACATTTTACAGTTCTTTAACCTCAGTCAATGGGTTTTTCTGAAAATGGCTTCTCCTGCCTACTTTTTGTACTCCTAAGGACATGGCAGCGCTTCCTCTCACATATCCGAGCCCATCATCTTTTTTCCATTTAACATGGGAGCGGATGGGAGCCATGGCGCGATCAGCCCGACTGCAGCCCTCTCGGACTCCAACTGGACTCTGCTCTTCTTTTATCTCGCCTCCCACGCATCATTTTCAATATGTTAGAGAGAGACAAAAGTGTGGGGATGTTTTCCTTCTGCTAATTGCTAATATGCTGTCCCTTATTGGTTTGGAGGCCTGATTGGGAGAGCTATGTTGCTAATTAAACACTTTAAACACGCCGCATTTTCGCTTATTAACGGAGCAAATCTCACGTTTTCCAACGCAGCGTACCTTTAATTGGAGCGTCTGTGTCGCGTCCTCTCATGTTGGCGGTGCCACCGTGGCTCGTTAGGCAGCCGCCACACAAACAAGAGCCTGCTTTGCATATAAGATCCTTTAATCCAAAGAAAGATCAGGTCACAGAACCCAGAACACCAACATGACACCTCATAGAAGGAAAACAACAACACTAGCGACCGATAGAATGTTGATAACGTCATCAGACTTTGTGATAACAACTCAACTCTTCATTGGTATCGCACAAATTCATCTTTCTTACAAATACAAAATGTCCGATAAAAAAATTCAGCGCTATCATATCGAGAAAGGTTAGAGATAACAGTCCAAGACATGTACAAAAACAAGATCGTACGTACAGCGGATGCTCGGATTTGAGCAAACTGTATTTCAAACTAAAGTTTCAAGGATGTGTTTTATCTGAGAGCCCAAATGAAAGTTAAACAAGACCGAATTTTTTCAAGCGGTTGTTTGAAAATGGTAGAACTGGAAGAACTGGAAGAATAAGGTAAAGTCGGCGGCCTGCTTTGCTGGACCATTTTTTGTTTTTAAAGCCTAGCTTATGCTTCCGCGTCAAGGCGTCGTAAGAACTGTGATTGGTCGGCTTTGTGAACAGCTTCTCCAATTTCTTAGGAACATTTGCAGTAGGAATTTGAAATAGTATGTAAAGTAAACATCCCTCCTCGACCCTGCAAGAGCCTGGGCTTTGGGCCTACTGACTCTCAGTGGGGCTGTTGCATGCAGGGCTGGACCACCCAGGCTCCGTCCAGTCATCCCACACAACCCCTTCTGATTGGGAGTTGAGCATGCTGGCCAGCAGGCTAAACGCCCCGGCCTCTACTCTACTAACCAACGTGGCTTTTAAAGATCTCCAAATGGGGCAAAAGGATATCACTCTGTAAAAAAAAAAAGATCCCTACAAATATGACCCTTGGGAGACAGGGTTGGGTCTCCTACTCTGCAGCTAGGTCCAAGACTTTTTCTATGGAGAACAGGGGTCGCAGTTTTCTTTGGGTCATGCTCAAATTTTGTGCATTGGTAGCTTTACTAGCGACCTCCAAATGGGGCAAAAGGATATCACTCTGTAAAAAAAATCCCTTTAAGTTCAATCATTTTGTTTAATCGTTGCATTTTTGGTTTTTGCTCGAATGTGACGCTTGACAAAAAAGGACTTGAAGTCATGGATGCTCAGCGGAGAAAGCAACCATAGACTCGTGGACTCTCTGCCGCCACGTCTGAACAAGCGGCAACTAGACTAAATGTCATAGCTCTTCCGACGCCCACCCGACTGGGTCGCCCCCCCGTCTGGCTGACGCGGCAGTAAATGTCGAAAACAGATCCTGCCGGAAACATCTGCAAGCGGGGGGTTACAGCCGACACACTGTTGATGTACGATCCGGTTGTTCTCCGACGCGGCAGATAGGGGCCGTGGTGTAGCAAACTTGTAAAAACTTCCATCCGTCCATTCATTTTCTATACGGCTTATCCTCATTAGGGTTGCGGGTATGCTGGAGCCTATCCCAGCTGACATCGGGCGAAAGACTTCCAGAGTTTTAATAATCCGACTTAAATCGCCTTCATCATTTGTTTATTTTTTTGGCTACTTTGGCCCGTCTGATACGTGACAGACCGGATCATCAACCAATCGTCTTTCCCCATTCTTTTGTCCTAGTTGTTAGACTTTGAAAACAACTTGGTGTGGTCAGATTTTGTGCTGATCCAAAGACATTTTGAATGTTGTCGTAGTTTTTTTTTTCCTTTGGGGGGGCTAATTAACTTTTGAACCCAACCCTAATCAAGTCCAATTGACGGCCTTTAGATTTGACACACCCGATCGTCAACCGATCGTCTTTCCCCGTTCATTTTCCTCGTTAGACTTCGAAAACAGGCTTGCCTAAGTGTGATTACAATTTGTAAACTTTAATGTCAACATCGTTTTTTTTTGGCCAGTTAAGGGCAGCATAAACAACTTTTGAACCCAACCCTGATCAAGTCCGATTGACGGCCTTTAGATTTGACACACCAGATCGTCAACCGATCGTCTTTCCCCGTTCTTTTTCCTCGTTAGACTTCGAAAACATTCTTGCTTAAGTGTGGTTACATGAGAACTTTAATGTTAATATCGGGTTTTTTGGCCCGTTAAGGGCAGCTTAAATGACTTTTGAACCCAACCCTGATCCAAACTGATTGACGGCCTTTAGTTTTCACACAACGGGTCGTCTTTCCCTTTTCTTTTTCCTCATTAGACTTTGAAAACACCTTGTGTGGTTCAATTTTGTGCGGATCCAGTGCAATTTTTAATGTTATTTTGGCTAGTCATCACTAAATCAGACGGATCATCAGCCAGTCGTCCTTCCCCCATTCGTGTTTCCTCGTTGTTAGACTTTGAAAACATCCTTGCATAAGTGTGGTTAGATTTTGTGCGACTAATGAGATTTTTAATGTCATTTATTGGCCAGTCGACGGCAGCATGAACGACTTTTAAACAAAATCTCCAACGTCTCAGACTGTCGGCCTCCGTCTTTATGAACAGACAGGGAGCGCCAAATGCATTTGCGGCGTACGCGAAAAAGCTGATTTCTTCTCGCAACGCTGCTAAAACAATGCCAGTGTGAAAAACAAGAGCCTGAGGGGATCCAGTAGAAGCACAGAATCAGAACCAGTGTGACAAATCACATCGAGGGAGTGTTTTGGGTTTGTTTTTTCTCTCAGAATATCACCACCGGCTAGGCTACATAGCGTGTGCTGGCAACATGGCTACTGTTATGTACTCGTCACATCCGGTCTGCTTACCGAAACACGCTCACTACGCGGCAGGAACAAAACACATGACATGAAAATATACACTCCATCCGGAGAAACCACCAAAAACAACCAGAGAAAGTTGTGCTAATTTCAATTAATACATTTTTTTTTAGAAAACTAAATGAATTGTAATTTACTCTAATTACAATTTCATTCGTTGTATTTTTCAAAATCTATTTTAATCAAATTAATTCAGATGAATTAATATTGTTTTACATTAATTCGAGCAAAGTGAATTAATTAAAAACAATTAAGACTGATTAGACTTGTGCTAATTTAAATAGCTTTTAAGCAAACTATTTATTAAATTAAATTATTAATATTATTTATATTCAATATTTTAAATGTTACATTTGAGTAAGATGAATTAATTTCAATTAATATAAAAAAAGAGCCTTATTATAGCAAAATCAACCAGGCATGAGTGAGGCTAATTTTAATGATTAAATTTTTTTAAATAAAATTAATTAATTATAATTAATAGAAGCATTTTAAGGTAATTACAGCAAATTGAATTCATTGTAGACTAAAAACAACCAGGAATAGTGGCAAGCTGTGCTAGTTTAGATTTTTAGCAAATAAAGGTAATTTTAAATAGGTTAACTCAGTTTAATTAATTATAATTAATTTTAGCAAACTCCATTAATTTTTAAAAAAGTAATTAAGTCTTTTATTAGTGGCAAGTTGTGCGAATTACTTTTTTTTCTTAGCAATGCAAATGTACTTTAATTAAATTAATGGTAATTAATTACATTATTTTAAAATAATTTGAACCAAAACTATTTTAATTATTAAAAAAATAATAAAACTTGGAGTTTAAAACAACCAGAAAAAGAGATGAGTTAAATAAATCAAATCAAAATCAAACTAAATTCGAAAGGAATTAGTTTAGTTTTAAATTAATTTCAAAAAATTTAATTTGAATTACTTTTAAAATCAAGCTTTCTTAACAGTAAAAACAGCCAGAAAAAGTGACAATTTGTGCAAATTTAAAAAATGTTTTCAACCAACAAAATTAAGTTTAATGCAATTAATTTTAATTGTTTTGACTTTTTAGCTACCAAAAATAATTGATACAAATTTTATTCCTTTAAACACATTTTTAGCAAATTGAATACTTTTTTTTCATTTCAAAAACCAAAATAAACACTTATTAGAGTACACATCATTATGTTTTGGCTGTTGCTAGGCGGAAAAACATTGCATGATAAATCATGTCGTCGATGCAACTGCAAACTCGAATTGAACAACAAAAATGTGACACTTATTTTTTTTAACTCGTCTCCTCGGACTTCCTCTTTTGCACCAAGAAAGGTTCCCTGGTGACCCTTGACCTTCCTGTCAAGGAAAGCTTGACGACCTGCAAACGCTGGCCGCTCTGTCCCGACGCGGTCCCACGGAAAGTGGGGATGGGAGAAAAGGGCCTCGTTAGTGGTGAGGGGTGTGGTTGGGGGGCGGGGGGTCAGATCAGAGTCAGACAGACAGGAAGTGGACCAGCAGGAGGCAGAAAACACAGCAGCACCCCCAACCCGCCGGCTGCAGGGGGTCTCAGGTGACGCCTCTCAGGGTGTCGCTGGGGGACGAGGGGAGGGGCAGGACCCCTGGCTGTCAAAGCTGGCCGTTCTCGCTTTCCACTGTCACACACACACACACACACACACACGCACACACACACACACTTCTATTTTAGTCTGCAATCAATAAGACAAAGGATCATGGAAAAAATGACTCACTACTCTTAAAAATACATTTAAAAAATACATTGACACTAACAATTCATTGTCAATAACAATAAAATAATTAAACGCCATGTTATTGGTCTTTTAAGATGTTTTTTCATTCATGGAAATTATTTTTAAAAAGGTCCTAAAAATAAGAAAAAAAAAAGTCCATTTATAAAATAAGGGAATATAAGGAATAAAAATACATAGAAATAGACTTTAGGATGATAACTGTTGCAGAAAATGATGCTCCTTTTTATTGATTTTTGTGTATTCATGATTAATTTCTGCATTTAATATCACGTGTTTGTTTTCTGCTCCACTTCCCTTCAACTTCCTAAAAAAAATGGAAGCTTAGCAATAAATAATAATACATTCACATATATATATATTTTTTATTATTGTTTCAAAAATACTTTGACATTTTTATTCAATTAAATTTGACATTTTTATGAACTAGGTTTGGCACACATGTATTTTTCCCCACACTATGAAAAGTACAAAATATTAATAAAAACAATTCATTTTCTTTTGTTTATTTTAGGTCAATAAGTAGATTATTAATTATTTTAATAATAATATTAATTAATTATTATATCCTCATTTAATTTAATTGAGGTTTGACATTTTGTATTTGTTTTTATCTCACATTATTTTTTTCTCACTGTGAAAACTACAACATAAAATGGAGCAAACAAAATCACATTTTTTAAAAGATTTTTTTAAGCATCCTTTTACTTTGACCCAAAATTAAAAATGTGACATTTTAATAAAGTATTTTATTCATCTCACATTTTTTTCATCACTGTATAGACAACTGTACAACATTTTATAAATAAAAACAATTTTTTGTAAGTACCTCGCCCCCGCTTCACAGTCAGCGGACAGGGAGTATATATATATGTATACAGTGGTGTGAAAAACTATTTGCCCCCTTCCTGACTTTTTACACATGTGGGTTTGGATTATTTTCTCCCTAAATAATAAAAGCATTCATTTAAAAACTGCATTTTGTGTTTACTTGTGTTATCTTTGACTAATATTACAATGTGTTTGATGATCAGAAACATTTTGTGTGACAAACATGCAAAAGAAGAAAAAGTCAGGAAGGGATCCAAATAGTTTTTCACACCGCTGTATGTATACCATTTTTTTTAATACTAACAATTTTCAGGTTGAATTTTAAAAAAATGTTATTTTGGCAAAATTCTATCATCATTTTATGTGAAATCGGACATCTTTATTCAAATATGGAATAAGGAAGGGGCTCACCTCCTTCTCAGACTTCTTGGACTCCAGCAGGGGGTGCCAGTGCGCGATGGGCTTGCGGGGGTAAGCCAACATTTCGTTCCAGTGGTCCCTGCCCAGTCCCTCGGCGTTGCAGCCCAACCGCATCACCCCGATGACCTCGTTGTGGCCGACCCTGCAAGGGGCGGGCGTGACTTTGTGTGAAAAGTCTACTTGAGTTTTTTGACGCGGTTTTTACGTACAAGTCGTAGTCCATGACGGAGATGTGCAGGTTGACGTGGTCCATGCTGTCGGGCGGGATGTCGAAGATGATGGCCTCGTTGTAGGTGGGGTTCAGGGTGTTCTTCTTGATACTCGTCTTCTTCTTCTTGAGACGTCGCCCGTCGCATATGAGCGACACTTTCACGTACGGGTCTGGTCGGAAGCACCGAAAAGACGTTTACGATTTTCGTACGCAAATGAAGAAGTTTAGACAAACGTGCAAAAGTATTGGAACATAAATGTATGTGAAGTTATCATACAGCAGCCCAACACAGTCGTAAGATTTCTACCACTACGAAAAATTACACCATCTACAGAAGTTCTACAAAAGTCAGATTTTGGGGTGAATTTTTTTTTTTTTCAAGAAAGAATATGAACATTTTCCCGGGAAAAAAAACAGTTGAATAAATTGTACATGTATTTATTTTTGACTTCTATTATTAAGTGCATTTATTCAAATAAATGTATTCAAATAAATTTTTAAAAATTATTTCATAAAAAAGTCGTATACGTTGTTTATCTTTGAGAATTTTTAAAACTTTTTTCCAAGAGGGGAGTTTTTCCTTTAAGACAGAAGTATATTTTTAACCTCCCAAAATTGTATTTTTTTTAAACTGTTTTTATTTTTTAGAAAAAAAGTCATATTGATGAGAATATTTGCAAAAAAATATATCTTAATTCAAGAATAAAATCATAAAAATCAAAAGTTTTATTTCTTCAATAAAAATGTATACATTAAAAGAAAGTTGTAATTTTGCAAGATCAAAGTCTTATTTTTTTCAAGAAACCATTTTTTAAAAACACAAAAATATATATATAAATAAGTAAATACATTTAAAGCAGCATAAGTGTCATTTCACAAGCGGTATTGTGATTATAAAATTAAAAGAAAAAGCACTTTGCCTTGAAATACAGGCCTTGCTTATTAATATCAATGTTTACATTATATTAATATGCGACAGTCTAATGTTTAATACTCGCATGAAAGACGTTAAGGCGCGCAATGAAACGCTTTAATTGTGTGTTTGTGATCGAGCCGGATCGATTAGTGATGTCTGCCGAGACCGGAAGTGGGCGCCGTGGCGGGGAGATGGCTCGAGCCAGGTACATTTCGTTTCGTTTCAAAACCATATTTGCTCTTTAGATGACGACGATGACGACGTGCTTTATCGTCTTTTATGCGTGTTAACAGCGCGTCGGGCGTGTTTGGGGAATAGTTTCGAGCGCCATTCAGTCATTTTGACGGCTTCAGTTGTGTCGGTTGTAGCCGCTGGCTTGACGCGGTTGCTTTGTCGAAGCACCGCGCATGCGCGTGTCGGATGACGTCACTGCCGAGCGACGTGTTGTTTGTTTGCACTCGTTATTGTTACTTCTCATGAGTTTACACTGAAAAGGACATGTTGCGTTATGTTCATTAAAGCTGTAGTTCAACCAAATTATGATTCCCTTTTTTTCAGGGTAGAAGACACACCCGAGTATCCGGTGATGTCCATGGCCTTCAGGTTCCGGCACTTGATGACAGTCAATGTGAGTCTGCCAGCGGTGGGCAGGTAGCAGAGCGAGAACATGATCTCCCCGAGGTCCACGCTCTCCTGAGAACACAAAACAACAAAAAAATCACAGGTGAGCATCTGACAAGTCAACGTGTCCACTTCAGGCGAGCTTTCCATCTAGAACCCCTTCTTTTCTTCTTTGGACGCGGCCCGGAAGCAATAAGACGCACAGGGAAAAAGGTACGCTCCATGCACTCAGTGTAGCCCAATACTTAAATCATAATAATAAAGTAACCCACATTGTGAAAAGAGAAAATATACAAATATTTTAGGAAAATATTCGATTTTTGGAATTTATATACATCTGGATTTTTCTTCTTTCAGGCAAAAAGTAATAAGAGAATATATATTTGATATTTATGATTTTTCTTCTTATTTTTGCAAAAGGAAAGTGTCATTTTCCCAAAGAAATAACTAGTCATATTAATTTGAGAATCCAGATGTATATTTTTTAAGAGGAAAAAAAGAAAGTTTTCTGTTTTTGAGTAGGAACTTTTTATATGATCTGTTGGAAAAAAAAATTGAATACGGTGAAAAAAATATTTTCTGGAAAATGTTGTGTTCATTTAATGATTATTTGTAGGAAAAGAAGGCACAATAATCTGAGAATACATTGTCTGTATTTTTGTCAATGTTTTAGCACACTTATTTTCTCAAGAGATAACTTCCAAGAGAAAAAAATATATAGACATTTTTTGAGGGAAAAAAGTCATAATATGAAAATAAAAATATTGTATATTTTTTTAGATTTCCTAATTTTTGAATGAGGGAAGTCTTGTTTTTTCCAGAAAGAACTGAAATAATTGTACAGAGAAAATAAATCATATTTTGTTAAAGAAAATACTTCATTATTATAATTATCACATAATCCTATTTTAATGGGGGAAAAGGCAAAATAATATGACAATAAATGTATATGTCTGAGATTTTTATTTTTATTTTGCAAAGGTAAAGTCTGGCATTTTCAAGAAAGATTTTGTATATCCTCTAGAAATGAATGAACTCCTTATGCAGTGAAAATAAACCACTTTTTAAATGTATTTGTCTAAGTATATTTTTATGAGGAAACAACGCAGTAATAATATAAGGAAAATTACATTTTTGACCATTTTTTCGTAATGTCTCAAGAGAAAAGTCTTGCATTTTCAAGGGAAACGTGTATATTTTCCTGAAGAAAGTCTATAATGCAAGGAAAGCAATAATAGTAATAAAAATAGAATTAAATGTAAAAATTTTTGTAGCAAAATAAAGTCGTATTAAGTTTTGCCTCAACCCAAACCCCCCCCACCTGGCGTGTGGGCTTCCCGGCATGCCTTGCGGGTTGCATTAGAGTAGTGCACATTAGTGTGTGAGTGTGTTGCAGTTACATGTTCCACGTGTGCCCCTTTTTATTTGAAAATGGAAGCGGCGGAAATGTGCGTGCGTGTGGCAGGAAGAAGGTTGTTATTCTTACACTGGTGGCGTAGTCGATGTCCCGCCATATATTAGTCTCTCGGGACAGGTCGGATGTCTCAAACAGATTGTCCAGCACCACTTCCCCAATCATGTCGTGGCGGGAGAACCTGTCAAAGTCGAAGACGCTCATGTGGAGCTTCCTGGCGGCCAGCTCGTCGTAAGGCACGGGGAAGTGGAAGCTCTCATGGAAGGCGGGGTTGAGGGTCTTCCGGTGGACGCGCGTCTGAAACTTCTTGCGGTCGGGCAGCAGGTAGATCTTGACGTAAGGGTCGGACGTGCCGCACAAGTCCTTGGCGGGGAGCTCCACCGCCTGGATGATGTTGACCAGCAGGGCCTCGGTATCGTAGTCGTACTTGAGGGAGAAGTTGATCCTGCCGCAGTTTTTGCCGCCGCCGTTTTTGGACGAGTCCTCCGACTCCAATGTTTTCTGCTGGTAGAGTTCCGGCTGGATGCGGCCGATGCCGGTGGATTTCTCCTCTTTGTCCAGAACGTAGTCGTTCCCCAGGTCCAGGCTGCCCACCTGCATCTGCCGGGGGAGATGGCGCTTGAAGGAATTGTGCCTGCGCGGGGACAAAGAGACGCCGGTGACTTTGGGAAGACGAACCTCGGTTTTGTGATCGTACTTAATTCTAACAAAGCCCGTAAAGCCCGTCCCAGATCCCCTTCCTACACAAAAAATACGTTGTTTTTTAAGGGAAAGTTTTTTAGAAAAAAAGTCAGCATATGAGAATAAAATTGCTTATTTTGAGATTTTTTTTATTTGAAAGAAAAACGTTTTTTTTTCGTTTTAGAAAAAGTCATATGTAGAATATAAAAATGTTTATTCCAAGTAAAAAAGAGTAATTTATTGTAATATGGAAATAAAGTTGTGTATATATTTTTTTCGAAAAAAGTCAAAATATACAAAGTTTATATTTTTTTCAAGAAAACATTTTTTTTAATCACATAAGAACGAAGGTCTATATTTTTGAAGTTTTCTAAATTTTTTCAAGAGAAACTGTTTTTCCTTCATTATAGTCATTATAGGAGAATACATTTTTGACTTTTTTAATTATTGCCAAGAAAGAAAAAGGTAATTTTACAAATTTAGTAAAGGGCAATAACAAAAATTAGTGGAAAAGTCCTACTTTTTCAAGAAAGTTTAAATAAAAAAGAGATATAAGAACAGAAAAATTATTTATTATTTTTGACATTTTGAAAGTAAATTCGTATTTTTGCAGAGAAAGAATTTTCCTTTTGAATGTCGTGATGTAGAAACGAGACGCTTGAATTCAAGGACGCCTCACTCAGCATGACCGAAACGCTTTGGGTCGCCGGGCCGAGGGCTCGTCATGAAGTCGTCAAGTGTAATTAGTGTCAGCGCAATGGACTGCGAGGGGACGCGGCTTTTGTTTTTTATGCCTTTCGTCTTGGCGCTACCCCAGAACGACTTGATTTTATTTCAGGCTCTTTCCGTCGAGTCCTTGCGTCGCACGGAGCTCGCCAATAAACGTGGTGTGTGAAGACTAACCGGGTGGAGGAAGCGGGCTCGGTGGTCTGCCTCTGCATGCGCTGCGTGCGGCGCAGGAAGTGCTCCCTCATGGAAAGCTGAACGTCAGTGGGGATGTCAGGAGATGTATGGCTTATCTTCACCGCCGCCTCCAGGAAGCCCATAGGCCCCGCGGGGTCTTTCATTTTCTCTGTCGCCATGGTAACTGCCGGCTGCTGCTGCTGATGGCGGCGGGGACGGGCCGGCGGCGTCACCGGGGGGCGGTCGTCCTTGCTCCGGGACGGGCCCGGGAGGCCGGCCTTGCTCCGGCCGGGCGGCCCACACAGCTTCCAGGAGCCAAAGACCAGGAGGCCCAGCAGAAACAGTCCGCAGAGCACAAATACGCCGAGCAGGAGGCTGAAAGTAGCGTCTGGTGGGAGCCCGCGGGGCCCGGGAACACAATATGGACGAACAGATGGCGATGACGAGGGTGAGAGGACACAGAGAGACACTCTGTTAGGTCAACGCTCTGCACACAGTCATCAAGATCGCTCGTAATACGCATCAAATAAAATAACATCAGGACGGAATGTCGATGTCCGACCACCTACCCCGCCGGGGAGTCTGCCTAAAAACAAGAAGATTTCAATTTCTTGCTCAAATTTACCTTTTTTATTGAAAAACCCTGAGAATGTAACTTGTCCTTACAATAAAGTTGAAACTTTTCACATAATTTATGGAAAACAAAGCCATGGGCTCGATGGTGGATCGAACCAGCAACCCTCAGGTTACGACAGGACCATGACGTGCTGTCAATACTATGACTTTTTTTTTTAAAAGTGCAATTTTGCCCACTTACCGCAATATAAAAACAGCTAAAAAGTTGCACCCATTCCGCCCCGGAAAACCTGCTAATAAAACACCCCCAGCACGGTTTCCTGCTTTTCTATCCACGCTGTGAGCATGTAGGAACAGGCACATTCACTATAACGTGAAAGAATTGCACTATTTCTTGCATTTGAAGCGTTTCCCGAACTTCCTTCCTGAGCGTATTGATTTCATATAGCAATGCAGAAACAAACGCTACACTTAGCGGTAACGGCTGAGCGTGTGGTGAAGCTAGTCGCTAGCCGGCTAGTAGCTAGCTAGCTAACTACACCACAGCTCCTCCCCCAAAGGTGGATAATAAAAAGTACATTTACAAGTTCCCGCGGTGAGGTGAGGAGTGTGGATTATGTAGACACGGCTAGCTTCTAGCACCAGCACCCGACCACCAGGCTAAAGACTACACCGTGACTCCGGGCGAAAACCTGTGGCTGGAAAATGGGAGGAACGCACCAACGTCAAAGCTAGCCAGGAGGGTTCGGAGGGCAGGTGTGGCGTCGTGTGTGAAAAATACTTTTTTTTGGGTCCCAGAACATACTGTAACGACGTGGTGGACTAAAAGTACAGTCATCTTCGTTTTGCTTTGTTTGTTTCTCATAATATTATGACTAAAATAAATATTTTTTTGTTTATTATTTCAACTTCATGCTACCTAAATGGCATTTAAAAAATGTTGTTACCAATTTTTCATTCATTCATTTATTCATTTTCTATACCGCTTATCCTCATTAGGGTCGCGGGTATGCTGGAGTCTATCCCAGCTGGCTTTGGGCGAGAGGCGGGGTACACCCTGGACTGGTCGCCAGTCAATCGCAGGGCAGACAAACAAACATAAATTCACATCTATACACAATTTAGAGTCTGCAATTAACCTAACAATTTATTCCCATAAAATTGCAACATCTTTACTGGTAGAATACAACCTTTTTCCCTAATATTTTGACTTAATTGCTGCTGTTTTTCTTTTTTTTTTTTTTTACTATTCCAACTATTTCAGCTTTATTCTTGTAAATTATCTTGTAATTATAGCTTTATTCCCATAATATTTTCACTTAATTCTAGTAACATTTGTGAAAAAGCCTTGTCAACTTTCCCCCACTTTTGCTGCTGGTTTTTTTTAGTTTCCCAAATATTTAAACTTTAAATGTTGATCTATTCCCATAATATTAACAACAATATCACTTTTTCAGTGACCTAATTTTCCAAAAATTACAACTTCATTTTGTTTTTCATAATATTCCAACCTATTGTACAGGAAGAACATATTTTTAATTTCTGCTTTGTTTAAAAAAAAAGTTTTTCATATTGACTATATTATCATAATATTATAACTCCCCCCCAACCTAATTGTCCAAAAAGGACAACTTTTATTTGGTTTCTTTCATATTCTTTCTTACATATTTGGTCTTTACTATTTTGACTAAAATAAGGTTATTTTTACTTATTATATTACAATTTATTTCTTGTAAAATAGCAGCTTTTTCCACAGTACAATACAACTTTTCTTTATATTTTTTATCTCTTTTGTCCATTTTTGCTGTTTTTTTTTAATTATTTCAACTTTCTTCATGTAAATCTTGTTCTTCTCATAATTATGCATTCCCATAATATTTTGACTTTATTGTTGTATTTTATTTTTTTCCTCATCCTGATTTGTTTTTGTGTCTCTTACTATTGTTTGATGCTCTTAATATTACTACTTTTTTTAAAGTAATATTTGGACTTCATGCCGCTAGAACGATGTTATTTTTTCTCCTAATATAAATATGTTATTCTTGTAAAATTTCAGCTTTTTTCATAATATAATACAACATAGTTTTTCTTAATATTTACACTTTTGGTAAAAGTTGGCTGTTCTTTCTTTTTGTACAACCACTAAATGTTCTTCTTTTTTTTATTCCCAAAATAATTTGATTTTATTCTTGTATTTTTCCCCCCTCATCCTAATTTTTTTTGTGTCTCGTTACTATTGTTTGATTCTCTTAAAATTAAAAAGTTGAAGTCACTTTTCTTTAATATTTTGACTTTATGTGACTAAAATGACTTTTTTTAAATGATAAATTCATTCTTTTTCCACAATATAAGACACATTTCTTTTTCTTAATCTTTTTTACTTCTGGTAAAATTACAGCTTTTCCATTTCTGCTTTAATTTTTTTACAAATTATCTAAACTTTCTTCTTGTAAATCTTGTACATTTTTCTCCTATTATATTTTGACTTTATTCTTGTCAAAACTATCTCGCAACCTAATTTTTATTTGTGTCTTTCAATATTGTGTGTTGCTCTTAAAACTACAACTTCAATTTCAACTTTGTGCTTTTAAAATTATTTTCCACCATAATCTTGTAAAATTACATTTTTTTCATTACTGTAGACATTTTTTCTTAATATTTTGACTATTCATGTAAAATTACTGCAGATTTTTACATTTTTTCTGTTTTCCAATTAAATTGTATTTTTTCAAAGCGCCGCTGTCCAGTTAAAAATAGTTGTTTTTTATGTATTCCACTTTAGTTTGTCGCATGTAATGTGTACCGTGCGGGAAATCTGTACGCCTTTTTGTTCCAAAGGGAAGATCCAACCACACACGCACGCACGCACGCGATATACTGTAAATATAAAAATGCCATCGTTGTACTCTCGGGCCAAATGACATTGGAAATCCCAAAGAAGGGCCGGTGGGACGCGGCGTCACGATGGACGACAGATCCAAGGAGGTTGGCACACGGAGACTCGGACCCCGAGCAGAAAAAGCGGGGGCCCATGCGGGGAGGAGATCGGGCAAAACATTGCGTTTCTTGATTCCATATAATCATATTTCCGCATCTGATACCTGGAACAGCCCCGGCCTGAATTCAATTCCCCGCATTTTGCAGGAGTCGTCTCTTTTCCACGCTCCGCCTTGACTCTGATTTATCTCCCGTAGCTGAGTGCTGCTCTTTCCGCGTAATAGTGCACAGATAGCAGGAAGACGCTTTAGGGCACATTGAATTAGCCGTTTTTTTCTCTCCAACTGTTTACTGAGCTAAATCTTCCTGTGCCCAAAACAAACACATCACGTTGCTTTTCTCACAAAGGGGGGCGTTTATTAATAGAGGCAAGCCGATTGCTTTCATCTGCATGGTGTCGGCTTGTGAGGCGCTTTCATCTTCATTTTCTGCCTCCGCAGAGGGAACACAAGCGGAACAATTCACAATCCAAGAAGCGACAAAGCGTGGAAAAATGGTGTCCAAAAGTGCAACCCGGCGGCTGTTTGTGGCACCTCCTTGGTTTTTTACATTTTTTATTCCAAACTAAAAATATAACTAAAAAAAACCAGTAAAAATTTAAAAATTTTACAAGAATAAAGTCAAAATATTAAAATAAAAAGAAAAAGTTGTAATTTACACTAACAATTAAAAAAAAAAGTCATTTTGTAGCATTAAATTGACATAAGTAATTTTTTAAAAATGATAATAAAATAAATATATATTATGAGAAACAGACAAAACAACAAATCAAGTTGTCATTTTTGGAAAATAGAGTATGGGGAAAATCTAATGTTACAAGAATAAGGTCAATATATTATGGGAGTAAGTCATAATTAGGAGAAGAAAATGTACATATATTAAAAAAAGAAAAGAAAAACAACAGCAGAATTGAAAAAACAGCTGAAATTTTACAACAAGAAATTACAAACCGTTGCATTCTAATGAGAAAAATAATAAACCAGTGAAATATTATGAGAAATAATAATGTCATTTTAATAGCAAGGTGTCAAAATATTAATGTTTTTGTTTAATTGGTGATATGAAAAACTAAACCAAATAAAAGTTGTATTTTTTGGAAAACTGTTTGAAGAAAATGTCAAAAGGTTATGGGAATAAAGTCAAAATATAATAGGAATAAAGTCAAAATATTATGGGAATAAAGTAATAAATAGAAGAAAATTTACAAAAGGGAAAAAAACCCAGCACAAATGGAAAACCGCAACTGTAACTTTAGAACAATAATATTAAAAAAATATATTAAGAGAAAAAGTTGCATTCTGTTGAGGGGAAAAAAAAGTCACAACTACAAGTCCAGGAATAAACCCTAATATGAAGAATAATAACGTTTTACTTTTAATAAATTGCTGCCGGCTCCAAAACAGATTTCTAAAGGTTCTTTATGCATAATGAGGGGTAGAATTTAATAAAACAATCCAAACCGAGAAAATGTCTATGACTATTCCCGCTAAAATGTTAGCTCGCATAGGAGACCACATGCTGTATGCAAGGCCTGTGAGGGACAGATTCTGTGGCGGTCTGACTAGCACGCCCTCTCACTCAGTACTTTTTCACTTGTTTTATACTGGGTGGGGGATATATGTATAAAATATCTCTCCTTTTTTTCAAGAATGTTTGATTTTTTTTCAATAAAAAGTGTTGTTTGAGTATAAATAAAGTTAAGGAAAAAAAGTATTTTTTCAAGTTAGTAAGTGGGGAAAAAATTCCAGATAATATGAAACTATTTATATATTAAATATATTTATTATAGTTGTACATTTCGGCAAGGGCTGATATTTTCAAACCTTAAAGGGGGCGCTACTGAGTAAATTTTGGAAGTTTCTGTCTGTGACTCCTGAAACATACAATGTTTTGCCGGACCTGATGGTGCTAATTTGGCCCTCATGTAGTAGTAATAATAATAATAATAACTGCTATGGGAAGGTACTCGAGCCCTAACAACACTTCTCACTTTTATCTCTCAAACTTAAGCGAACATTAAAGCTGAGCCAAAAAGCGGGGCAGGATTTCCGCCTTTGGAATGGGGGGGATTTAGCCGCTCAAATGACTCAGCGGGTCTCAGCTGACCAGTGCGGCGTATGTACGGATGCTTGAGCCAAATCATGGTGACACCGGATCATCCTTCATCACAGCAAATCGATGCTGACCCCGCGCTCTGCATGTGGAGCGGAACATTTGCACGGCTGACTGTTTAGCGGATGGGGGGTGGGTGGGTTTATCCCAAAAGTGTGGTGGAAGAAAGATTCTGGAATCTGTTGTGGTCTTGGTTCTTTAGCCTGCTAACTAAACAGGTATCGCCAAATGTGTGCTCTGGAAGAGGTGTAACGTGTGGTCGGGGAAAAGGTTAATGAGGGGAACGGCATCACCGCCACGCCCGCGCACTCGTCAATCAGACACGGTTTAGCATAATGGCTACAGAAATAGACGCAGCCGAGCTGAAAAGCGGCTAATGACTTGAGCGTCCGGAGCGCTGATAATCCAGCCGTCGTCAGACATAGACAGGCGTGACCGGGCAGCGATATAAATACAAAATTAAAAGACGTACGCCTAATGGAGCGAAGCCAGGCCGGATGCCAGCCCCCCCAACGCGACAGTGTGAGAATGTAGCAACCTCCGGCTTCTTTGTGCCCACGCCTCTTTTTCGGGATCCCTTCATGCTGAGAAACACTTCTCGCAATCAATACTTTCTCGAGTGGAATCAATCAGGAAGCTGCGCTCCCTCAGGTGGCTACCGGCTCCGCGGCGAAGGGCGGGCGAGTGAGCCGCCAGGATGACTTGCACAGAGCCGTACACGCCCCCATCCCCCAGGGCGGCCCCAAAATGACAACTGAAGTCGATGTCTCATCCGTTTGTTTACGAGGTGCACTCATTTAATGAACGCTGGCGCCGAAATGGCGCGCGACAGCAAATTGACACCCGAGGGTCATCTCCCTCTAATCAAACGGCGTTTCCCCGGCAACCCGGGTCATCTGTTGCAGATGCGCTCGTCGGCGCTTCAGGCAAATTCGCGCTGCGTTTACACCTTCTTGAAGTTGTGCTGCAATTAAGTAGTTAGCCGCGTCACATCACATCAACGAAACCGCCATCGCCGTTTCCATTTCGGAGAATGGCCTCCATTTTGTCACTGCGGCACACCCACACCACGAGAAACACGACATCTTTCCCGGACAACATGGTGTCCGGTTCTGATAAAACTGCTCGAGTGGGCACCCCTTAGCTGGCACAGTTGACATCTGGCATTTCCATTTTCTCAGCGTCTTTGCTAAAAACTTGATTCCTTCGACTGACTTGAATCTCTCACGGGTACTCTATTCACTTCAATTAGCCATCACAGAGTTCATGCACAAAAGAATCGGCTAACCCGTCCTAAAGCACAGGTGCAGAAAATTCCGGTACTCAACTCACTTGACTAACCCGTCACAAAGCACGGAAACTTGCATGAATCGGGTACTCGATTTAGTCAAGTCCCCAACTAAGCGCACCCACAGAAACTTTAATCGAGTACTCGGGTCACTCAAGTCGTAGAGCGCATGGGCCGAAACTCGCGTGAATTGGGTACTTGATTCACTCAAGTAACCGGTCATGGAGCGCACAGAAACGTGCACACAACAAATTGCAAATCAGGTATTCGAGTCACATGTACATACATAAACGCGCATAAATGGTTGAGAATCGAGTGGTCAGTTTAGTATAGTCAACCATCACAAAGCACGTGCTGAAACTCTCATGAATCGGCATCTATCGGGTACTTGATTTGTCGAGCCATTGTGAATCAGGTACAAGAGTCACTCAACTCACCCGTCACAGAGCGCATGCACAGAAACTCACATGAATCAGGTACTTGATTCATTCAAGTCACCCGTCACAGGGCGTGTGCACAGAAACTCACATGAATCAGGTACTTGATTCATTCAAGTCACCCGTCACAGGGCGTGTGCAGAAACTCGCGTGAATCGGGAAGTCGACTCACTTGAGTCAACAGTCACGGAGTGCACAGAAACGTGCACACAACCAATTGTCAATCAGGTACTCGAGTCACGCAATTCACCCGTCACAAAGCGCATGTGCAGAAACTTGTGTGAATCGGGTACTCGGTTGCAGGTGCGCAACAAGTTCCGAAGCAAACGCCAAGTTCCCATGATTCACATTTCAGATAACCCGTTTAGCTTTGAAACGGCTTGTTCGTGACTCGCTCTGCTGTTTCACACGGGTGTTGTGTTGTACGTGTAAGGGGAGCTAATGAAGTTTAGAGTCTCAGGGGAACTTTGACATTCCATGACACAGGAAATGTGTAAAAATAGGATTTTGCAGCTAGCAACATTTAATTTGTTAAAGCTGTTTGACTAAATGCATGCTTGTCTTCCCGGAGGGCGGCACATAATTCCCGCTAATCCCGATGTGGGCACCTTAGCCATTTTTGGAGCTCTTATTCCGTGGTGTCTTTTTCACCAAATCCCTTAATCCCCCTCCTTCCCACCCCTTCACACACACACACGCACACAAACAAGCCCAAATTCTGAAGCTTCAGTACATCGTGAGGTGGTGCTAGGCGCTGGCGGATAAGTCGGATGTGTGAGGAGGTAAACGATGTCCATGTGGGGATTCAACAGCTTTCCGCTTTGTCCTACTTAAAAAATTCGGCTGCTAGAAAGCTGAAGATTTGTCAACTTTCTACAAACATTTCATCAAGCACAGCATGTCACTTTTACAAGCATGGCATAAGGTAGAATATTATAAGATGTACAATTCTTTTGAAGTTGAGCTGAGGTCGGCCCGTGTTTAGATGAGACAGATTTGTATATTTGCCCACACAGTACACCCTCGGGATCGGCATGGTCCCATTGGACGTCCCATTAGAAGCACATATTTTGGATATGCTATAATCCCCAAACATTGTAATGCTCTCCTCATTAATATTTCTGAATCCATAATAAATTGAAAAAGGACAGCTTTGTAAAAAAATAAAAATAAACTGGCTTTACTACACATCTTAAAAGAAAGCTTTCACACTAAATATATGAACTTTTGGTCAGATAAATTCTTCAAACCTGATAATTTTACTCATTGCCAGGATGTATAGAATATTAAATGTTCATGTAACATAATGCTTTACTTATCAGTATCCATGAATCCCTAGTAAAATGACAAAGGTCAGCTTTTTGTAAAAAAAAAAACCCCAAAAAACCAAAGGCTTCCCTACACGTCCTAAAGCAAAGCTTTGAGGCTAATTGTAGGGATCTCACTCTTGTATGTTCAGATCATCAGACGAATGTAAATATTAGGCCATGACAACACAACTGAACCCCAAATGCAGTTTTCAAACGAAACCTTTTTTTTATTAAAGGGAAAAAAAACCTTCCTGTCCCTGCGTGGAAAAGTGATGTCTGTCAAAACATAACTGAGATTCATTTAAATCTATCAGTGTGGAAAAGGTTATAAAGCCATTTCTAAAGCTTTGGGACTCCAGAAAACCACAGTGAGAGCCACAAATCCACAAATGGTCAAAACATGGAACAGTAGCGAACCTTAACTGACCCCAAAGTGTGCAGCGACGACTGTGTGACCGAGAGGTCACAAAAGACTCCACAACGACATATGAAAAACTGCAGGCCTCACTTGCCTCAGTCGGTGTTAATGACTCCACCATAAGAAAGACAGAACGGCCTGCATCGCAGAGTTCCAAGACCTAAACCAGTGCTGAACAAAAACAACATTAAGGCTCGTGTCACTTTTGCCGGAAAACATCTCGATGACACCCAAGACCTTTGGGAAAATACTCTGTGGTCACAAAAGTTGAACAAGACCAAGACAAGTGTGACGGTCTAAGGTCGTTTTGCTGCTTCAGCACCTGGAAGACTCGCTGTGATAAATGGAAGCATGAAAAAATCCTGAAGGAGAATGTCCGGCCATCTGTTGGTTTTGCAGCTGGACAAACATCCAAAACGCACCAGCAAGTCCACCTCTGAATGGCTGAAGACTTTGGAGTCTGACCTGAATCCTATTGAGATGCTTCAAAAGGTTCTTCTTGCTGGAAAAGCCTGCAATGTGGCTGAATGACAACAATTCTGCAAAATTCCTCCACAGACTCATTGCAAGTGATCAAAAACATTTGTTTGCAGTTGTTGCTGCTAAGGGTGGCCCAACCACTTATTAGCTTTAGGCTTACATCATCTTTTCACACTGGGACATTGCATTTTTCTCCCTTCTTAATCAAAAGCTTCATTTAAAAATGCAATTTCTAACATACAAAAAAGCAAGAACTCGGGAAGGGGACATTGTATACACATTTTTGTGAGTATGTGAATAGTAATTCCAACATGATTGCTAAACAAAGATTGTGTGAGCGTTCGTGTCGACCAAGCAGGTTAATTGTTCCATTTCGCCGCAGCCCAAGTGGCCAATAGCGGCCCGGCGGGGGAGCAGGCATAGGCCCAAAAAATAAAAGTTTGATTTAATAGCATTCCTTTCCCGGAGGCATGACAATGATTAACGTCACACTTAACAGCTCTGGAAGCGGATTCCATAATTTCTACCATGCTTTTACCAGCGCCATATTTACATACAAATGACAGTACCCGTTGAAGTTTGTTTTTCATAATATTACAACTTTAAAATAATCATTTTATTTATTATATATTATATTAAATATATCAACTAGCAATTATAATATTTAAACTCTCTGCTGCTAAAATTACATTTTTTCCCTATATGTTTTTTGAAATTGTGACTTTTCCTCATAAAAATGCAAGTTTTTACTTTCAACATTTTGACTTTATTTTTCTTAAATTACCGCAATTTTGTATTCATCCCTGCTGCTTTTTAAAATGTCTAAATATTAACTTTCTTCTCTTAATGTTATTTATAGTTATTACTTAATTCCCCAAATGTATTTTATTTATATTATATATTTTGATATTCCAACTCCTATTACTAAAATGACATATTTTTCCCTATGACATCATTTGTAAAATTGTGACTAATTTTTCTCATTAGAATGCGATTTTTTAAAACTTTTAACATTTGGACATTATTCTTGTAAAAGTACGTTGTGTTTTATTCAACCATGCTGTTTTTCTTTTTTTAATTTTCCAACTATTTCAACATTCTTCTTGTAATTTGTATTTGTACTTCTGCCTTTATTCCCATCTTATAACTGTATTTTATATTGTATTTTATATTAATTCATAGTTCAACTCTCTGTTATCATATTTTACTACATGTAAAATGTATTATTATTTACATAATATTATAACTGTTTCCCCAAATGTATTTTATATTAATTCATAGTTCAACTCTCTGCTATCATATTTTACTACATGTAAAATGTATTATTATTTGCATAATATTATAACTGTTTCTTCAAATGTATTTGAATTTAAATGGACTTTGGACACCGCAATTCATTTTTAATAACCACCGGGCAGAGCAATGGAATGCTAGTTTATGTTTAATCTCCTTTATGACTTGCAAGGCAGTGAAAGTGAAACCAGGCGTTGTGGAGAAATCAAATTGGCAGCACACCCGATCCAAGCTGCTGAAACCGCGGCGACCATCCCAAAGGATCAAGATGGCATCTCGGAACGTGTAAAAGGATGTGCTCCCATGAAAGGGACCGTGAAAACAACATAAGCAGTGTCAGGATTGCGAATGTTTCTCAACCAGAACAAAATCCAGGTTTCCATTTTGGACACAAAGTACTGAAGGGTGTTTAGCTTCAGCGGCCATGAGGAAATCGGATGCTTTGATCGGTGGGTCTGCATCAAAAGAGGCCCGGCATGGATCTTTGGATCAATAGTCAATAGCGGAGTCTTATGCGAGGGCCTGCCGTTCGACCCCTTGCTACCGGACGGACCGTTCTGTTTCTTGTTTACATCCAAAAGGTTTGACTTTCTCCTCACAGAGAAGTAGCGCCGTAACAGTTTGCCAATTTTCCATCCCGGTTTAGATCGCGAACGTCACTGCAGGTGATTGGCAGCTAAAGTGCAGCGCTACCCGTTTGGGTCGACATACTGTAACTGAAACGGAACCTAAACATTGCTTGCACATTTAAGGCTTCTTTATGCTATCAATGTAACCAGACTGGCCTCTAGTAAGGGCTCAACCTGAGGTCCGCAGAATAGGAGCCCAGCGCTCTAACCATCAAACCAAAAGCCCAGACTGTCAGCCCGGCGCCCAGCGCAGCGTTCTGCGAACCTCGGTTCTAGCCAGGGTGGAATGCAAGGCTACCTGAACCAGCTGGGGTCTGTTGATGGCGTGATCCGGATGAGAGTAACTTGGGCGGACATTTTGGTCACACGCATGTACTATGTTAAAGTTCTCTCCCTGTTGAGTTGACAGTCCGGCTTGTGCACTCGTCTCTCATTCTGCAGAACAGAACCACAGTAGCTCTTTGGCTACCTTTTAGCATAACGCGGTCTTGACTTGCGACTTGTCCTGAGACTTGACGAGAGTGGCGGGTTTTTCAACCTATGCCAGTTTGTTGACGTTGTATTTTTATTTGAATTATGTTATTTGTTTACTCTTATCTACCATATGTTTTGTGTTTGTTTGACAGATTATTTCCATGCTCTCCCTTGGCGGGGGGGAAGACTTTTCCAAATCGGCATTTATTTTTCAGCCAATCATCTTCTGTCATGTTCCTCTGAGTGTCAAAGATGATGGATGTTTTTTTTAGAGAACGTCCGGCCCCAATCTGTTGCGGTTAGCTGAGGGTCGACGGTCAAATTGGTTTTGCCAGACGTCCGGCACACTTAGTCGTCTACTTGTGGCAACTTTAAAAAACTCATTTTCTCCTGGCCTTAGGGGGTCCAAATAAAGCTCACGTTGGCATCCGAGTGCGTGACGCAGCAACAGGTGACCCTGCAGCCTTCCACGGTTAGGCCATGGGGGTGTCCATCATGCGGTCCGGTGGGCCACTTGTTTTTTTGGCCCTTGGCACTTTCTAGACATCAAATTTAACAAGAAAACAAAGAAAAACAGCAGCAGCAAAAATAGAGAAATCAGCAGTAATTTTTACAAGAATGACAACGTTATACTATGAGGAAATAGAAATTAAAGTTATATTAATAAGGGGAAAAAATCATAATTACAAAAAGAAAGTTGAAATAATCGGAAAAGAGAGAAAAACAGCAGAAATGTAAAAAAACAGTAATTTTATGAGAACAAGTTTAAAATATTACGAGAAAAAAGATAATGCGATGCAATAATGTAATTTTAGTAGCATACTATAGAGTTGAAACAAAAAAGAAACAATACTTTTTACTGCAAAAAACTGAAATTTAATGAGATTTAAATCAAAATCCATCCATCCATTTTCTTCCGCTTATCCGAGGTTGGGTCGCGGGGGCAGCAACCTAAGCAGGGAAGCCCAGACGTCCCTCTCCCCGGCCAATACGTCCAGCTCTAAGGGAGAGCCCAGCCACCCTGCGGAGAAAACTCATTTCGGCCGCTTGTACCCGCCATCTTGTCCTTTCGGTCACTACCCAAAGCTCATGACCATAGGTGAGGGTAGGAACGTAGATTAACCGGTAAATTGAGAGCTTTGCCTTTTGGCTCAGCTCTCTTTTCACCACGACAGACCGGTGCAGAGTCCGCATCACTGCAGACGCCGCACCAATCCGCCTGTTCATCTCGCGTTCCATCCTTCCCTCACTCGTGAACAAGACCCCGAGGTACTTAAACTCCTCCACTTGAGTCAGGACCTCATCCCCGACCCAGCGATGACACTCCACCCTTTCCCGGGCGAGAACCATGGACTCGGACTTGGAGATGCTGATTGTCATCCAAGCCGCTTTACACTCAGCTGCGAACCGATCCAGTGAGAGTTGAAGGTCACTGCTCGATGAAGCCAACAGGACCACATCATCTGTAAAAAGCAGAGATGGAATCCTGTGGCCACCAAACTGAAACCCCTCAACGCCCTGACTCCGACTAGAAATTTTAATTCTAATTCTAAAAATACATCAAAATATTGAGAGAAAAAAGATGAGATAAAAGTCAATAATTATTAGAAATTGAGAAAAATAATGTCATTTTCATAGCATAGAGTTGCAACATTACGTAAGAATAAAATATTTTCTAATAGTCGATGTTTTAATATGAGAAACAAAGTAAATGAAATTAAGTTGTCATATTTGAAATATTGTGGAAATAAAGTCCAAATATTATGGGAATAAAGTTAAAAGATTATGGGAATAAAGACTTAATTCCAAGAAGAAATTAATAATTTAATAATTTTTTAATTAATAATTTTTTGTTAATTTTAACCAGATTTCTGGGATACATTTTTGTAAAAAAACAAAACAAAACGTAATAATCATTTTAGTAGGATGGAGTTGAAATGTTAAATAAAAAAATATATTTTTAAGTATACTATTTAGAGAAATTTGAAAATGTGTTCAATCGGGGAGCCTGATAGTGTGACGTCGTTTCCAGAAAAGACATGCCGATGATACGTACAACTCACCATGGTGGAGCCATGGCTTTTCCAAGCCAGGTGGAAAACTGGAGCAACAGTCCAAGGAAAACTTACAGAAGCAACAGCGGAACTAAGTAGACAGGTGCGCTCCCCAGCTCCCCTTAAACCAGGGGCGTCAAACTCCACCTTTGGCCACGTCACAGTGATGGCGTGTAACCCTAAATAAATACACATTAATCCCGGAACAAATCCATTGCGACCGGAATGTGCATATTCCCTGAGGAGCAGTCGTTATCACGCCATGCAACAAGAAATAACACCAGAACCCATCCTAAAGTCCAAACTGCCAGCACGCAATAAGATGGGCGCCGGAGCGGACAAGTCTTGCTGGACCGCCGCCCGCTGCTGTTTCTCAAAGTGGCAACACATCTTCAGAGTCGTCACTGAAATGGAAACAAACCTTCTGGAAAGGATGAATTGCCCTAGGTGCTGTATCGCTTTGTCTTCCACCCGTCCTCAATTTATGGACAAGCCAGTCTGCTTGGAGAATTTTTGCCACTTGTTGAGTCTTCAGTGCGCTGATTTGTTAACAAAAAACCCCAAAACATCACATCACGGCTCTCGACCGGGCCAAGACGGTGATGAGCAGACTCGCATGCCCAGACAGCTAAGGCCGCGTGAATCGAGTGATAAGTATGTGGAAGTCCACAGCGAGTCAGTGTGACATTAACGTGTACAGTCGTCGGTTCCGATTTTTTCCCTCACTCTATTACATTTTATTTTGTAGATTAATTAGTAAATCATGTTGTATAAGGCCTATTGTCACACAAACAAAATAAGGACATTTATGCAAACTGTATGCGTTGTTTTG
The DNA here is from genome assembly GCA_024372805.1 of Oostethus manadensis. NCBI lineage: Eukaryota > Metazoa > Chordata > Actinopteri > Syngnathiformes > Syngnathidae > Oostethus > Oostethus manadensis. Next base: position 78,124 of record QODF01000280.1, on the reverse strand, counting down.
CCAAAACAAAGCATTTTCAAGGATGGCCAATGGCCAAATGACCCAAAAGACAAATATAAGGCATTAAGAAGACCATTTAAATTTTGAACGTCGTGTTCTACGTTGGTCACTAGGTGTCAGTAATTGTTCGGTGAGACAAGCTACAGACTTGATCAGCGGAACAACAGGCTTTTATTGCATGTTTAAGTGATCTCAGAGCAGGCACAATAATGAAATAACACCACAATAATAAGATTAATCACACAAAGATGACCATGGGGTGTTATTTCGTGTCCAATGGGCTCTAATACTGTTAAAGTGTATTTAGAAGGTCATAAACAGGGTTTCCACGTCTAAGTTTCCCATTATGTATATTGCGTAATAGGCATGTAAACATGACCATAGGGGTGTTATTTCATGTCCAGATGGCTCCAGTAATGTTGACTGTAGGTGTGTTATTTTGTGTCGAGAGGTCACTAATAATGTTAAAGACAGTATGTAGAAGGTGGTAAAAAGGTTGTCAATGCCTAATTCTCTTATGATGTCTACTATGTTGGCTATGTAAGAGTGTAAAGGAGACTGTAGGGGTGTTATTACATGTTTAGGGGGCTCTAATATAGGGAAAAGCTTATTTAGAAGGTGGTAAACAGATTTTCTATGTCTTATTTCCTCTTATTATGTCTACTATATTAGATAATACAAGTGTAAATGTGAGTATAGGTGTGTTATCTCATGTCTAGATGCATGAATAATGTAAGAACCCCTATTTAGAAGGTGGTAAACATGTTTTCTATGCTCCATCTACAAAAATATTCCATTTCCCATTGTTGTTACTTCTAGTACTTATTTTATGACTTTATTCCCATAATTTTTAGATTTAGATTCTTTTTAGATTCTTTAGATTCCCATAATATTCTAACTTTTTCTCCAACCAAATTTTCCAAAAATGGCGTCTTTATTTTGTTTTGGGTGTTTTTCGTAATATTTTTTTTGTAGCATTTTAGTAATGCTACTAAAATGACCCTATTTTTTTCATTGAGTGAATTCTTGTAAAATTGGCACTTTTTTTTCTTGAATTTGTTCTTGGGAAATTTGAGCTGCATATCTATTGTTGTTTTTTAAAATATTCTTGCTATTTAAACTTTTTTAAAGTAAAGTTTCATCTCCTAATATTATGACTTTATTCCACATAATATTTTTACCTATTTCCATAGTATTATGATAATATACTTTTTTCCCAACATAGTTTTCCAGAAATGACCTCTTTGTTTTATTTTTTCTTAATATTGCAAATTAAGAACATATTTTTACATAACCCGTGACATCATATTTATAACATAATATTTCAATCAATAATAATATTGTCTTAACAATATTAACATAGTATGACAACTTTATGCTTCTGAAACGACATTCTTTTTCCTCATGTTATGAGTTTATTCTAATAAAACTCTGTGACTCTTTTCTTATGAGAATATTACTTTTTCTCTTAATATTTTGAAGTGATTCTCAAAACAATTACAGCATTTGTTTTTGCATTCCTGGTGGGGGTTTTGTAAGTGAATATTCTTTTCATAATTTGATGCCTTTATTCTCACATTATTCAGATTTTATTTCCATAATATTATATCTTTTCCCTTAAATTTTCGCAAAATGACAACTTTATTTTTTTGGGGGGGGTTTCTCATAATATTTTGACTTAGACTTTTTTTCTCAACTTTGTCACTAAAATGGAATAATTTTTCTCATAATATTATAAGTTTATTGTCATAAACTTGTGACTTTTTACTTGAGAGAATATGAGTTTCCACGATATAACTTTTTCCCCAACTTGACCACTTTGTTTTGTTGTGTTTCTCGAAAATATTGCAAAAAGAAAACATAATTTCCCCTTAATATTTAAACTTTGTCCTACTAAAATGACATTATTTTTTCTCCTAATGTTACAAGTTTATTCTCATAACATTTTTAATACGCACAGGAAATTAGTTGTGAAGCATTAATAAGCACCGTCATGAGGACGTCGCCATAGTAACCTTTTCAACATGATGCCATCCAATAATACTGAGCCGTGTTTCCAGCAGCACCACAATGGAACCCGACGGGCTGCAGCTATCAACAAAAAAGTGCTCGACTCGTTTTCAGTCTCGCTAATTTCCATCATGAGGGATTAGAAATGGATTTGCTGCATTCCCTCCCAACTAGAAGAATATAAATAAGCCTGTGAAGCCTCGCGTTACTGTGACTAATTCATACAACACCGTTAGCGAGCCCGTCTAGTGGCCTGTGAGTGATGGGAATTGAGGGGGAAGAAGACGCTTAGCTGCTTAACGTCTTGAGTTAGCTCGGGAAAAGCGCTTTGGGGGGATCTTTTTTTTTTTTTTTAATTCTAAGAACCCTTGATTTGTTTGCGAGCCAGAGCGAGAGAGTAATACTTGACGGTGTGGACGGTTAGGGAAGCAAAACCCTCATTGTCAAAAATATTATAGGGAAAATAACTCATTTCATGTGTCTTTTTCAAAAAAAAGTATATATTTTTTAAGGGAACTCAAGTTGATGCAGTTTTTTGCTAAAATTCTAGGTTAAGTGTAAAACTAAAAAAATTGACACTGGGGAAAAAAGTTCAATTAAAATTCTATTGAGCTTTACTATATACATCACCGTAGTGATCAAAATAACAGCAGTGAAATGTGACTAACCAGATCAATCACTGTTATTGGAATATTTTTATTGCTACATGGCAAAACAGTTACCAGTAGGTGCAGTAGATTCTCAAAAAACAAACAAGACCCAGCATTCATGACATGCACACCTTTAAGGCTGTGCAATTAGTTGAAAGGGGTGTGTTAAAAAAATATCAGTGTGCTATTCATCAGTGATGACTTTTGTGAAAAAACAGGTGTGAATCAGGTGGCCCCTATTTAAGCATGAAAGCAGCACTTGTTGAACATCATTTCTCTTTGAAAGCCTGAGGAAAATTGGCCGTTCAAGACTTTGTATATGCATTTAGAACAACAGCGTACTTTGATTAAAAAGTTGATTGGAGAGGGGAAAACTCATGAAGAGGTGCAAAAAAATTTGGCTGTTCAGCTAAAATGATCTCCAATACCTTACAATGGAGAGTAAAACCAGAAACACGTGGCAGAAAAAGGAAGGCAACTATCAAAATGGATGGAAGAATAACCAGAATGGCAAAGGCTCAGCCTGTGATCAGCTCCTGGATGAACAAAGACAGTCTGGAGTTACCTGCAAGTACTGTGATAGTTAGAAGACATCCGCGTAAAGCTAACCTATTTACAAGAATACCCCGCAAAGTCCCTCTGTTAAAAAAGGCATGTGCAGAAGGGGTTACAAGTTGCCAAAGAACACATCAACTGGCCTAAAGACAAATGGAGGAACATTTTGTGGACTGAGGGGAGTAAAATTGTTCTTTTTGGGTACTAGGGCTGCAGACAGTTTGGGAGACGACCCCTAAACTCTGAATTTAAGCCACAGTACACAGTGAAGACAGTGAAGCATCATGATATGGGTACTATGGTGTTGGGCTTATTTATCCCATAGCAGGGATCATGGATCAGTTTGCATATGTCCAAATACTTGAAGAGGTCATGATGCCTTATGCTGAAGAGGACATGCCGTTGAAATGGCTGTTTCAACAAGACAATCACCGCAAACACACTAGTAAAGTAGCAACATCATAAGAACATGTTATGGTGTTATGTTATGGAGGGGCCAGCCCAATCCCCGGACCTTCATCCAATGGAGAACTTGTGGGCTGACATCAAAAATGCTGTTTGTGAAGCAAAAGCATGAAAAGTTGATGAACGAATGTTGATGAAGGGAACCAATTCATTTATGCGTCCATTTCACAATAAAAAGTGTTCAAATAATTTAAAACATGCATATATCTTTGCTATTTTTTATTTATCACGATTGAAGTTTGGTTGAAGCAACAAAAACAAGAAAGAAAATAAAATGTATGTTTTTTCTGCCCTTTGTTTACTTGCAAGTGTAGGACGTACAAAAAAAAAAAAAAGCTTCCAAATGTGTTTTCTTACTAATTTAATGTTAATCCCATCCCCCTAACATTAAAAAAAAGATCATTCTGTCCAAGTCACATTATTTTGAAAGGGTTAAGAAGTTGACAGATGTAATATTTGTTTTTTTTTATATTAGGGTGGAGGTTGACTAAAAAAATCACACCTACAATGTAGAAAAAAATGAATCTGTTACATTTTTATAGCAGTTGTGGATGAAAGCATAGGAAGTTCAAATTGATCTAAATTGCTAATCTGATGCATATTTGAGCCTGACATGAAAAACTCATTTTGTCATATTTTCTGAATAAAATATGACATTTTATTCAAATGGGTGTTTTAGGGGTTAAACTAATTTTCAAAATAAATACTTTTTTCACAATGAAATTAAGTAAAATCAGAGGTAAAAAAACAGGCAAAAAAATATGAATCTGGTGTATTTTAAAGCAGTTTTTGCAGGAGGACTTTTTGTCCTGCAAGTGTCTGAATCTTAAAAAAAAAAACTGATGTTATGTGGATTTTTAAATAAAATTTTTATTAGGCATTTATAGAGTTAATATATATTTTTTTAATTAAATATTTACTACATTTGATTAGGATTGAAATTGACTGAAATATCACAGAAAAAAAAAAAAATTGTTTTCTATATTTTTACCTGAAAATAAAGTGAAGTGTATTTGTCTTAATTGGGTCTTAACAAGATGTTATTCCGCTTCCTCAAGTCTGAATGGGGGGAAAAAAAAAAATCACATCATATTTGAGTTTTGACCCCCAAACTTTGTCACTCCCGGGGTTGGGCGGCAAACAGCAAGTCAGCATGAAAGTCGAGACATCAATCACACTTTGGCGACCCCGTTGGGTGCTCTGACGTTAGCCTGCCTAGCTAGCTAGCCAGCTGATTTGCGCTTTTATTGCTCCTATTGATCAACTCATATTGATTCTGGAAAGCTTGACAGGAAGCTGACAGGAATGAGCACTACACTGCTTAGTTATCACTGTCCATTTCGTTGGAGCAGATCCTTCTTCTTTCAAAAAATTACAGCACAGAACGTTTTAGCACAAAAAGTTACAGCACGGAACGTTGTAACGTGAAACATAGCACAGAAGGTGGTAACAAGGAGTGTGGTAGCACGAAACATCGTAACGCGAAAATGCCAGAGCACGGAATGTTGTAGCTCGACACTGTTTAGTTATCACTGTCCATTTCATAGGAGCAGATCCTTCCACATGTTCAAGGATGCCTTCTTTATTCTGAAAAATTATAGCACGCAACGTATCACAAAATGTTGTAGCACGGAACATTGTAGCGCAGGATGTTGTAGCGCAAAATTGGCACACCACCAAATATTGCGACACTAAAAGCCTTAACCCGAACATTATAGCACAAAACATTGTAACACAAAATGCAGCACGGAACGTCATAGCACGATACACCGCAACACAAAAAGCTGTTGCATGGAATGTCATAGCATCAAGTATTGTAGCACGAAAAGCCGTAGCATCGAATGACGAAACATGGAGCGCCGTAGTACGAAACATTGTAGCACGAAACAAAATGTCACAGCACGAAACATTGTAACACTAAATGTTGCACGGAACGTCATAGCACGAAACAATGTAACACAAAATGTGACACGGAATGTCAGCACGAAACACCGCAACACAAAAAACTGTAGCACGGAACGTCATGGCACAAAACATTGTAACACAAAATGTAGCTTGGAACGTCAACACGAAACACAGCAACACAAAAAGCCGTAGCATCGAATGACGAAACATGGAATGTCGTAGCACGAAACAAAACGTCATAGCACAAAACATTGCAGCACAAAATTTTGCACGTAACGTTATAGCACAAAACACTGCAACACAAAAATCTGTAGCACGGAATGTCATAGCACAAAATTCCGTAACGTGAAAAGTTGTAGTACGGAACGTTGTAGCGCACAATGTAGCAGGAATTGCTTCAATATAAAACGCTGCAACACGGAATGTCGTAACCCAAAACACTATGGCATGGGACTTTGTATCATGGATTGTCGTAAAACTGTCGTAACATGAAATGGTGTAACGCAAAAAGTCATAGCACAAAAAGTTGTAGCGCATAACATCGTGACATGAAATATCGTAGCACGGAAGGTTGTAACACGGAATGTCGTATAATGAAACATAAAAAGAAGAATTTCGCAACACAAAACGCCGTAATGCGAATATTTGCAACACAAATTGCGGTACGTCATGTCGCAACATGGAACACGCGCTGTAGCACAAAATATCAGAACACGAAACGCCGTAGCATGGAATTTCATGGCATGAAACATCATCAAAAGGAAATGGTGCAAAATGAAACAGTGTAACACAAATAGCCGCATTATGGAACGTCGTATAAGGGATCTTACCGATATAACGATATTGTCTCCGATACCGATATTGGCGTCGCATGATGTACCACATGATGCCTTTTCTCCTGTGTCACTTTTTGTGCAAAATAAGCCCTTTTTGTGTCAATGTAGTAGTCATGAAACAAAATCACGCGGGGGTTGAAATTGTATTGGAGGTATTAAAGGAAGACGCCTCACCACGCCCTTGCAAACTGCGTATTTACGATCTGGAGGCAAATAATTCCAGCTGAGCTAGATCGGCGGAAAATCCTCATTAGGGTCGCCGGTATGCTGGGGCCTATTCCAGCTGATTTGGGCGAGAGGCGGAGTACATCCTGGACTGGTCGCCAGCGAATCGCAGATTGGCGGATAATATAATGCCAATATCAATCTCATTTGAATGACGGCAGTATCAGCCAACCTTGGCGTTAAGAATGTACGGGTCTACATCTGCACTCCGAAACATGCTAACAGGCGCTTTGCCGATGTTCTGCCTCCGCTACTGACTTCCCGGATGCACTTTCTCTCTCGGCCAGGGCTTGTTTGCGATGGCTTTACTGATGAAGTGTGCGACCTGCAAACACTTTTTGATGTCATCTATTAAACATGCGCTTCCTGTAACAAGTGAGATCATTGTCCGTCCAGCGCCTCCCTCTCGTTTACGCGGCCAATATTGTTTCCTCTCACGCATCATCGATCCAGCCCACGGTTGGCCCCTGGCGCGATCCGCTTCTGTTTGGTATTGAAAGCAAGCGTTCCTGCAGGAGGCTGGAAGGGGCGATGGTGGGGTTGGGTTTCGCATTATCAGTCCTGCAGCCTGTTTGTGTTTTCCCGTGTTGACGCGCTTCCGCCAGCATGTGTGCAGGCGAGGGCCCCAGCGAAGGACCTTTTAAACAAGGAGTCGTAAAAGGTGTCACGCGACAGGCGATGCAAATGCCCCGATCCGCACACGCAAAGAACAGCCGCACACCACACGCCTGGCGGACATCCTCACCGCACGCAATTGTGTCAACGCTGACACACACCCCTGCACATGTAAAATGTGCACGCACGCACAGCGAGTCGGGAAAGGCCACGGCGAGTCAGATGAGGGGGATGGATTTGTTTTAAGTCACATTTCCATCCGTGCAGTCGCTTTCCGCTTGAAAAGGTTAATATTAGCGTGGCAGCGCAGCCACATAGTCTAAGACCACGTAGTAAACAACCACACATCTCCATTTTTCAATTCAAAAGCTCAGTGTTTCAGGGAAAAATTCAGGGTTTGTTTGGTAGAAAAAGGTACACTTTACTAGATCCTACAGTATTTGCCCTAAAAAAACATCTACAATAAAATCTATTTGTCTATTTTTTTGGGGGAAAAGGTGCATTTTACCAGATTCTACAATACTGTTCTTAAAAGTCTTTTCTAGAATAAAAATCTGTTTCTTAAAAGGGAAAAATATTCTGATTTTTTTTTTTGTGTGGAAAAAGGTCAATTTTTTAGGTTCTGCAGTATTTGTTGTTGTAGTTGTTGTTGTTGTAGAAAAAAATTATTCTATTCTATAGACATGTCTCTTAAAAATCAAAATTTATTTTTCCTTATATACATTCTTTCACCTTTTTCCGCAAAAAATGCCTTTTTTTAAGATTAAAGTTGACTTATAAATTATATTTTCAAGCAGGAAGTAATATTTTAATTAAAATGTTGAATATTTTAATGAATTTAGTCATTTTTCAAATAAATATAATTTTTTTCTAAGTTCTAGAGTATTTTTTGATAGAATTTTCTAGAAAAAAAAATATTTTTTGGAAAGAAAAACTGTTCCTCAAAGATATTACCTTCAGCATTTTTTTTCTTGAAAACATTTTCTTAAAGATTTTTGGCTTGAAAATGTGAAAAAAAAAATCCCTGATTTATGATGGTGTGAATAATGGGGGGATTTTTCAAAATTTTAGAGTATTTTTCTTGAAAAGACTTTTGTATAAAAAAAAATGCCATGACAAATGATGATGTTTTAGATTGAACGTATCACGGATTGAACACATTTGTGGCTTAAAGTAAGCATTTTGAAGTTTTGTGGTATTTCACACTGGTCACTAGGGGTCAGTAATGTTACATTGATGAAACAATAGCCAAGGCAGAAAGTACTGTCCAGAACAGGAAGTTAAAAAGGAACAACTGCAAGAAAGTTTCCAATGCTAACACGTCTTATTTCATCTCATTATGTCTACTACATCGGGTAATAGGATTGTAAAAGTGACTATGAGGGTGTTATTATGTGTCTAGAGGGCTCTAATAATGTTAAAAACCACATTGAGAAGGTTGTAAAGAGGTTTTATGTGCTGAAACCTTTTCATGTTGTAAAAAAGGAATCATGGAATGGATTAACCGCCGTAAACGAGGGAGGGATTAGTGTACGCCTCCGTTAAAAGTTTTAGAGGTCCCCTGACAACTTTTGACAAGCAAAAAGCCCTTCAAAGTGTACTGCTTGAGTGAATTCTTGCATTCAGCCTGCGTGTTGGGGGGCGGGGGTGTTGAAATTACACCATCGGCGCAGGTGGAAGACAACACCCGTGACATTAACAGGTTGCACCTTTTTTTTTTTCTGTCTTCCCTTACATGCTCGTCCTGTTATCGCACGCGAGGCGATGGTGCAAAAGGTGCCGACTCTGCTGGCACAATCCCACTGTGGACCCCCACCCCCACCGCCCTCCCCAGCCACTCCGGCCCCTTCATCAAAGTGTCAGGACAAGGGAGGGCAGAATAGACGCTAACAAAAAACCCAATTGACATTTTGGTGCGCTCTGCAGCAGAGCGGCTTGAAGACGGCCGACGCGGAGATGGCATGAAGGCGCCGCTCGGTCGGTGATTGAGACAAAGCATGCAAAGTAAACTGCAGAGCAACAGCACAGCACAACACGCACACATGCTACACACGCCGTACTCACCCGTGAAAGTCACTTTTCCTTCTCTGGATACCCTCGCTCGCTTCTCCTCCCTCTGCTTCTTCTCAATCCCTCACTCACCATCTCAGCCTCCAATAAACACCACCATCCCTTTCCCAGACGCTCTCTCTCTCTCTTTGCTCCCGAGCGCACGGATGCGCCACCCAGGATGCTCCTTTTGGTTTCTATGGCAGCGGGGATGCTGCGGCGCATAATGTCCAAAAATAAATAAATAAATTAAAAAGAAGGTGGGGGGGTTTTGGGCAAGGGACCAGAGCAGACTGATCATGCAGTGTTGGAGTAAAAAAAAAGAGGAATAAAGAAAGGGACAATGCAGCAAAGCAGTGTAGGTTTGAGCGGCATGAATATCAATGAAAGACGCTCATGAATATCAAAGCAGGTGTTTGAAGAAGACAAGCAGCCCATCAAAAGCCTCGTATTAGCAAATAAATAAACACAAGAGCAAGCAAGGTGCTTGCCACATTTGTTGCATTTTTTTCTTCACTCCTGTGGAATCCGTTTATATCCACACCCCCTTGGACCAACATGAACCGAACCAAACACATCCATTGCTTGCATTTTTCCAGAGACACAAGGAGAATGTGTGATACTACTGGATTTTTAAAATGGTTTTCTTGCATTTGTGTTTACACTAACCCCTTGCCAATCACTATGAATTAGTTTCACGCCCCACCAAAACAAAAGGAGGATTCCTTATTTAGAAATGCGCTACTTTCAGAGTTAGAGCTTTGAAAACCTTCTAAATGCGATTTTTGACATTATTAGGGCCCTCTTAACATGAAATAACACCCCTATACTCACCTTTAAACTCCTATTACACAATATACAATAGATACATAATAAGAGAAAATAAGACATAGAAAACATGCTTACCACCTTCTAAATACATTTTTTAACATTATTTGAGCTCTCTATATGAACATGAAATAACACCCCTACTGCCACATTTACACTCCTATTACCTAATGTAGTAGATACTGTAAAAGGAGAAAATACAACATAGAACACATGTTTACCACCTTCTATTTACAGTTTTTAACTATTAAAATCCTCTAGACATGAAATGACACTTCTGTATTTACTTTTACACTTTTACACTATTACTCAGAGTAGACGTATTATCACATACTTATAAGACACAGGAAACCTGTATTCCATCTTCTAAATACTTTTTTTTTTACTTTAGAGCCCTCTAGACATGAAATAACACCCCTACAGTCACCTTTGCACTATTACACAATGTAGTAGGCATAATAAGAAAAAATAAGACATAGTATAAACATTAAACGCCTTCTAAATATGTTTTTAACATTATTAGAGCCCTCTAGACATGAAATAACACCCCTGCAATGACCTTTACACTCATATTACCCAGTATAGTAGACATAATAAGAGACAATAAAACAGAAAACAAGTTTCCAACCTTCTAAATAGAGTTTTTTAACATTAGTCTTCTTAATAAGAAACAAAATTGTCTCATCAATTAACATTACTGACACCACTAATGCTTTTTTTATTTTTTCTTCACTGTCACAAACAAGACGGAGCCTCCCGAGGGTGGTTTTAGGTGGGGCAAGGGGCCCACAGCAGCGCCTGCTGCTCGTTGAGAGGAGCGGAATGCTGTGATACGTTGCTGGTTAGTGATAACGATGAAGGTAATTTGACCTTGACCATTTTTCATTTAAAGGACTAAAGCACTCCATCGTGTACGCTGACGTCCACCTATGCGTGCGCTTTTTTAGTCATAAAAGGACTTGATGAGTCGGTCCAAACACTGTGGACTGGTTGCGCGGTATGAAGTATCAACTGCAGTCCTGGCGGCGGTCATGCGACATATTGCAGCATCTTCACCGGAGAGAGAGAGCGAGTAGGAGGGCTTATCTCAACCCCCCTTTCCTTCCCGTCCTACCTCTATCTACGTTGCAATCAGCAGCCAGTGGAGGATGCCACCGCATGGGACTGCAGAGACGCAAGAAATACAAGTTAACTGCTTTATTATTATTATTACTATTATTATTATTTGACTTTTCAACATTTTGTACTACACTGGCTGCATTGCATCGCTATAAGTGATTCCTCCAAATCCGAGAAAAATGTGTCATGTCAGAGAAATGTGTCAGAGAAAATAGGCGTCTTTGGGAGCTGGGTCAGGCGGCACTTCCGGGCCATGGGTCATTCGGTACTGTGTCGCACAGAAACTGTGTTAATAAATACCATGTCGGCATTTATTAATTGATAGGACTTCATCAATGGAAGATAATAATAATATGCAGTATTCTACACTGGTCACTGTAATGTTAAATTAATGAGACAATAGCCACTGCAGGGAGTACAAAACAGGATGTAAAAGAAGGAACTCTCCCAATGCTAACACATGTCAGTCTATTTTATGTCTTATTTTCTCTTATGTCTACTATATGAGGTAGAAGTGTAAAGGTGGTAAAAGATATGGGTGTTATTTTGTGTCTAGAGGGCTCTAATAATGTCAAAACCCGTATTTAAAAGGTGGTAAAGAAGTTTTCTATGTTTTATCTTCTTTTATGTCTACTAAATTGGGTAAAGGGAGTGTCAAGGTGACTTTAGGTGTGTTATTTCATGTCTAGAGGGCTCTAATAATGTTAAAAACTGTATTTAGATGGTCATAAACTTGTTTTCTGCACTTTAACTGCAAAAGTATTCTATATTTCAAAGAAATTCACGGTCTGCGATAAACGAGGGATTTCTGTGTGGGGAAAGACTGCATTCATGTGTGATACCGTTTTGGACTTCAATCCAAATTTCTCGGATAGGCAGCAACGATGAATTCTTAGGAGTGCTTTTAAAAGCCCACTAGGTGGCAGTATCTCCCGGTCAGGTGTTGTTAAACAGTTTTGCTTGGTTGGTGTTTTATGACTTCTTTTTACACTTGAGTTAACAGATATTGAGATATATTGCATGTGCAGTGACAGTGTAACCCTTGAACAGATTGTTTCCATCATTTCCTCTCAATATCTGCAGATTGCAGGTCAAGCAGAGTGGGTTGTTTGTTCTTTTTATAACTTGATTCATCTTACGAGCCACGGAGGCCTGAGGTCTCATGCATCATCCTGTAATGTTTACTCTTTATAGTGTGTGTATGGGGGGGGTTAGCCCAGCAGAGCACTGCTTTAGCATTATAACATGGCAGCTCTCGAGAGAAAGCCTTTTATTAAAAGAAGGAATGAAAAGGTTGCAGCACAGGAAGCTCTGAAATTCTGCACATGCCCAGTAGGTGTTTTTGAAAAATATACTTAATGTATACAGCGTTTTTCCCATACTGTATTTGCAGCCCCCCCTCTTGTTTGGCGTTATTGTCTAATTGTGTTGACCCGTGCACATTTATTGTTGTAAGTATTCAATTACTGAAAAATCCGCAAAATGAATATGTTTAGAAATAGAAATGTTTTTTTTTTTCTTTTGTTTGTTTTTGTTCATGTCACAAGCAAGAGTGCTCGAGTGCTTCTACGTTTGGGGGGCTGGGGAGGCCACAGCAGCACCTGTTGCTCGTTGAGAAGAGCAATACGTGCTTTCATGTTAGTCCCAGAAAAAGTCGCTAAATGTGTTGTTAGTTGTTCTTTTTAAAAGAACATTAGAACTCCCCAGACATGAATTAACACCCCTACAGTCACACTGGTACTCTGTGTAATAGACATAATATGACATATAAGACAGGAAGGAAAGGAAGGAAACTCGCATACCACCACCTAAATATGTTTTTTTTTACATTAAAGCGCTTTTGACATGAAATAACACCCCTATAATCACCTTTACACTTGTTACCTAAAATAGTAGGCATATTAAAAGAAAATTAGACATAAAAAACATGTTTACCACCTTCTAAATGCGTTTTTTAAACTACATTACCAAATGTAATAGACATAATAAGAGTAAATGCAACATACAGTACAAAATAGAAAACATGTTTACCACCTTGTAAATACAGTTCTTATCATTATTATAAGCCTCTAGACACCCCTATAGTCACCTTTGCACCCCATACCCAATATAGTAGGCACAACAAGAGAAAATAAAACAGAAGACGGGTTTTCCATCTTCTAAATACTAGACACGAAATAACACCTGCATAGTCACTTTTGCACCCCATACCCAATATAGTAGACGTAATAAAATACAAAAATAAAATAAAACTTATAAATATAAAAAAATCATCTAAAGAAATATAATAGTACTCGAACGAATTAATATATAATTAAATAAATATTATATATATATTTTAGATTAGATACCAAAAAATTACATTAGAAATTAACATTTCTATTCTAAAGAAAACAATCTAAAGGGGTCTGACTATTTTTTTTGGCAACATTGGTCCGTCCTGCTTCTTCAACTTCTCTGGCAGACCAGCTGGTGTGGTCGCAGAAATTCCGCTCTGGTGTTACAGCCCGACATTATTTTATTCTTTATGGGAAAAGTTTTTTTTATCTAGCTGCTTTTTGTCGTGAAACCACGGTGATGCAGCGCACATAACATGCATGAACATCCTTCCCTGCTAATGGCTGCTCATCACGCCCCTGCTGTGCTCGGCGTGACACAGGTGACCTTATGTCCAAGTGACGTTCCTCACATCGATAACACTTTTATCTCATCACGCGTCTGTGAAGAAGGTGACCTGGCCCTTAACAGCACTCACGTTTGCAATTTGGGACTGGAGAGTCCTCGTCACACCCGAGCGTAACCCTCAGTCCGAGTTGGAGATGTAAATCACTCCACCTGCACCTGGGCAGAGAAGATCTTGACAGTCGCGGCTCGTACCCGACGAGTGTCGGCGATCGCTCGACAGCTCTCGTGCTCAGAACCTCTAAACCCCCGTCCCCGCCCCCACGGCCGTCATGCAAACTTATCTCTTTAAAAGTTATGACTACAGATCACCAAAACATATCGTGTTTCATCTTTACCTGCATCATATTTAATGCTCCTCTAATACAGTATACCATATTGACATGTAGAAAGGCCTATCACCAATGTACTGTATTTACATCATTTATTGTACCTGTAATGTACCATATACAGTAGTATTTATGTGCTATTTAATGTACTAGTAATGTACCATACTGCCGTGATAATGTACCAGTAGTGTACTATGTTGCCATGACAATGCACCAGTACCATATTGCCATGATAGTGTACCATAGTAATCTACTACGTATATTGTCATGATAATGTACCATATTGCCATGGTAGTGAACCAGCAATGTACCATATTGGCATGATAGTGTACCAGTAATGTACCATATGGACATTGTAATGTACCATATTGGCAAGATAAATATACCATATTGCCGGTACCATGGTAATCTACCATATCGCTATGATAACCTGTCCATTAGGTACATTGCTGATGCCCTATCTTGGCAATAAGCTATATTGCGGGTACATTATCATGGCAATATTATATATTACAATGGCACGTTATCATGGTAATATGGTGCATGGCTTTTTTTCCCAAGGCAACATGGTACAATATTGGTACATTATTATGTCAGTATGGTACATTGCTGGCATGATAATGTACCTGCAATGTACCATATTGCTTCGATAGTGTACCATAGTAATGTACCATATTGCCATTGTAGTCCATCCACCCATCCATCCATTTTCCTCCGCTTATCCGGGTCCGGGTTGCGGGGGCAGCAGCTTGAGTAGAGAAGTCCAGACTTCCTGGTCCCTAGCGACCTCTTCCAGCTCCACCGGAAGGACACCAAGGCGTTCCCCGGCCAGCTGTGAGACATAGTTCCTCCAGCGTGTCCTAGGTCTTCCCGGGGGCCTTCTCTCGACTAGGCATGCCCGAAACATCTCACCAGGGAGGCGCCCGGGAGGCATCCGGACTAGATGACCGAGCCACCTCAACCGGCTCCTCTCGATGTGCAGGAGCAGCGGCTCTACTCTGAGCTCCTCCCGGATGGCCAAGCTCCTCACCCTATCTCTTAGGGTGAGTCCAGCCACCCTACGAAGGAAACTCATTTGCGCCGCTTGCGCGATCTCATTCTTTCGGTCATGACCCATAACTCATGACCATAGGTGAGGGTGGAAACGTAGATCGATCGGTCACCACGACGGTCCGGTACCGCGACCGCATTACTGAAGATGCTGCACCGATCCGTCTGTCGATCTCACGCTCCAACCTTCCCTCCCTCGTGAACAAGAACCCGAGATACTTGAACTCCTCCACCTGAGGCAAGACCTCACTCCCAACCCGGAGAGTACAGTCCACCCGTTTCCGACTGAGAACCATTCCCTCGGATTTGGAGGTGCTGAGTCTCATCCCAGAAGCTTCACACTCAGCTGCAAACCGCTCCAGGAAATGCTGAAGGTCACAGCCTGATGAGGCCATAAGAACCACATTGTCTGCAAATAGCAGAGACGAGATCCTAAGGTCACCAACTGGACTCCCTCAACACCTTGACTGCGCCTAGAAATTCTGTCCATGAAGATTATGAACAGAATCGGTGACAAAGGGCAGCCTTGGCGGAGGCCAACGTTCACCGGAAACAAGCTCGACTTACTGCTGGCAATGCGAACCAGGCTCCTGCTTCGATTGTACAAGGACCGAATGGCACGTAGAAGCGGACCATCAATCCCGTACTCCCGGAGCACCCCCCACAGGACACCACGAGGGACACGGTCGAATGCCTTTTCCAGGTCTACAAAGCACATGTAGACTGGTTGGGCAAACTCCCACATACCCTCGAGTACCCTTGCAAGGGTGTAGAGCTGGTCCAGTGTTCCGCGACCGGGACGAAAACCACATTGCAGCTCCTCTAACCGAGGTTCGACTAACGGTCGTACCCTTCTCTCCAGCACCCTGGAGTAGACTTTCCCAGGAAGGCTGAGGAGTGTGATCCCCCTATAGTTGGAACACACCCTCCGGTCACCCTTTTTAAAAATGGGGACCACCACCCCGGTCTGCCAGTCCAGAGGTACTGTTCCTGACTTCCATGCAATGTTGTAGAGGCGTGTCAACCAACACAGTCCTCCAACATCCAGAGCCTTGAGAAATTCTGAGCGGAACTCGTCTACCCCCGGAGCCTTGCCACTGGGGAGTGATTTGACTACCCCAATTACCTCAGCCACGGTGATAGAACTGTCCACGTACGTATCCTCAGACTCTGCTTCCTCTATGGAAGGCATGTCAGTGGGATTGAGAAGGGCCTCGAAGTATTCCTTCCACCGACCAACTATATCCACAGTCGTGGTCAGCAAGCCCCCGTCCGCACTGTAAACAGTGTGAACTGGGGGCTGCTTCCCCTTTCTGAGGTGTCGGACGGTTTGCCAGAACCTCTTCGAGGCCGACCGAAAGTCGTGCTCCATAGCCTCACCGAACTCCTCCCACACCCAAGTTTTTGCCTCGACCACCGCTGAAGCCGCGTGCCGCTTGGCCTGCCGGTACCTGTCAGCTGCTTCGGGAGTCCCGCAAGCCATCCATGCTTGATAGGACTCCTTCTTCAGCTTGACAGCAGCCCTAACCCCCGGTGTCCACCATCGGGTTTGGGGCTTGCCACCATGACTGGCACCCACCACCTTGCGGCCGCAACTACAACTGGATGCAATTGTAGTTTACCACTAATGTAACACATTAGAATGATAGTGAACCAGCAACGTACCATATTAGCACAATATTGTACCATAGTAATATAGCATGTTGATAAACGCAAAGGTACATTATCATGGTAATATTGTACATCACTATAGAGCTTTATCACGGCAACATGGTGCAATATTGGTACATTATCATGCCAATATGGTACACTACCATTGCAATGTAGTACATTACTTGGCAAAATGGTATTATTATTATGGTACTATTGGCATGATAATGTACCAGCCATGTACCATACTGTCATGATATTGTACCAATATTGGCATGATAATGTACCAGCAATGTACCATATTGGCATGATAGCTGTCATAATGTAGCAGTAATGCATCGTATTGGCCTGATAGTGCACCATAATGTCCTCATAATATACATTACTGACATGATAATATACCATATTGCTATGATAATATGCCAATAAGGCATACTGCAGATACTATATCATGGCTATATGTTATGCAGTAATACAATGGTTCATTATCATGTTTATATGGTACATGACTATGGTACATTATCACGGCCCATGGTACAATATGGTACATTACTGGCATGATCATGTACTTGCAATGTACCATATCGGCATGCTCCAGAATGTTATTTTTGTAATGTTTGAGTGTAAAACCTGTGTTTGGGAAGGGCTTTGTGGTTCGGTTAAAGGTCATTCTTGTATTCTTGTTAAATATCAGAGGGTTCCCAAGGCGATGGCGTGTGCTCCCAGTAGCAAATGCATGCCTGAGCAAGCTACAGTAGAGATTCCAGGGCCGGGACCCAAGGTGGTCTGAGGGAGGAAACACATTTTAAGTTTGGGTCTTGAGGAGAAAGCCTGCTATTGACATTTGTGTATGTTTATATCCGTCTGGTTGCCAGGTTGATGTCTTTCTGGCTAGCACTGTTAGTCCCGGGAGGCCCGTTCATCCTGCATTCGCGTTAGCCTGTGTATCATGCTTCTCCGAGCAGCACCCACTGAATCATTTAGCATCCAAGCGTGGACCGGTGTTAGTATTTGCTGCACTCTGGAGGGGGAGAATTCTGACATGTTCCTAAATTTAGGCCTGGAGCAACGAAACCTCGCCTATTACACTCCTAGCGGCAGGAATGACAACATAACAGCTCTCAACTCGAAACTCTTCTGTCATCAATCTCAGCGCTTGAAACCACTCGGTGAAAGGTACGGGAACAATCAAGCGTATTGCCTCGAGTTCTCCTCATTCAGGAGCACAAAGGACCGCTGAAGGCTTCTCACGGCTGGCTGCCGAAGATGGACTCAGAAAATAATGCTCACTCGCGGTTTTCCCACAGGGTCCTTTCTTTATTGGAATTCAGACCAGAAATCTATTTGTGGCAAACAGGTAGCGGCAAATGTATTTGTGGCGATCCAAGTGTATTTGTTGCGAGCCACCAATGTTAAGCCTTGCATGTTTAAAGATAGTTTGGGAAATCTCAGCTACACGTCCCGTAGAGCTCCCGTAGAGCACCAGCTCCTCTCAACAAGCAGCAGGTGCTGCTGTGGTCTCCCCAACCCCAAACACTAAAAGTGCTCAATCAGTCTTGCACAATAGAGTCAACAACTGATTACCTCCAAGAAGCCGATGTCCTGACCTTGGAATTCCGATCACCCTCGAGTTTAAAAAACTGTCTTACGTCATCTTCCTTGAACCAGGAAGTGGCCCGGTCATGCCAGCGTATAAATGATGCCTCGCAGTGGATGTGGTTTTTTCACTCCACTAGTTCGGCATCCCTCCCCAACGCCTTATTTGCAAAGATGGGCGAGTGCGAGGCGCGGCTGTCAGACGTTACAGTTGAATTTTGCGAGTAATGAAGCTCTCCTACATGTCAACGTGAATAAAACATGTCTTCCTAATAAGCAACCTTTAATACAAATGCAAAACTTTCTTTTCAATTCGCAAGCAAGACGGAGCCACAGCCAAAGTGTCCAAAAAGACCAGCAAAAGATGCTAGATTTGACGCTAGTTGCTTTCTTGGTGTCTGAATACGCTACAGCCTGATCCCTCCTGTGACGTCTTCTTCTTCTCTGGTGCGTATGAGGCATGTTAAGAAGCAGAGTTACGATGTATGGAGTTGGAATGACAACTCCTTCGCTAAGAGTCCCGTTACAATGTGTTAGAGAGATTAACAGCCACAAAGGTTAGCAAAGTCCAATCGAACTCCGAAGAGGAACTTTGTGTGTGTGCAAAATAGCTATGAGAACAGAGTGTTTGTATTCACCAAGATGGCCTTGTATCGTGTGTCATGTGTCTGCTATCAACAAGCTTTCAAAAGGTCTTGTTCATAGCACAGGGAACATGTTCCCTTCCAAACAGGACTCGTATAGAGGCAACCTTCAGCCATCTCATAACAGGGTGGGTAGGTGAGATTGCCTGGTTCCAGCGTCTTGCTGTCAGAATGTAGCCACACACACACACACACACACCCGACACAGTTCCTAGGCGATGTAACAGGTTGTAACAAAAGGTTCATCAATCCAACAGAAAATTATAGCACTGTTTGATAAGACTGCTTAATGCAATGCTAGTGAGGTGACCTTTTAGTCATCCCCTAACAACAGGGTGGCTAAGTGAGATTGTTCTGTCCCAATGTCTTGCTGTGGGAATGTGCCCCCCTAAGGCGATTTGTAGGTGACGGAGGTTGTAACAAAAGTTCACCAATCAACACAGTAAAAAGTCATTATATCACTATGTGGCATATAAGGAGTTGTCCAAAGCAAAGGGGAAATATTCCATTCCCAACAGGTTGTAACAAAGGGGACTAAAACGTCCCCTATTGAGGTGACCTTTTAGTCACCCCGTAAAAACAGGGTGGCTGGGTGAGATTGCTTGGTCCCAACATATTGCTGTGGGCATGTGCACCCGCCCCAACACAGTTCCTAGGCAACAAAGGTTGTAACAAAAGTTCACCAATCCTACACAGCCAAAAGTCATAACCATTACCATGTGGCTTATAAGCAGTCCTATACAGTAACCAAGACGTGTAAGCTTCATAGAGGACCGCTTAATCCTTGTTAATATCCCTGCTGTTAAGGGAAAATATTCCATTCCTGACAGGTATCCTTTTGAGGTGACACCCCTCCCCCATCCTCCCAACACAATTCCTAGGTGACAAAGGTTGTAACAAAGGTTCCCCAATCCAACACAGCAAAAAGTCATTATAGCATTATGTGGCATATAAGCAGTCATTTAAATTAAAAGGAAAATATTCCATTCTTACCAGGTTGCGACAAAGGTTCACCAATCCAACACTGCAAAATGTCACTATAGCATTTAGTGGCAAATAAACAGTCATTTAAAGTAAAAGTAAAATATTCCATTCTTACCAGGTTGCAACAAAAGTTCACCAATCCAACACTGCAAAATGTCACTATAGCATTTAGTGGCAAATAAACAGTCATTTAAAGTAAAAGTAAAATATTCCATTCTTACCAGGTTGCGACAAAGGTTCACCAATCCAAGACAGGAAAAAGTCATTGTAGCACAATGTGGCATATACACAGTTGTTCAAAGTAGAGGGACAATATTCTATCCCCAATAAAGATTCACCAATCCAACACAGCAAAGTGTCATTATAGCACTGTGTGTAGAGCGTACGCGTTATTAACAAGCATGTAAGTCCAACATGTGTCGCCCCGCATGATTCTTTGTCCCGGCCACTTTGTGGACTTGGCAGCGTCCAAGCTAAAGCGTGAAAGCGTGTTTGTGCGCCTCATTTTTCGCACATGAGCAGCCACGGCGGCCAACATGTAATGAAGATTGGAAATAACCCGGGGTGGGGGTGGGGGGTGCTGCCTCGAAGGGCGATTAGAAATGTAAGCAGAGTCCCGCCAGAGTAAAAGCAGCAGCAAGCAGACCAAACACAAACAGAGCTTTTTCCACGGAGGACTCGCCAAGCTGGTCTGATGATTGATTTTCGTCACCATCGATTTGCAATTCCACCCCAAAATTCCACACGTGACTTCAAAGGCCGAAGCTCCATTTAGCGCTTAGGGGTCTCGCAAGAGTTCAGACTTTATTCTTATTTCCCTTACTTTTTTCAAATCAAGTAACATTTCAATTAAAATTCAAGTAAAACATTCTATTTTCTCATATTTGTTTGTTGTCATAAAATTTTCTCATTAGATTGCAACTTTTCCATAATATTTTGGCTTTATTCTTGTACAATTTCAGATGTTTTTTTCATGGCGGCTGTTATTTAAAAAAATTTTTTTTATAACTATTTCAAATTTCTTCTTGTCACATTTCTTATCATAATTATGACTTTATTCCCATAATATTTCCACTTTATCCCTACAATATTACAATGCGCCCCCCCCAAATATTGTATTTTGTTTGTTTCTCTGAATATCACAACGTAAAAAAAAAAAATATTTTTTCTTTAATATTTCAAGTCTGTGCTTCTAAAATACATGATATTTTCTCATAATTTTACGAGTTTATTCTGATAAAATTGTGCTATTTTTCTCATTAGATGTGACTTTTTTTCATAATATTTTGGCTTTATTCTTATACAAGTACAGCTGTTTTTTCTATGACTGCTATTATTTTTTAAATATTGTTTTTAAACAATTTTAACTTTTTCTTCTCCTAATTATAACTTTATTCCCATAATAATTTCACTTTATACTTTATACATTTTCTGCAACCTAATTTTCCAATAATTATTTTTTTGTTTGTTTCTTATAACATTAGGACTTAAAACATGTTTTGAACTTTATGCTACTAAAATGACGTTATTTCTCGTACACCTTGATATCTCACTCTTGATATTTTGACTATATTCTGGTAAAATAACAGATTTTTTCATTTCTGCTGTTGTTTTTTTGTTAGCATGAGACATGGGCCAATAAAAAAAACAATAAAATTATCATATACTGTGTATATATATATTTAGTGGGAGATGAAAAAAGGGGTCAAAGAGCCCTGAAAGCTGAGATTCTCAGAAGCGTACACAAGAAGGTTCGTAGAAGGCGACGTAATTAACCTCCCCTGGTGGATAAATAACTAGCGCTAATCCTCCTGGAAGAGTAACATGAGCGGCGATGGCTTACTGTCTTAAAAGGATTATCAGTGATTAGGTAGCGAGCGGGCCTCCAACGCCGGGTCTCAACGAGACAAAAGAAAACGGGGAAACAAACAAGCCTTTGAGACAAAAAATGGCGGCAGGCGTTGAGGATCCCAGCTGCTGTCCTGGAAGACAACAGACTGCTAATGTCACAATAGACTTGACACCTTCTCCCGCAGGAAATATTGTCAAGTCCCGTGATTTCTCCCAGGATCGAGCTGCGGCGCACAGCCGCCATTTCATGTAACCACGTTTGGCGCTTACTGGATGTTGTCCTTCCGAGGCCGTAAAACCTTCACTTGTAACTACAGTCAGAAATCAGTTTTCATACAATTTTAGTTTTCATACAATTTTTTCAACAAGTTGAAATAGCAATAAAAAAATTGAGAATGAAGTCTAAATATTAAAAGCAAAAAGTTGTAGTTTTACGAGACAAAAATACGAGAATAAACTTTTTATTTGAAAAGTTGAATTATTACTACATTTAAAAAAAAATTATACTCTGTATTTATTTTATGAGAATAAATTCAAAGTTTTAAGAGGAAAAAATGCACAAGAGGAAAGTTGAAATTGTTGCAAAAAAACTGCTGTAATTTTTGACTATAAAGTCAAAATATTAACCGAAAAAAGACACATTCTAAAGGGGAACAAGTTGCAATTTCATGAGAATAAACTAATAATAATTTAATTTTCGTAGCACAGAGTTGAAATAAGTTGAACTAGTTGGACATAAATGAACCCAGTAAAAATTGGACAGCACAACTTTTAATTTCACGAGAATAAAGTCAAAATATTAAGAGAAAAAATGTACAAGAAGAAAGTTGAAATTGTTGATAATTTTAGTTGACAGTTTTTTTTAAATTTTGGTCGTTTTATAAAAAATAAAGTCAAAATATTACAAGAAAAAGACACATTTTAATGAGGAAAAAGTTGCAGTTTTATGAGAATAATCTGGCAATATTACCAGGAAAAATTATGTCATTTTAGTAGCATTGAGTTGGGGATGGGGGAAGCTGATATTAAAAATAATGGTTTTCTCCTACCGTAAATGACAAGGCTAAGATGAAATATGAATGATTTGTTAGCATGTCTACGTGTTGCGTTACATAATATTAAAGTGGCATCTTTGCACTTTTCACTATGGCCCTCGCTGGGAAAAAGTTTGGTCCAAAGTAAATAAATATCCAGTATAACTGTATATATACAGTGAATACTGTATATACAAATACAGTGTATAGTATAAACATGGAAGTGAACTAGTAGGAGGGCAGCATGAAAATCAATAAGCTGAAAGGAGGAACCTCCCTGGGGGGTCACGCAGTGCCATCCATCTCTAATAAAGACCTTCCTGCACTCTTCCTGCACCAAGCCCGTCAGCTCATGGCCCGAGGAGGAAAATACTAGTTTGAAGGTTCAAGCTTGCCTCTCCAGGGAACCCAAACCCACTCAGGTATTCACCGGAGCAGGGAGTATTCATGGGACGCCATTTTGCTATTCCGCACGGGTCGCCATCACGGGAACATAAGTTGCTTTTGAAGGACGTCCGTCAGTGGAGCTGACCCTTCTTCTGGCCAGAAGGGATAAAGCCGGATGGAACGCGCAGTCAGCAATAAATCTTCAAACGCTTCTCTCATCAAGGTGGATCTGTGACTGCTGGTCGCAAAAACGCCTACAAAGTGCCCAAGTCCACGTCGGCATGCAGGCTTACACGTCCGTTTATGTCCAGATGTGTCAACGTCGTCATTCCCAACCTCAGCTTTCCTCATTTTCCACAATTTTCTTCAAAAAAGTTTAACAAGGGGCTGATCTCCACAATGTTTTTCCATAAATGTATTGTAAATTTTCTAGAAACATTTTTCCAAGAACATTTTTCCTCTGAAATGTTCACATTTTTCATCCAAAAAATGACTCAAATAGGATTTTATTTTTAGAAAAATATGGTTTAAAAAATGTATACTATAGAAACATGTTTTAAAAATATAATACACAAATACTTTTTTAAAATGGTATAAAATATTAATACGAATAAATCACTTAGTCGACGTCAACATAAGTGCCATTTTTTTCAAGAAAGTTTGACATTTTGGTGCTAGAAGTTGTTTTTAAGAAAAAGTATTGTTTACTGGACGTTAAAAAAAAAAAAAGTAGAAATACTAATACTAATAAAATAGTAGGAAAAAAAAAAAAAGAGGACTTTTCTACGGAAATATTTATAAGGAAAAAAATCCTTTAAAAAAAAAAAAAAGATTTCCTTTCAAGAAAAAAAAGCATTCTTCACTCTCGTCCTTGTGTAAACATATAATAATAATAATAATAATAACAATAATAATCCGGTAGGGGCAGCTTCGTATACTGTAACTCTCTGATGATTGTCGTTTTGTTTGTAGACTTTGGGCAGCGCAAATTTTGTGTTTTTTGCCTCAGTGCTGTTAGGAATTCCAGAGACTGAGAAAGCAA
This sequence comes from Oostethus manadensis, assembly GCA_024372805.1. NCBI lineage: Eukaryota > Metazoa > Chordata > Actinopteri > Syngnathiformes > Syngnathidae > Oostethus > Oostethus manadensis. The sequence continues at coordinate 53,618 of QODF01000280.1, read as the reverse complement.
AGCTTGGGGATTGTTCAGGTGAAGGAGAGGCTGGATATCAGTGGACTTAAGCGTTCCAATGTTTGGAGTTTCCATTTCCGGTGAGGGCAGGGCAGCGTTCTTTTAGAAGCTCTTCGGGGAGCTCTTGCTACAGCTATGGGGGCTACTAGTAGGAAAGCAGATGGAAGGGAATTCTTCACGAAGACATTAGGACACGGTCTTCTGACGAGAGCAGAGATACGATGGCTCCGAGCAGTGGAAGGCGGAACTGCGGTGTTTTTTCTGCAATATTAAACCTTCCGAGCCACGAAGGGCCAGCTCGTGCGGGACACGCCTAACACGGCAGGGGGCGCTAGTACGCAAAGCCAAAGAAAATCTGGCAATAAACAAAGGAAAGGAAGCCGAGAGGAAAAACAGGCTAGAAGGCACTGATGAAAAGCTCAGCTGGATGGGTTCTGAAATACACACTTGCTAGGGGCAGATGATCACCCCCGCTCGAGTTGAACAGCGCCGTTGTTCAGCAGATTAACTGTAACTGGCCAAGTAGAGAAATTGAAATCATAATAATTATAATTATTATAACAATAAAAAAAAAATGCATTCAAGTGTCAGGAAGCCAGCACGGAACATCTGGGACAGGCAACATCATAGCACGAACATCACAACACAAAACGGCGTAGGACAAAACATTAACAGTAACACGGATCCTACTAGTGTGGGATGTAAACATGAAATGTCGTAACATAAAACGCCGTAGCACGGATTGTTGTATCACGAAACGTTACATCCCCGAACGGCGTAACACGGAATTGCGTGACACAAAATATTGTAGCGGGATCGTTTTAGCACAAGTCACGATATGAAACATCATTGTATGAAACTAGCACGGAATGGTGTCCTACGAAGCGGCATTGCACGGAATGTCCCAGCATGGAACGTCGCATCACACATCGTAAAACGAAACGGCGTAGCACGGAATATCGCAACACCTAGCAACCTGAATTGACGCAACATGGAACATTGTCACGCGGCGTAACACGGAACCTTATACACAGAATGTCATAACACAAGATGTAGCATGAAACGGCATAGCATCCTAGCATGGAACATTGCAACACACAACATCAAAACACAAAATGGCGTAACACGGAGCGTTGTAGCATGGCATAAAACGGAATGTCGTAGGAAACAGCACAACATGAAGCACTACAACACAAAACGTAACATTTACATTGCGACACAAAATGGCGTAACACAGAACGTCACTGCGCAGAATGTCGCAATACGGAATGTTGTAGTGCGAAACTGCATAGCACAAAACAGTGTTGCATGGGATGAAATATCACGGGACAAAAAAAAGCGTAACAGAACATTGTAGCAAAGCATCTCCTNGAGCACGGCCCCCCAGCAGGCTCCCCACAGAGGGGAAGGCCCAACCCCGCCACCCCAAGAGGCAACCGCGAGTCCCCTCCGAAGAGGTGGAAGGGAGACCCGGCCCGACGCCGCCCGGCAGCCGAGCAGGGGCCACAGGAGGGGCCCGGGCGCCAACCGCCGGAACACCCGCCGGAGGCCGGCCAGCTTCGGGCAAGCAGGACAACCGCTCCTGAGCCCCCGGGCCCAGAAGCCACCCAACCCCCCAAAGCAGGGGCCATACCCAACACCCCGGGAGCTCCAGGCCACCCCAGACACAACTGCCGCGGGCACTTGCTAGGGGCAGATGATCACCCCCGCTCGAGTTGAACAGCGCCGTTGTTCAGCAGATTAACTGTAACTGGCCAAGTAGAGAAATTGAAATCATAATAATTATAATTATTATAACAATAAAAAAAAAATGCATTCAAGTGTCAGGAAGCCAGCACGGAACATCTGGGACAGGCAACATCATAGCACGAACATCACAACACAAAACGGCGTAGGACAAAACATTAACAGTAACACGGATCCTACTAGTGTGGGATGTAAACATGAAATGTCGTAACATAAAACGCCGTAGCACGGATTGTTGTATCACGAAACGTTACATCCCCGAACGGCGTAACACGGAATTGCGTGACACAAAATATTGTAGCGGGATCGTTTTAGCACAAGTCACGATATGAAACATCATTGTATGAAACTAGCACGGAATGGTGTCCTACGAAGCGGCATTGCACGGAATGTCCCAGCATGGAACGTCGCATCACACATCGTAAAACGAAACGGCGTAGCACGGAATATCGCAACACCTAGCAACCTGAATTGACGCAACATGGAACATTGTCACGCGGCGTAACACGGAACCTTATACACAGAATGTCATAACACAAGATGTAGCATGAAACGGCATAGCATCCTAGCATGGAACATTGCAACACACAACATCAAAACACAAAATGGCGTAACACGGAGCGTTGTAGCATGGCATAAAACGGAATGTCGTAGGAAACAGCACAACATGAAGCACTACAACACAAAACGTAACATATACATTGCGACACAAAATGGCGTAACACAGAACGTCACTGCGCAGAATGTCGCAATACGGAATGTTGTAGTGCGAAACTGCATAGCACAAAACAGTGTTGCATGGGATGAAATATCACGGGACAAAAAAAAGCGTAACAGAACATTGTAGCAAAGCATCTCCTAAAACGGAAACATGGTAGTACGAAACGCCAGAACATGAAACATTGCAACACAAACGGTAGCAGGAACGCTGCAACACGAATGTTGCAGCACGGAACATCGCAACAAATTACGGCGACACTGCAAGACCGAGTGTTGCAACACGACACAGAACTTTGTAGCACAAAATATCATAAAACAGAAAAGAAACGCAACACGAAACCTCCTAGCACGGACTAAAACGGAACGGCGTAGTACAAAACGCCACAACCGGAAAGATCACATTAACGTCGCAGCACAGAACATTGCAACACAGAAATGCAAACGGAACGTCGTAGCACGAAACGCCACAACACAAAACATTGCAAAATGGAATATGCCAACGTACAGTATATTGTGTTATCTCTCGTGGTATCAATACGCCATCGTTGTGTATCGTCCTTCCCCTGTACAAAGTCATCATGAGTGGAGGCTTCCAGTATGACCTTCTGGTCATTTTGATGGTTTGATAGTTGATCAGCACCTTTATCCAGATCCTCACCATTACGAAATGGCTTCTCTCTCGGCCCATATTTGGGGAAATTCTACCAACTTGTGATGGATTGACTGTTTTACGGCACCAACGTGAGTGCTTTGTTGGATTACCACAATAATTGGGTCGAAAGGAGCGTCCAAGTAGTGCAGGCGTGGGGTAAAAAAAATAAAAAAAATGAGGTAACAAGGCTCGGAACACTTTGATTAATCACTTAGCGCACTTCCTTTATTTGTCTTCATTACAAGCTGGCAGAGCGAATGCATTAGCGCCCGTGCTCGGCCAACAACTACGCTGACAGGCCATCCGTTACCACGCCGCTGGCACATGCCGCCGCCATCGCCACGGACAACCTCCGCTCTTAATTACACGCTCGGCTGGGAATTTGCTTGTCAAAGAGTGGGGTGAGGATGTCGCGGGGGATAAGTGAATCGTATTTACATCTTGAGATTTTCATACCTGAACCCCCCCCCCCCCCCCAGGTCACGGCTGATAATGCAAATTAGCGCTGCGCTCTCATGCCGATCGGGAAACGTTTCACTAGTGCAACAATTGGAGCGAACAGGAGACACGGCACCAGGGCGAGGAAATCAATCAACCGCTCTCTCTGATCTTTGGAGTTAAACGCAGGTCAAGATTGGTCCGGGCGGAAAGAAAATGCTGCAAGATTCCGCATAGACCCAACGAATGACACATGGACTAAATACATACTTTCTATGTTACATTTGCAAGTCAGGTTGGCATCCAAAATGTTGGTTTCAACCTCCTTTGGGGGTTTTGGGACCCCTGAAACTACGGGAATTATATTGTGATGAATATAAATCAGTCTAGTCAGTTCTACAATAATATTACCAAATATAATGAACATAATAATAGAAATGACGATTGAAACATGCACATGTATTGTTCCTTTTTTACTTCCACTTTCGATACAGTACTTTCTGTGGCGGCTATTGTCTCACCAGTGCAACGTTACTGACTCCTAGTGATCAGTGTAGATGTTGTAACATCAGACATTGCAGCACGGGACACAAAATGGCGCAGCACAGACATTGTAACGCAAAATGTTGCCGCACGGAATAGTGCGAAACATCGTAACACAGAACGCTGTAGCAAGTAGTGTCGCTACACAACACATAGTACCATAGAGTAACATGCAATGTTGTAACACGAAACGCTGTAGCACAGGAACCCTGTGACACAAAATGGCGCAGCGCGGAACGTTGTAACGCGAAATGTTGCAACGTAAAATGGCCTAACAGAAAATGTAGCACGGAATAATGCAATGCTAAACATCGTAACGCGGAACGTCGTAGCACGTAGTGTCGCAACAGGTGACATGGTACTGTGGAATGTCGCAACGTGCAATTTAGCAGCACGGAACACTTAAACATGGAATGTTATTACACGAAATATCCTAGCACGGAACACCGTAACCCGTAACAAAAGTTGCAGCATGAAACGTGGTATCGTGAAACGTTGCGACGGTGCAACAATGCAGCATATCAAATTTGCTTAAATACGCATATTTTTTTTACTCCAACGTAAAACAGCGTATCATGAAACGGCAAAGCCACAGAACTTTCTAGCACAGAATGTCATAACACAGACTGTCGTAGTATGAAACGTAACACGAAGCACCGCAAAACGAACACGGAATGTCGTAGCACGGAACATTGCAACACGGAACGCCGTAGCACGTATTGTCACAACGTAGTACCATTGAATGTTGCAACATGAATGTCAAAGCACGGAACCTCGTAGCACAGAACATCGCATTATGGAACGACAAATGTCGTAGCACAGTACATTGCAACACGGAATGTCGTATCACCAAATGCTGCAACAGAAAATGCAGCAAATCAGCACAGCACGGAACATTGCAACACGGAATGTTCCACTGGAAACAATGCAGTGTGTAAAATTTGCTTAAATGTGCATATTTTTTTACCAACACGAGAAACAGCTTAACATGATCGGCGTAGCACAGAACCGTAACACGGAACATTGTAACATGGAATGTCGTGGCAGAGTGCATTGTAACAAAAACTATGCAACAAAAAATGCTACCCCAAAAAGCGTAGCCCGGAATGTCGTAACATGGAATGTTGTGGTACAAAACAGCGCAACACGAACCATCGCAGCACGGAATGTTGTAACATGAAATGTAGCGGGACACGACGCATCATAAAACGGCGTAGCACGGAACATTGCAACGCGGAATGTCGTAGCACATAAAACGTGTAAAATCTGCTTAAATATGCTTTTTTTAAACAACATCATGAAACGGCAAAGCACATAACGCTGTATCCCAGAACGTCGTAACACGGAACGTTGTCGTACTAAACGGAGTAATGCGAAACTTCGCAACATGGATCTTTGTACCACAAAATGTAGCATGAAACAGAACGTAGGAGCACAGAATGTTGTCGTACGAAACGCCACAACACGGAACGTTGTCATAACATGGAATGCGGCAGCTCGGAACGGGGTCAAACACGAAAGGCCGCAACAGAAAGTGACGCAACATGAAACGCCAGACGCAGTGTGTAAAATATACTTTAATGTGCATATTTTTGACTGTGACAGGAAATGGCGTAGCACGTAACGCGGCAGTGAGTGCGTATGCGCCGCAATTAGTCGGCAAACAGCTCCACTTGCATTTTGTTTCCTTGGCCGCTATTTATTCCTGCCAGAATAAACCAATTAATATCGAGTCGCTTTTGCCGCGAAACAACATCTATACCCCGATATTTATCACCGCAACGAGAATGATAAATGAGATATGCTAATTGCTAAATATGCAGCGAGGTTCTCTTGTCCGAGTGTGCGCTGATGATTACTACTGAAAAGTTAATTACAGTCTGCTGTTTATTGAGATTTACGCTGGCAGTAATTAGATGTAGTTTGTAGTACCACTTCTGTGTGGTACAGTATGTACAGTACTTGTTTTATGTATCTCCCTTTGTGTATCTTATACAGTACTCACACGAAGTTAGGCATATTGTACACAACAGCAAGTTATGCAAAAGCTAATCCAATATTCAATATTTGGACATTCCGAAGTTTAGAGAAGGTCAAATGAAGTTGATCTTGACCTTCACAGATGCCATCACATCCAAGTGGGGGAAAATACAAAGTATCAGTGTTTAATCATTGATAGGACTACAGTGGTGTACCCTAATTTCTTATTTGTTCTGCATGTTTGTCACACTTAAATGTTTCAGATCATCAAAGAAATGCAAATACTAGTCAATGACAACACAAAATGCAGTTTTTTAATGAAAATTTCTATTATTAAGAGAGAAAGAAATATGTGTGGAAAAAGCGATTCTCCCCCCCATGTTAAAACATAACTTAAGTGAGATAAATTGAGATCTATCAGTGTGAAAAGGTTATAAAGCTATTTCTGAAGCTTTGGGACTCCAGCAAACCCCAGGGAAAGCCATTATCCACAAACGGCCAAAACATGGACAGTGATGAAGCTTTTCTGGAGTGGTTGGCCAACCAAAATGACCCCAATAGCTCAGCGACGACTCATCCAAGAGGTCACAAAAGACCCCACAACAACGTCAAAACAACTGCAGGCCTTACTTGCCTCAGTTAAGGTCAGTGTCCACGACTCCACCACAAGTAAGACACTGGGCAAAAACGGCCTGCATGGCAAAGTTCCAAGACCAAAACCAGCGCTGAACAAAAACAACGTTAAGGCCCATCTCAATTTTGCCAGAAAATACCTTGATAATCCCCAAGACCTTTGGGAAAATACTCTGTGGTCTGACGGGACAAAAGTTGAACCTTTTGGAATCTGGCGTAAAAGTAACACCACATTTCAGAAAAAGTACATCATAGCAACAGTTAAATGTGGTGGTGGTAGTGTGATGGTCTGCGGCTGCGACCTGGAAGACTTGCTGTGCTAAATGGAAGCATGAAAAAATCCTGCACTCGCCCTGCCTGTGTGAGAACACAAGGTGTGTTTGCTCTGCCATCACTCTGGACTGCGGCGTTTGCATTTCCAAGAATCTTTGCTTGCTATCGTTTTCACACATCCTGCCATTAAAGGTCGCCTGAGGATACACGACCCCCAACGAGCTCAAACTGGGGAAGAAAAAGGCCGTACAAATTGAATCAGATCCTCGGGACAACAGCAGACCGAGGGAGGTATGGGGAACAGGAAGTGTGTTCATGTAGATGTTCATGTAGATGTTTGTGAAATACCGAAGGAGAATAGAATGGGTGCACAAGGAGAACATAATGGGAAAACATACAAGGAAAACAATGTCAAATACCAGAAGGAGAACAAAATGGGAAATACAGAGGAAAAATAGAGTCTGGAATAGAGGAGTAAACAGAATGTGAAATACAGGAGAATAGAATGGATACACACAGCAAATAAAATGTGGTATACGTTAGAAGAATAGAATGGAAGGATGCATGTGGATAAGAATGTGGGACACAGGGAGAATCGAATGTGGAATACAAGAGGAGAATAGAAAGGATATAACATTGATACACAAGAAGAATAGAATGGGAATACATGAGCAGGATTGAATGGATACACGAGGAGAATAGAATGTGGAATACCTAAAGAGAACAGAATGGATATACGAGGAGGAAAGAATATGGCATACTAAGGAGAAAAGAATGTGGAATACCTAAGGTAAATAGATTGGATAAAGAATGGATGAACGAGAACAATAGAATGGAAATACATGAGGAGAATAGAATGGATACACAAGAAGAATACAGTATAATGTGGAATACCTAAGTGGAATATAAGGGATACACGAGGAGAATGTAGAATAGATGAGGAGAATAGAATGCGGAATGTGTAAGGAGAAAAGCATGGTTATGTGAGGAGAAGAGAATGTGGAATAGAGAATGGATACACGAGGAGAATAGAATGTGGAATACCTAAGGTGAATAGAATGGATATATGAGGAGAAAAGAATGTGGAATACCTAAGGTGAATAGAACGGATACATGAGGAGAATGTAGAGTACACGAGGAGAATAGAATGTGGAATACCTAAGGTGAATAGAACGGATACATGAGGAGAATGTAGAGTAGACGAGGAGAATAGAATGTGGAGTAGAGAACGTGGACTATAGAATAGGATGTGGACGGATGCAAACACCAATAACCTCATGTAGTTTAAAAAAAACTTGGCGAGCCGCTGGCGTGTCACGGTAGCGCCACTCACCGCGGATCTGTCTACCTTTCACGTGTTATTTTGAAAGTTGCCCGGCCTTTTTCAAACACTTCCTGTTCCTGTCCGGTTGCGGCTGTTCCCTTTGTCCTGCTGCCTTGTAGTGGGCGCCCGTGTACAAAGCGACGCACTAAATCATAGCCGTTACCATAAAACGCTTGACTCGCTGCGAACGTCTCTGTCTAATTAGCAAATAACGTTTTTTCCGAACGGCTAGAGGTCCTCATTATCTCCAGGCTGTCTGCACCCGACACTCCACCTCTGACTTCTTCCAATGCAGACACTTGTTGGGTGTTTTTCCTTTGATTGACAGCGATGCTACACTGTTAATAAGCAATCTTTTTTCTTTATGCTGTGCGTGTGCACGGACGTCATTGACAAGCCCTGTCACTTCCTGTAGTATACGGAATAAGTGTTGATTGGAGCACAGCAGGTTATTTCTGGCAACATCATGAACAGGAAACAGACCAACCTTTCAGTCGTTGTGGGTCAGGACCTCGCTGCCGCGATACTTTCCGCTCCAGTTAGGCTCAACCGGCAACAAAATGAAATTCCGTGTCGTTCCCGGCCTTTCCGCCGCGCACAATTAAGAAAAGAACGCAAATCAGTGCTAATCAAACAGGCTGCTGGTCAACATAAACAGGTTTCCCACACTGAGAAACTGGTTGTCTGCATAAACAGGTTTGTCGGCTTGGACGGCTTATGGATATGACTAGTTTGTCAACGTAAACGGGCTTGTCGGCTTGGACGGCTTATGGATATGACTAGTTTGTCAACGTAAACGGGCTTGTCGGCTTGGACGACTTAGGATATGACTAGTTTGTCAACATAAACGGGCTTTTCGGCTTGGACGGCTTATGGATATGACTAGTTTGTCAACGTAAACGGGCTTGTCGACATGGCCGGCTTATGGATATGACTAGTTTGTCAACGTAAACGGGCTTGTCGGCTTGGACGGCTTATGGATATAATCTAGTTTGTCAACATAAACGGGGTTGTCGGCTTGGATGTCTTATGGATATGACTAGTTTGTCAACATAAACGGGGTTGTCGGCTTGGATGTCTTATGGATATGACTAGTTTGTCAACATAAACGGGGTTGTCGGCTTGGACGGCTTTGGGATATGACTAGTTTGTCAACATAAACGGGGTTGTCGACATGGACGGCTTTGGGATATAACTAGTTTGTCAACATAAACGGGTTTGTCGGCTTGGAAGGCTTATGGATAGGACTAGTTTGTCAACATAAACGGGTTTGTCGGCTTGGACGGCTTATGGTTAGGACTAGTTTGTCAACATAAACGGGTTTGTCGGCTTGGACGGCTTATGGATATGACTAGTTTGTGAACATAAACGGGGTTGTCGGCTTGGACAGGTCGTAGACAGATGACAGATGATGACGTAAACGGGTTGCCAACAGACTGGCTGTCGGCATAATGGAGTTTTGACATACTAAATAGGATGTGGACTTGAACGGGTTGTCAGCATAGATGGGTTGTCAACAGACGTAAACGGTATGCCGACGACATAAACGGTATGTTGTCAACGTAAACAGGTTGTCCAGGAATGGGTTGTCGACCGGCTCGTCGTAAATGGTTTTGTGAACAGACTGGTTGTTGACATAAACAGGTTGTCAACATAAATGGGTCCTCGACAGACTGGTTGTGACATTAATGGGCTGTAGACCCAGACAGGTGGTTGACATAAACATGTTGACGACCCAAGTGGATTGCTTCCTAGATACCCATGAAATGTAGTAGAATTGCAAAAAGTAAACTACTGATGTAGTTTGGTAGTAAAAGTGTCTTTCAGCACATGGAGATACTTTGATTGTAGACATGGAGATATTTTGGCTTTCGGTACATGGAGAGTTGGTAGTGGAACTGTCAGTACACGGAGACGCAGTATTTTGGTAGTGAAACTGTCAGTACACAGAGACGCAATATTTTTGTAATAGAAGTGTGTCTCAGTACGTATGAGATATTTAGGTAGTAAAGGTGTGTTTCAGAACATATGAGGTATTTAGGTAGTAAAAGTGTGTATCGGTACATATGGGGTATTTAGGTAGTAGAAGTGTGTATCGGTACATAAGAGGTGTTTAGGTAGTAGAAGTGTGTATTGTTACATATGGGGTATTTAGGTAGTAGAAGTGTGTATTGTTACATATGGGGTATTTAGGTAGTAGAAGTGTGTATCAGTACATAAGAGGTGTTTAGGTAGTAGAAGTGTGTATTGTTACATATGGGGTATTTAGGTAGTAGAAGTGTGTATCAGTACATAAGAGGTGTTTAGGTAGTAGAAGTGTGTATCAGTACATAAGAGGTGTTTAGGTAGTAGAAGTGTGTATCAGTACATAAGAGGTGTTTAGGTAGTAGAAGTGTGTATCAGTACATAAGAGGTGTTTAGGTAGTAGAAGTGTGTATCAGTACATAAGAGGTGTTTAGGTAGTAGAAGTGTGTATCAGTACATAAGAGGTGTTTAGGTAGTAGAAGTGTGTATCAGTACATAAGAGGTGTTTAGGTAGTAGAAGTGTGTATCAGTACATAAGAGGTGTTTAGGTAGTAGAAGTGTGTATCAGTACATAAGAGGTGTTTAGGTAGTAGAAGTGTGTATCAGTACATAAGAGGTGTTTAGGTAGTAGAAGTGTGTATCAGTACATAAGAGGTGTTTAGGTAGTAGAAGTGTGTATCAGTACATAAGAGGTGTTTAGGTAGTAGAAGTGTGTATCAGTACATAACCCCCCCAGAATTGTAGGTTTTTGCCTGATTGCTTCTCAGCTCATCATTGTGTGTGTGCGTGTGTGACGTGAGGGTGCAATGCAGAGTGGCGAGCGCTGAATGATGGCGGATGCTAATGTCCTCTGCCAGCCACGCTTGTGTCTAATAAGGCTCTGCAGGGACTCATGTGATCAAAAAAAGGCCGCTTCATTCACATCCGCACACCTGAAGCGGCAGCTGATATTGAAAGTGAAATTTACAATGACAGCGTGTGTGCGTGCGCGTGTGTGCGTGTGTGTGTGTTAGAAGTAGACCGCCACCTTCCCCCACAGGCTTGAATTTAATCTTTGCGGACTCCATCCGCCTCTGTGCCGTGTAAATATCAATATTTCACATGAGTGGTGGATCCGCTCGCAGCGGCAGGTGGGCGTGGCCAGGTCATGTGATATCCTAGCCTGAACAAATCATTTCACATTTCAATGACTATGACAACAAGTACCCGAAACTTCCCTTTAAAAGTCGCATATGCGAGTGTTCTGTGTCTGTAGCTTTAATGTCAAGACGACCAGCAATATTGACTTTAGCGCTTTAGCATTTAACTTATTTATGGCGCTTTTGAAACGCTAAGGTGCTAACGTTACATTTTAAGTTCACAATTATTAGCATATTTGCTGAAGAGATTCTTGCAGCTCCCACGCCTGTAGCTGACTGACGGGGTTTTTCAAGATGTGTAGCAAAGCCTTCTTTTCTTTATTTTTTTTCAATTTTTTTTTTTTTTTTTTACAAAAGTGACCTCCATGAAGAGGTCGGTTTAGATTTACTAGGTGTTGATAAGTAAAGCATGATAATATGTCAGGATGAAAGTATCTTAAAAATGTGTTATTTTGAGATGTGTAGCGAAGCCTGCTTTTTTTTTTTACAAAACTGACCCTCTTGAAGTGGTGGTGCAACCATCTTAGATCACTTGTGGTGCTCATTCAAAAAAGTCAATAGCGTTCTTTGGATTACAGAAAAACCAGTGACACAAAAAGTATTTGGTACCAACAGCTAGTTTCAGGACTCTGGACCAGGGAGAAACCACCACCATGTGCTGCAGAACCGGACATGAGCACGATGGTGTCAAGAAAGAGCAAAGCAGGATGCCAGCGCTGCAGAGAGTCCCGCCGTCAAGCAAATTAGTTTTGACACGCGAACGGGCTGCCGGCGCTGCGCCAACCACGCTAATCGGCAGCTCCGGAACCATGTGACCCAAGCAAATAAGAGCAAGAAGCTCCGGATAAATTGTCGCAAGGCTCCTATCAACAAGAAAGGAACCACCGATTTTGACTTTTGACACTTCGTACACCCGTACAAGACCGCACAAGTCCCAGTGGGGAGCCCCGATGCAACTGGACGGTAACCACGGACACAGGGACAGCGCCCTGTGGCGCCGCGACGTGCGTTCAATCCATTGCTGACGATGATGTGGGTCGACAGCCCGGCCGTCCAGGAACAGCGAGGTTGCTGACGGCGCCGAGGACACGCTTGTCTGTCATGTGACCAGCATCTGACGACTTTGTTAGAACTCTTTTATTCTGTTTAGTCACGTTGTGCTTGGACTCTCGGCCGGGTGGGCTAAACCGGTTAGCACGATTAGCCGTTGTGTTGAAGTAATGGCAAGTAAGAAGAGGCACAAACAAACAAGCATTCTCACGCACATTCATAGTCGCCAGTTAAGCTAACATGCGTGTTTTCGGAGTGTTGGGGGAAAGCGGAGTACCTGGAGAAAAGCCACGCAGACGCAGAGATGCCAACCCTCTACCACTACTCCACCACGCCGCCCATGTCATGCCATGTCATATACAGTATTATATCATATTATTATTATTATTTTACATTACCCTATATTATATTATTTTATAAATTATTTTATTGTATTGCATTATGTTTATTGTATTATTTATATATACATATATAAATAATATATAATAATAATGATAGCATTTCATAATAATATAAATATATAATATGTATTTTATTTTATACCCGCGACCCTAATGAGGATAAGCGGCATAGAAACAAATAATAAGAAATAAATGAATGAATGAAATTTATTTTATTATTACGTTATATTGCATTACATTATTATTATTATATTATTATATTATATTATACCTTACATTATATATACATTTGATTATTTTATAAAAACGATATTATATATAAGTTAATAACACTTCTTCTTCATCATCTGATACTATATTAAATTATACTATAGTACATTATAATTTATTATGTAATATATTATTTTACATTATACTATATTCCTTTTTATTATATTTATTATTTTACTATTATACCTTTTATTTTGTTATGTTATAAAGAAGTATGTCATCACATTATATAATTATATATATTTTGTTAAATGACATTTTAATATGTAATATTGTATTATTACGTTACATTATCTTACATTTTATTAAATTGTTTTGTATAATATTGTAAAATGGATTATATATTATGGTAAATGACATATTTGAATATATAGAAATAAGCTGGGTTATTGTATACAACATTACATTATATTTTATTAAATTCTTTTGTATATATTGTGGAAAAAGACATTACATTTTAATATATAATATTATATAGTGTCCCATTCCATTCCATTCCATGTATATATTAAATCAATACCCTAATAGGATTAAACAGCATAGAAAATGAATGAATATTATGTTGTATTTTATTACATTACATAATAATCATAATAATAATGTCAGCATACTCGTGTGAGGTGTATGTGTGTGTGTGTCTCCACGGCCGCTGACAGACACTTGAAGTACACAAAGTACACACCAGAGTTGTATGTAATAATAACAGGTCATCCAAATGTGCACGAAGGCTCAGATGATGGCGGTTGTGGCTTACCTGCGTGCGTGTGCTTGCCGTGTTCGTGCGCGAGCAGGAAGAGGAAGTCTTGGCAGGCGTGCTGGTCGGGCGGCGTGACGTTGTTGTGCAGGCACAGGTCAAGCACGAGGGTCACGGCGCTCTGACACACCATGTCATCTTTCTCGTCCACTCGCTCCTCACTCATCACTGCTGCTCACCCTGCGTCCTCCCCCGCATCCTCACCCTGCATCCTCCCCTGCGTCCTCAGCGCACACACACACACACACACACACACACACACACACACACACACACACGCTCACTCAGCAGGCTATCATGCAGAAGCAACTAGTCGTCGCCGCGTCTCCTCTCATTTTAACGACTGAATGTTTATCAACAGCACCTCTCTCTCCTTTGTTGGCTTTGCTATGGACGCAAGAACGAGGCGCTTGTAGAAAAAAACTCCTTCTGCCCCGACGCCACGCCACCACTGACCCCACCCCCATCCACGTGAGCTCCCCCCCCTTATGCACCGCATAAGTCAAGGGGGGTGTCCAAGGTGCGGCGGATTTTGTAATTGTTATAGAAATTAGATAAATGACACTGAAATGCTGATATTAGTAACTAACAAAAAAAATTAATATTACATATATTCTGTATGTTAAAGGAGCTCCCACCACCAATCTTTTCAAATTTCAGTATGCAGCCCTCGGTGCAAAATTTCTGGACGCCCCTGTTTTAAGGCCACCACTTCTTCACTACACTACACTTCACTACACATCTTAAAATAAAGAAGTGTAACGAACTTAGTCAGGAGTCGTTTTCTTTTATTTTTCCTTTTCAAAAAAGATGTGTAAAATAGGTGGCTTGTAAAACCCCCGAGCCCCCAAAGGCTTCGCTACACGTCTTAAAATTTTTAAAGGCTACTTGTATAAAACTTCCCTCTTAACAATATGTTTATTTGTCAAATTTCGACTTTTCCTTTGTAAAATTGCTACACTTTATTGTAAACTTTACATCACATGATGGAGGACAGCGTGGCTTCGCCACACGTCCTAAAATGGTGCTATGCTAACTATCTGCTGCGGACACGGGAGCTGTAACTTTGATTTTTTTGTCATAGGATTTTAGTTTTATTGGAAACTTCAGATTACTTGATGCATGATAGCGATCGGGCTTCGCAACACGTCCTAAAATGGTGCTCTGACAACTATCTGTCGGTCGGCTATGGACGTGGCAGCTCTAAGTTTGATCATTTGGCAAATAGGCTAACCCTGCGTGATGTCGCTGTTAAAGTGCGCGTGTAATGTTAGCACTTAGCATCACGTAGCTAATCTTTAGCAACACAACTCATTAGCATTACTACAGGCACTTTTGAATTGGGTCAATGCTAACACTTTTCCAGTAGGCTGTCATGTAGCTTAGACACATATTACTACTTACGCTATGGCTTGGTGCTTTGAAGTAATACTGTATGCATGCTATAAAAATATGATGTACTCTGTATACTGTGTGTGTGTGTGTGTGTGTGTGTGTATTGTGTACCTAACGAAGCAAATGATCTATGGTGACACAACAAAGTTGTGATTGCATCACACGACCACGCACGCGCACACGCACACACAACACTGGGATTGTTTTTCTCAAGTCACGCCGCCTCCCTTAGATGGCAAAGTCTCACGGGAGGCGTTTCCCCCAAGGTGAAGCACCTGCGACACACACACACACACACACACACACGCACACACACACTGAGACCACCGCAGGATGATGATGATTATTCTGTAAAACTGCGTAATTTTTATGATTTTAAAAAGATTACTTTTTTCCATAAAAGTGACACTTTTTTCTTGTGAAATTGCATCAGTTCCATCCAATTAAAAAAAACTTGTTTAATTAAATTTAATTTACCAATTTCATAAAAATTGCATTTGAAAAAGAAACAACTTTTTTCCTCATAAAATTGTGACTTTCCCCTGCATTCAAGTGTTTTTTTTTATTTTTTATAGTAAAATATTGCATATTTTTGTGTAATTTTGACTAATTATGATAATTTTTTGTCAAATTAATATTCTGACATTTTTTGTAGCAAGGGAAGCTTTTCTCATGAAAATTATGACTATTTTTTCACAAAAGTTCAACTTTTTTCTTGTACAATTGCATCCATTGCATCAATTTCTTGAAAAAAAAGTCATTGTCAGTGCATTATTTATTACAATAACCTTTTGTCACATAAAAAGTTTCACTTTTCATTTAAAAAAAAGTTGACTTTTTTCCACGTAAAATTGCATCTTGTAAAATTTCAATAATTTATTGAAAAATTCAGATTTGTGGACTATCGTTCCTGTAAAAGTTTTATTAAGCGTTTTATTATAAAAAAGGGTGAGTTTTTATAATCACATTCTGACTCTCATGTATATTCATTTTTGTGTAATTTTGACTTTGTTTTCTACAATTGCAACCATTTCTTTTTGAAAAAATAAATACTCTGGCTTTTTTTCATAGAACTTGCTGAATCCACCAAAGTTCATCCCCAACCCCCGATTGGATTCTTTTCTTAGAGGATGCAGTTTTGTTTCTCTAAAATTCTGACTTTTTTCCCGTGAAATTGCTGTATTTTTTCATACAAAATGATGACTTTTTTAGGTAAAATTGCAGCCTTCAACCAATGTTGCATTCATGTATGGTATAAGTGGGTGGAATATTTTGATATTTTCCCTCATAACAATGCAGTATTTTGCATGAAATTATGATCCCCCACCCCCAGGAAAAGTACAACCTTTTTCCTCACAACGCTGCACTTTTAAAATTATTTTTTTCTTATGAAATTGTAGTACTTCTTTTAAAACTATGACTAAAATTTCAATCATTTATTACATAATGGTTTTTGACATGTAGTGACATTTTTTCACACAAATTGCCGCAATTTATTACAAAAAGATGTTTTTTTTCAAAGCAAGTACAACTTGTCTGAATCTTTTATTTTATAAAATTGTGTTAATTTCTTGTAAAAGTCTACATTTTTCGTAATACTTTTTTTCCTCTTTCTGTTTACGAAATTGGTTGCATTTGTTTCTTTCCATTCCATTTTCCTCCCTTATCCGGGTCCGGGTCACGGGGTCAGCAGTTTCAGTAGGGAAGTCCAGACTTCCCGGTCCCCAGCGACCTCTTCCAGCTCCACCGGGAGGAGACCAAGGCGTTCCCAGGCCAGCTGTGAGACATATTCCCTCCAGCGTGTCCTAGGGAGGCATCCGGACTAGATGCCCGAGCCACCTCAACTGGCTCCTCTCGATGTGAAAGTGCAGCGGCTCTACTCTTATCTCCTCCCGGATGGCGTTGCTCTTCACCCTATCTCTTAGGGTGAGTCCAGCCACCCTATGAAAGAAACTCATTTCAGCCGCTTTTATCCGCAATCGGGTTATTTCGGTCATGACCCATAACTCATGACCATAGGTGAGGGTGGGAACGTAGATCGATCGGTAAACAGAGAGCTTTGCCTTCCGGCTCAGCTCTCTCTTCACCACGACGGTCCGGTACAGCGACCGCATTACTGCAGATGCTGCACCGATCCGTCTGTCGATCTCACGCTCCAACCTTCCCTCACTCGTGAACAAGACCCCGAGTTACTTGAACTCCTCCACCTGAGGCAAGACCTCACTCCCAACCCGGAGGGTACAGTCCACCCGTTTCCGACTGAGAACCATGGCCTCGGATTTGGAGGTGCTGAGTCTCATCCCAGAAGCACCACACTCAGCTGCAAACCGCTCCAGTAAACGCTGAAGGTCACAGCCTGATGAGGCCATAAGGACCACATCGTCTGCAAATAGCAGAGACGAGATCCTAAGGTCACCAAGCCTGACTCCCTCAACGCCTTGACTGCGCCTAGAAATTCTGTCCATGAAGATTATGAACAGAATCGGTGACAAAGGGCAGCCTTGGCGGAGGCCAACGTTCACCGGAAACAAGCTCGACTTACTGCTGGCAATGCGAACCAGACTCCTGCTTCGATTGTACAAGGACCGAATGGCACGTAGTAGCGGGCCACCAATCCCGTACTCCCGGAGCACCCCCCACAGGACACCACGAGGGACACGGTCGAATGCCTTTTCCAAGTCTACAAAGCACATGTAGACCGGTTGGGCAAACTCCCACATACCCTCCAGTATCCTTGCAAGGGTGTAAAGCTGGTCCAGTGTTCCGCGACC
The DNA here is from genome assembly GCA_024372805.1 of Oostethus manadensis. Lineage (NCBI taxonomy): Eukaryota > Metazoa > Chordata > Actinopteri > Syngnathiformes > Syngnathidae > Oostethus > Oostethus manadensis. The sequence goes on along the minus strand of QODF01000280.1, from coordinate 35,504 downwards.
GGGACGAAAACCACATTGCAGCTCCTGTAACCGAGGTTCGACTAACGGTCGTGCCCTTCTCTCCAGCACCCTGGAGTAGACTTTCCCAGGTAGGCTGAGGAGTGTGATCCCTCTATAGTTGGAACACACCCTCCGGTCACCCTTTTTAAAAATGAGGACCACCACCCCGGTCTGCCAGTCCAGAGGTACTGTTCCTGACTTCCATGCAATGTTGTAGAGGCGTGTCAACCAACACAGTCCTCCAACATCCAGAGCCTTGAGGAATTCCGAGCGGAACACATCAATCCCCGGAGCCTTGCCACTGGGGAGTGATTTAACTACCCCGATTACCTCAGCCACAGTGATAGAACTGTCCACGTACGTATCCTCAAACTCTGCTTCCTCTACGAAAGGTATGTCAGTGGGATTGGGAAGGGCCTCAAAGTATTCCTTCCACTGACCAACTATATCACCAGTCTAGATCAGCAAGCCCCTGTCTGCACTGTAAACAGTGGGAACTGGGGGCTGCTTCCCCTTTCTGAGGTGTCAGACAGTTTGCCACAACCTCTTCGAGGCCGACCGAAAGTCGTGCTCCATAGCCTCACCAAACTTCTCCCGCACCCAAATTTTTGCCTCGACCACCGCAGAAGCCGCGTGCCGCTTGGCCTGCCGGTACCTGTCAGCTGCTTCGGGAGTCCCGCAAGCCATCCATGCTTGATAGGACTCCTTCTTCAGCTTGACAGCAGCCCTAACCCCCGGTGTCCACCATCGGGTTTGGGGCTTGCCACCACAACTGGCACCGACCACCTTGCGGCCGCAACTACGACTGGCTGCCTCAACTGTGGGTTGAGGTGAGTCTGACTATATCTAGCCGGAATGTCTCCGCCTCTACCACAAGCTCGGGCTCCTTCCCCACCAGAGAAGTGACATTTCATGTCCCAAGAACCAGATTTGGCCGAAGACCAGGTCACCCGGACACCCGCCCAAATCACAATGCACCGGACCCTTATGCTTGCCCTTGCAGGTGGTGGGTCTGCGGGGGGGAGTTCCCGTGTGGCTACTTTGGGCTAGGCCCGGCCAGGCCCCACGGGGATGCCCTGGCCACCAGGCGCTCGCCTGCGAGTCCTTCCCCTAGGCCTGGCTCCAGGGTGATGCCCCGGTATCCCACGTCCGGGCAAGGTGCGGTCACTTTTTTTTATCGTTCTTCATAGGGGTCTTATAAATCAATCTCAGTCGGACCCGTCACCTAGAATCTGTTTGCCTTGGGAGACACTACCAGGGGCATAAAGCCCCCGACAACATAGCTCCTAGGATCACTCGGGCACTCAAACCCCTCCACTGCGATAATGTGGTGATTCACGGAAGGGCTTTGTTTCTTGTAAAATGGTAATTGTTCTTCTCAAAATTCCCTTTTTTTTTCTTGTGAAATTGCACTATATTTTCTAAAAATGATTACATTTTCATATAATATCGCAACTTTCATCACCCAAAATTTCAATAATGTCTCGTAAATTTGCAACTTTTTCTTATACAGTAAAATGGATACATTTGTTCACAGGAGTACAAATTTTTGTTCTCAGAAAATTGAGATTTTCATTTTGTAAAATTGCCTTAATTTCTTAAAAAATTCAGGATTAAAAAATATATATTTTGACGTACTTATAAAATTGAAGTATTTTCTCACAAAGAGGAGGACTATTTAGAGCAATTCTTATCTACATCATTGCATTATTTTTGTGTAAAATGCAGATTTTTTTCCCAGAAACTTTTTTTTCTTTTATCATCTATGTTCTTAGAAAATGGAAAATCACAACTTTCATCACGTCAAATTTCCATAATTCCCCGTAAAATTGCAGCAATTTGTTATAAAATTGACAGTTTTTTTTCATAGAAGGAAAACATTTTGTTCTTATAAAATTGCATTAGTTTCTTGAGAAATTCAGGATATTTTTCACAATATTTTGACTTGAATTCTGATAAAATTAATGTATTTCTCATGAAAATAGGCACTATTTTCCATTGGAAGTACAACTTTTTTCTATATCATCATATTATTTTCTTGTAAAATGCAGATGTTTTTTTTCCTGAAACTACGGCTTTTTTCTTCTTCACAATTTTTTTTTCTTCTAACTTTGATCATGTAAAATTTCCATAATTCCTCATAAAAGTGCAAAATTTGAAGTTTTTTTCCCCAGAAACTACAAACTTTTTTTTTTAACAGTGTAGTATTATCTTATGAAATGACAAATTACAGCTTTCATCACGTAAAATTTCAATAATTCATCGTAAAATTGCAATATTTGATGTTTGTTCCCAGAAACTACAAACCTTTTTCTTTAACATTGTAGTATTTTCTCATAACATGTGAAATTACAACTTTCATCATGTCAAATTTCAACAATTTCTCATAAAATCGCAAACATTAGATTTCTTTTCCGCAGAAACGAACACTTTATTTCTTCCAAAATCGTTGTATTTTCTTAAAAAAATGTAAAGTTAGAACTTTCATTTAAAATTTTTAAAATTTCAATAATTTGTCATACAATTGCACGCTTTTTTTTAGTGACGAACTTTTTGTTCTTGTAAAATTGCGACCTAATATTGGAAAGTGACTTTTACCATGATAAAAAGATGTTTTAGTTACATTTTGATTTTTCTTAATCATAAAAAGGCGATTTAAGAGATTTAAAAAAATGTAAGCTGTACATTATTTTTGTATTATTTATATTCTCAAATAATAATAATAGATTATGACTAATAGAATTTTCCCTTTAAAAGAAAAGAAAAAAATCTAAAAATTTTATTTTTTGTAGGCGAACTAGTCTTGAACCCAGCGTTCGTCTTTCCGACATCGCAAACGTCATTTTTTGTGCGAGCGATAGCGCGGTCTTTGCCGTCTGGCTGTGGCGTCGTCCCGGCCCGGCTGGTGTCTTCCGGGAGAGAAGATGGACGTGGTGGCGGTTCCGGAGCAGATGATTAAGCGTTAATCGAAGTCCTCTCCCGACTCCCTCAAAGGTCCCTGTTACTGACGACGATACGGAGTCCGCGTGGGCCGACGCGATTAGCCAGCAAACGAGCCGTCCTTTCCAAAGACTCCTTTAACGCCTTCGTCCGCAGCTGATACGGTCCCCCTCCCCGCCGTCCCGGTTGCACAGTAGCGACATGCTATCGCGCTAGAAGTTGTGGTTTCAACAGGCCTCATTGCTGCCGTTAATAATTGATTAGGCGCGGTTACGGCGGCAACACTAAATGGCATCTCTCGCTTTCTCTCTCAGCCGCCTCTGAATAATTGAGAGCCCGGCGAAGCTACCACGGCGCTAGCGACGCTAATATGGTAATGTGGTCATTGGTAATATTAGGATTTTTTTCCCCATGTAAAACTGCAGCATTTTTTCTTAAAAATCATGCATTTTTGTGTAAAATTGCAGCCTAAAAATTGCAAAGTTGTGATTTCCCCCTCCCCACCCCAAAACATTTCTGCATTTTAAAATGATTCCGATAAAAATGTTACCGTAAAAAGAATTTTTTTTTCTCCATTGACTTTCAATTTTTGTTTATAAAATGTTTACGTAATTTATAAAATTGTGGTATTGATTTGCAGTATTCATCAGTATTGTAATTAAAAATGATATTTTTGTTCATAAAATAATGACTCATTTTGTAAAACTGCAATAAAAATTCTAATATTTCCATTATATTCCGTTCCAAAACTTTCAAAATTGCATTAATTTTCCTAAAATTCCTAAATGAATTTGTTTTGAATTTTTTCTTAACCATTATAGCTTTTCTCATAGAATTTTTATTTTAATTTTGTAAAAAATGCAGTAATTTTGCGTAAAATTCAGGGTTTTAATTTTCCCTTAAAATTACGATTTTCATTTTGTAAAATTGCATTCAATTATCTTAATGACTTTTTTTTGTAAAATTGTGGTTTTCCTGTAAAATGGCTTCATTTATTTCTTAAAATTCAGATTTTTCTGATGGGTATGATTTATTTTGTGCATTAAGTTTTTTGTCTCTTTAACATTTTGCCTTTTCTTTTAAAATTGCAACTCTCACCTTGTAAAATTACATTCGTTTTCTTGTCAAATTTAATTTTTTTGGTAGATTTTGTAGATTTTCACATCAAATTGCAGTATTTTTCCATAAAATGGTGACTATCATTTTGTAAAAGCACAATAATTTCATGTAAAAGTGGGATATTTTTGTAACACTGAAACTTTTTCTGGTTTTCTTTTAAAATTGTGAGTGTCATGCTGTAAAACTGCATAGAGTTCTGGTAAAATTGTGTTATTATTTGTAGTTTTTTCTTACAAAATAGCAGCATTTTGTCATGAAAATGGTGACCTTTTCCAACTTAAAAATGTTTTATTTGCATGATATCTGCATGTATTTCTATTACATTATCCCTACTTTATCAGTACTTATCTCTGTGATATCAGTATTTATCTCAATATGTGACTTAAATGCTTTGATCCATGATATTTATGTCATATCCGTATTTATCTCTGCGATATCAGCATTTTTTCTGATATCAGTGTTTATGTTCACTATTCAGTATCTGCATGATATCAGTATTCATGGTATCAGTGTCTGTATGATAATAGTATTTATCTGCATGATATCAGTATGTATCTCCATTATATCGGTATCTATCAATTTATCTCTGCTATATCAGTGCTTATCCCTATGATATCCGTATTTTTGTCTGTGATATTGATCTTTGTGATATCAGTATGCATCGCTATTATATCTGTATTTTGCTTAACAGGACTCGTTATTGTATGATATCACTATTTGTCTCTGTGATATGAGTCTGTCTCAATATCTCCATAATATCAGTAATTGTTTCTTCTGACATCGGTGTTTATATTCATGATATCACTATCTGTATGATAATAGTATTCATCTGCATGATGTCAGTATGTATCGCTATTATAGCCGTATTTAGCAGCGTGATATCAGTGTATTTCTCTATGGTATCACAATTTATGTCTATATGCATCTGTATTATATTAGTATTGATTTCATTATCCCCAGGATATCAGTACCTATCTGTATGATATCAGTATATTTATGATGTCCATATTTATAAGTGCAATATGAGTATTTTTCCATGATATCAGTGTCTCAGTCTTTGCGTTCTAATGCGGGACATTGAAGGCAACAGTAGTGAGGAATGTCCGCCGTGGGGGGTATTTACAGGAAGAAGAGGTCAGTGGCGGTGCTGACCTGATTTCCTCCGACATGTCGTGCTAGACAAACACAACAACTCGAAGGAAGAGAAGGGGCAGGCCAGCACTCTCGCTCATCCATATTTCCATATTCATAACCAGAATCCTGTTCATACAGTGTAGCACACGCCGGTGCTCATCATATCTGCCTTTACTGGTGTGTCGTGGTCCAGTCGGGTTTCCGGCTTGTCCTTATCACAGCCCTCTTTACGCTTCGTCTCTCTCTCGACCACGTCGCTCTTTGCATTCCTTACGCCGTATCCTTGTCGGGTCGCTGTTCACATATCGCTATTTAGCTTCATACGTGTCTTTTCCTCTATGATATCGCTATTTCTCTCATTGTCTATATGATATCAGTACTTATTGCTATGACATTAGGTATATTTTTCTCTACGATATCGCTAGCTCGATACACGATGTAACTTTCTTAGATCGGTAGTTTTCCTCTACGATATCAGTATTTATCTCATTACCTTTGTGATGTCACTATTTCTACACAGTATGTATCATTATTGTATCAGTACTTGTCCCCTATGGTGTGCATGTTATCTCTATGATATCGTACTCATCGCTATGATATCAGGATTTTTTTCGGTGATATCGCTATTTCTCTACAGTATGTATCTTTATTATATCTGTAGTTTTCCTCTTTGATATCAGTATTTATCTCATTACCCGAACGAGGATAAGCGTTATAGAAAATGGATAGATGGTTTTTATGATATCAGTACTTATCGCTATGATATCAGCATCTCTATGATATCTGCATTTATCTCTGCGATGTCAATAATTTTTTTCCACGGTATCAGTGTTTGTATCCATTATTTCAGTATTTATCTTCATGATATCAGTATGTACCCCCATTATATCAGCATTTATCTCGACTATATCCGTACTTGTCTCTATGATATCACTATACAGTATGTCTCTACAGTAGTTTTCTTCTGTGATATCAGTATTTATCTCATTTTCTTTATGATATCAGTACTTAGCGCTATGATATCAGCATCTGTATGATATCTGTATTTATCTGTGCAATATCGGATTTTTTTTGCTACGATATCAGTGTTTATATTCATTATATCAGTATGTGTCTGTATGATATCAGTGTATGATAGTAGTATTATATCAGTATTTATCCCTACTGTATCAATGCTTATCTCAACGATCTCGGTAGTGTTCTCTATGATATCAGTATTTATCACAATGTCGCCATGATATCAGTAGCTAGGACATCCATATATAGCGATGCGATATCGGTGTTTATGTTCACCATATCGGTATCTGTATGATATCAGTATTTATCTTCATGTTATCAGTATGTTTCTCTAATTTATCATTATTTAGCTCGGCTATATCAGTACTCATTGCTATGATATCAGTACTTAGGTCTATGATATCTGTATTCATCGCTGCAATATTAGTATTTCTTCTGACAACAGTGTTTATATCAGGCATTTATCTACATGATATCAGTATGTGTTGCTATTATATCAGGACTTAGCTTTATGGTATCAGTATTTTTCTCTATGACTATTTCTATATGCATCAGTATATTTTTCGTTATGTATCTTCATGATATCAGTGTGCGTCCGTATTATACCAGTGTTTTTTCTGTGATATCAATATCTAGTTCAGTGATATCAGTATGTGTAGTGTAGGTCTTTCCAGTATCAGTATTTTTGTGAATGACATAAGTGTTTACCAGTAGTTCTCTTTAAGTACGCTATGTACGATATCAGTGTGCATCTGTATCATACTCTGTCATCGTCTTGCTCCGGAGATGAGATGAAAGGATTTGACAGGACGTTTCCTCGGGGACAAGAAGTGCATGTGACGACTGGACCGAGTGGATGGCTTTGACATTTTGGTGCAAGTCCAGACAAAGCGTCCTGACTCGCGTCTCATAAGAAAGTTTCAAGTTGTCACGCGTGACTCCCCCTACGGGGCTTTTCTTCTCGTCACGAGACAAATCCTCAGCTTGTTATCTTCTTCCCGCCGTGGTAGCGAGGGCGGGAGTATTGGCGAGGACGCCGCAGAGGCCCGAGGCGTCAGCGGAACAAAGAAATCACATGACACCGCACTTCCCTCTGTGCTGACTGCCGACTCAGCGTTTCACTCTCCGTCTTTGTAGCGTGCAGTCAAACGCGCGGAAATGGATTTGACTTACGGTACTGCTGCAGTACACGCAGCCGTCCCAAAACACCAAGTACTGGCAACAGCCTCATTTTGTGTGCCGCAGTTTTGGGGCAGTAAGTGTAAAAAGAAGTTAACCCCGGTGGATAATCAAAAAATAGCTTTAGCAGTAAAGCTAATGCAATGCTAACTTTCATCCATTCAAAATGTATACATTTCTTTTCTCAAAAAATCGGATTGTTTTTGGAATTTTACTTTTTTTTCTCATAAAATTGCAGTATTTTCTCATTTCGAAAATTTATAGAATTTTATTTTGGAATAACTTTTGTTAAATGGAGATTTTTTGGTAATAGTCCATTTTTTTCTTTAATGATAAAAAGGATGATTTATTTCTATTTTCCAGTAAAATTGCTTCTTTCATCTTGGAACGTTACAAAAAAAAATCTAACCCATTTTTTTCATAATTTCCAACTTTTTTTGTAAAACTGCAGTATGTTATAAGAAAAATTCACCTTTTTTTTACAGTAAAATTACAACCTTCATGCCATAAAATGGCATAATTTTCATGTAAAATTCTAATATTTTTCACTTTTTTTAACATTAAAAATCCTGACTTTTTCCTCAGAGCTTCATCTTGTTTTTGTTTTTTTATAATCCGTTTTTTGTAAAACTGCAAAAAAAATCAGATTTTTTAAAATAACATTCCAGTGATTTCTTGTAAAATTGGAGTGAAAAAAATTAATTTACACTTTTTTTGATTTCCTTCATAAATAAAATAAATTAAATGCAATATAAATTGTATTTTTTTTTTTTACAAAATTTAATAGAATTTTTGTAAAATTATATTTTTTTTATAATCATCCAACATTTTCTTGTAAAACCAGTATTTTATCATAAAAATAAATTTTACTGTAAAATGCAAATTTTTCCAATGAAATTGAGATTCTCAACTTATAGTTCAACTTTTTCTTGTAAAATTGCAGTATTTTATCATAAAAATTATTACTTTTTTACGTAAAAGTATACACGTGTCCTGTAAAATTGAGACTTTTCATAAATACTCAAACTTTTTCTTGTAAAATGCAGGATTTTATTATAAAAATCATTAGTCTTAATTACAAAAAGTACAACTTTTCCTGTACACCTGCAAGTTTTATTGCAAAAAACTGCAATAATCATATACTGCAATAAGATTATAATCATTAAATTTTTTAAGTAAATTTTTTTGTCCATTTAAATTGCAAGTTTCATCCTTTAAAATTGCATAATTTTCTTGTAAAATTTGTATATTTTTTGTCACTTTGCTTTACAATTCATATTTGAATTATTTAAATATGTAATATTGATAAATTGCATTATGTAAATAAATAATAATTTAAATAATC